>JANAVB010027596.1:5902160-6502160 GCA_029216955.1 Iris pallida
CCGTGTTTTAAAATCAAGAAAAAAACTTAGATTTCTTCTTTCAAAATTTGGAAAAAACCTTCGATACGACGTGCGTCCCGCCAATCCGGGCGACGTAGTCGCACACCGTAAGCATCGAAAGGTGCGTAACGGATTCGTGGTCGTATGGGCTTTGACGGAATTCAAATTGGTTACGTGTGTGCGACGAATTTAATACGTATCCGTCGAAATTCACCGTATCGGCTCCTGTGCAAACTTCTCAATTACTTTGTGCACGTTTGTCAGATCGAGACGAAACTTGCGCCAACAGGACCGTATAGTTTTTCTGGTCCTGTATGCCAAGTTTGGTCCAATTCTGAGACAGTCGAATCGTACGCCGTTTTGCGGGCCTCACGGTCCCACTCAACGGGCGATTTTGTGCACGGTCCGCCGGAATACAACTTTTGATATACGATTGGGTTCGTATCGAAAAACTGGACCTGTTGATATATAGTTTGACGACTTTAGAGACCGCTGACTCTGGCACGCTTTTCGGTGCAAAGCGGGTCCAACGGCGGATATCGTTTTTGCCTAAAATTACCATTTTGCTTCTGTATCCAGAATTGGACTTAAGGACAGGCAATACTAGCTAATTTGACTATTCTGAGAACATTGGTACTATTTATTTCAGCATCTGGAGACTTCTGCATGTGTTGACTGATTGTGGCCCATTGAGTGGTATAGTTTTATTGGTTTCACCAGCTAAAGACCTCAGGCAAGTGCACTTTCTGATTGCTTTCGATTCATAGTAGTCTTTTTATTTTATGTCTATACATATATCTTGCTGCTTGTTGACACGCTCGTCACAAGGAGTAGTCGGGAGGGGAAATATCTTAGTAGACATGTGGACTACCCAGAACTATCCTCCGTGTCTTTCGTGAATGATAGCAGCTGCATACGACACGTGCAGTGTGCCGTATTTACCCCCTTGCCGTTCACATGTCGAAACGAATATTTTACACTACCAAGGTAGATGTCTTTTATTTTTTCTTTTTATCTCCACCGTGCCATGTCATCAGTACTTTCCAGTTTTTATATCTCATATGTTATTTTTATGTCTTGTTAATTCTATTGTATTTTTGTATTGTCGTCTGTTTGTGTACTTGTTCCATTTCTGACTGGAAACCAATATTTTTCAGGTTTAGCCGCGATCACTCTTAGCACTGGAAAGACATGGGTATGCTGAGGCCGACCTAGATAGTGGAACTAGTTGTCATTTTCATTAATTGTGAGAGCTTTGTATTTTCCTTTAAAATATAAAATCTTGTAAATATTGTAATAAACTTAGAAATGTGAATGAGCAGCAAATATTATATTTGTGATTTTGAGCATTTATTTCTTGCGGGCTAGACAGCGTTCTACCGTCGACTCTGCGGCGTAGGCTGGCTTGGACACGTCTCGTATCCGGAAAAGCGGGTGCGGATCGTGACACTCCCCCCACATGATACTGCTCTTCCTTTTGACACTCGCATGTACACATGCATAGGCACATACTTCACCTTACTGTGTACACACGCACACACATGTCAGTGGTAAACATATACCCACTCCCTAACACTCATTGCTCAGGGCATTGGCTCACCCCTACTGCCAGCTTGCTGACCAAACTACACTACCGTTCAGTATCTATATACAAACAAACAACACACACCTACACACAAGTGCATTACAGGTTACCTCTACATAGGTCTACCAATAAAAACACACGTACACACACTACTTGGGCACGTGCATAGGCCATTTGTGCATAGCAAGGCTGCTGCTAAGCAAGGCTACTCATCACACTGTCCTAGATACATACACACCTGTGTAATGCTAATACCTGTACACAAACACATACACCGATAGCCTCTGGCGTCGCTGAGTCTCCATCATCTGCTGCATGAAGTTGAAGAATTGGGCCATATCAACTGTCCCCTGAGGCGGTGGAGGTAGCATCCCCTGAACTCATGGGGCAGTCCTCGAAACAAGTGGAGGAGCAACCCCAAAAGTTGTAAACGGGCCCACCTGAATTGGAACAAGAGTAACTGTGGTCCATGGGTCCTGCTGAGTCGGACGAGAAGTGGCAGACCTCTCAGCGTTATCCCTTAGGCCAGAGCGTTACGATCGTGTCTCCACCATCCTGAAGACAGATCAAACAAGGAATCAATTACTGAAAAAGAAGCGATATAATCAAAGGAGGACAGTTTGTTTTCAAAAGAAGACAATTAACAGCAAGAATTAGATAAGAGTTTTTCTAATGTGATTGAGTAGCTTAACTTATATCCTATATCCTACTGCAGGCTGTAGTGATATTCTAGTTCGAGTACCACTACGAAATCGTACTAGTTGCGACTGAGAGGACCTGCATGGGCCACCACAAAAAATGTGTCACGACCCGCACCCAGTGTAAGGACACGAGACGTGGGTACGTCCAGCCTCCACCGCAGTGTCGGCGGTAAAACGTTATCCTAGGTCCAATATCTAACACGACCTAGAATATGCTCCAATTGGAGAATAATATATATGGTACAACTCAATCACAATAACTAAGATGGAATAGAAGAAAGATAATCTCAACAGAAAGTCACAATATGAATAATAATCCCGGTGTAAACTACACCATAATAAAATCTCAATACAATCACAATGTCTCATAACTAGGTAATAATATAAGTCTAATCTAACTCATGGCAAGTCCTCAGCGACTACTGGATCCTGCTGGGGGCCCAGGTCACCTGTGTCAACTAGGCCTACTCTATAGTAAGTGTTGCAGCAATCCTCATCATTTGTAATATTTCAATAGGTCCAGTCAGGATAGGAACGAATACATATCTCTCATACAGTTCATAACATGAAAGAAAATATGAAACAAGCTATAGAATAATATACATGAACTGCTGATAAGAAATGAGACTGTAAAAGAGAACATGATATATGAAAATAGATATACATGATATAATAAGAGAACTGAACTAACTACGTGGTGTAGAGCACAATCTGGTTATGTAACTGGCTTAGGTTATACATGACTTAAATCTAGTTTGGAGGTGCACATAAAAAGGGTGTAGATCACATAACCAAAAAAATACTCTTCCTGCCCCAATCAGTACACAAGGATCTGTCCAGGTTATGTTATTGCACATGAAAGTATTGTGTCACATGGATAGCTAGTCCACATGCACACTGGGTTATACATGAAGGCTCATATGATCATGAGTGTACATGAATGTCACATGAGTATACATGAATAAATACGAATACAATGAGTAGACGATGCACACGATAAAGTACATGAGCACAATATACCCGATGTATCCGAGGGGATAACATCGCATGAAGAGATCCATATAGTACTAATCCATGATAATATCGTGACAGCAACAAGTAAACTAGTCTATAATAAGTAAATATGTCCAAGTAAGAATGAAACAGTCAGAGAATGTACTCGCCAGACAATCTAAGTTGCTGATGAGGATGTGTAACTGAACTGGAGTGATGTAAACCTATTTAAAGCAACCACAAGTCACAACAAGGTCTAAAATATCATAAGAAAGTGCTACAATGCAATTCTACATGATTCTAAGTCCTTCTCGGTCAAAGTCAACCTTGGTCAAACCTGGTCAAATCTGGTCAACTCTAACTCAACTATTCTGTTTACTAATTTTTAGGTCACACACAAGTTTACAAGTCATTCCGAGTTCGTTTGAGTCGATTTAGATCAAGTTTGACCCAAAGTTGACTTTTGTCAACCTTGTCAACTTGGTCAACTTGCCAGTCAACTCGACATAACTAGGTGCATTGGGTCGATCCTAATCTGTCCCAATACCCTTAGGTTACATCACAACCAAACATTACATATAGATACATATTCACATTCATTCATAAGGTATTGTATATATATATATATATATATATATATATATATATATATATATATATATATATATATATATATATATATATACAATACCTTATGAATGAATGAATGTGAATATATATATATATATATATATATATATATATATATATATATATATATATATATATATATACATATTCACATTCATTCATTCATAAGGTATTGTATATATATATATATATATATATATATATATATATATATATATATATATATATATATATATATATATATATTTATATTTATATTTATATTTATATTTATATTTATATTTATATTTATATATATATACACATACACATATAAATATATCTAACCTATAACTTGAAGAAGGTTGTGTGTGTGTGTGTGTGTGTGTGTGTGTGTGTGTGTGTGTGACGACAAGGGACTGCTGTGTATGATACAAATCTGAGAACAAAAGGTTTAAGATACAACTATATGGACATACTATATAATTACATATATACACAAGTCTCATGAAAGGAAAACTACATATATATATATATATATATATATATATATATATATATATATATATATATGAGGATAAGGGAGGTGAGGTGCCACCCTATGGAGGGTGTCTACTTGTCACCCCCCCACATGCTATCATCATGCACCCATGTGCATGATGATAGCATGGGGGGTGACAAGTAGACACCCCCCCCCCCCCCCCCCCGTGAGGTGGCACCCTACCTCCCTTATTCTCTCTCTCTCTCACTCTCTCTCTCTCTCTCTCTCTCTCTCTCTCTCTCTCTCTCTCTCTCTCTATATATATATATATATATATATATATATATATATATATATATATAGACATTTACATACATACACATATATATTCAATAGGTAAAAGGGAAAATTGATTTTGAAGAGGGAAAAGAATATGAAATCTGCGAATAAGTTTAGCTCTTACAAAACTCATCAACACATATTTACATACATGTAGCTTATAGGTTGAAATATATATATATACATAAAGCCAAAAAGCTATATATATACACAAATGATAGAATATTAGGAAATAAAACCAACGATCAATTCCCGCATGTCCAGAATCTCACATTGATGATATAATCTCAGGAAATATCAGTTAAAACTCAAGAAATCGAAATATCACAATTCATTCAAAATATTAAATGTCAAAAAAACCCAATTTCCAACTCGATACCCAAAATGCAATGTACACAACTATAACTCACGAAACTTGGCAAATACGTTGGTCCCGACATGTGGGACATGTTCGGGTACTCACGGAGTCGAAATCGTGTCCGTGTCGTGTCCATAGAATACGTATCGGAAAACCGATTTTGCGTGTCGAAGAGTGCGTTCCTCTCTCGATTGAGCGCCACACGCACAACGAGAAGCCTCGTGCTCGTGCACACAGCTAGGTAGGGTCCCGAGGTAGGGTTAGGACATGCTGACACGACACCACGTCGCGTCTACGCGATGCAGCGACCTACGAACAGCCGTGCGACCTGCACGCGCGCGTGCATGCGTGCCCGTGGGCGCGTGTCGGGCCTCGTAGCTCGTAATTTGAGCCACGCCGTGACTCGGGATCGGGTCCCTGGGTATTCTAGGTATAGGGCTACGTGCTCATGCTCCTGGAACGGGTCCTCGACGTGCCATGTTCGCGTACGAAGGTCGTGTCAGCGGCAAAATTCAGCCACGTGCACTATGCGGGCTGACCAGTGCACGTCGGATTTCTTCGCGCTCGCTTGACGAAAGGTCGTGAAATTTTTGGAGCAGGTGGGAAGAGGTGGCCCCACATGCTCATGAAATTTCGTGCGAGACAGAGCCCTATGCGTCGAGTTATGACGCACAGACAGCAGGGCATGCACGGGACCGTGCACGGGATCTCGTGCACACGTGTCCGTGTCCGTTCGGACACTGAAATCATGTCAATTTTTGATCCGTTTTTATGAAAGTTGTTACAAATAATATTAGCAAGGAATTCATGAAAACAAAATCAAAAATTAATACTTTTCAGTTCTAAGTGGCATTTTGTCGAACACGTGCTACAAAAGACCGATACGTGTCCGACACCGCTATCAAACGAAACCAAAATCCTACCAAATTTTATACACAGATCGAGGGTGCCTATATGGATGCTAACATGAAGAAATTTCAGAAGAAATAAAGGTAGAACGAGTTTACCTATTGAGAGTCGGAATCTCAATAAAAAAAAATTCTCGAGCGCTTTGTCGGCCGATTTCTCCCGAGCAAATGCCTCCAACTTCTTGCTAGCAGTACTCTAGCAAGTTCTCCTCTTCCCAACAAGCACAACATAATTTGTTTTAGGTGAAACAGACTCCGGATGAGGAAATTAGGATTTTGGAGAAAAGAGAAATTAGGTTTGCTCTAGATCTAGTGGAGGCTAATTATTTCTTCACAAATGAAAGGGGGGCTGCTTGTGGCCGGCCATGTTAGGGGGTATTAGGGTTAGGGTTTGCACATGGGCCAAGCACTCCATGAGTTGCTAAAAGGCCCATGTTAAAAAGGGTTAAAAAGGCTTATGAAAAAATGACTTAAAATCATTTAATTCAACAAAATGGAATTTAATTCTAAATTAATTTCTAAAGGTCAAAAATAATTCTAATTACTATATTAGGCTCTTAATGAAGGATGACTAAGATCAAACCACCTTATGCTACTCAAACACCAATCAAGCTATAAAGCATCACATTAATTAATAAATTAATATGAGAATTCAAATAAATACATAATGACTAAAATACTCCTAAATTAAAAAGTGGGTGTGACAAATCTACCCTCCTTAAAATAATTTTATCCTCGAAATTAAAGACAAAACTGAATGCATGAGAAGGATAGAAAAATCATACCTCAAGACTGAAAAAGATAAGGGTATTGCTCGCGCATCTCATCCTCCCTCTCCCAGGTAGACTCACCTGCAGAGTGATGCCTCCAAGCTACGCGAACTAAGGGTATCGTCTGGTTCCTCAGCACCTTCTTCCATCGATTCAGAATCTCCACAGGCTGCTCTGGATAACTAAGAGTAGGGCCCACCTCGATCTTGGAATGATCCAGTACATGGCTGGGATCTGTCACATACCGTCTCAACTGCGACACTTGAAATACATTGTGGACTCCCTCTAATGCAGGGGGCAAGTCCAGTCTGTATGATAAGTCATCGACTCTTCCGCTGATAACGAAAGGTTCGATGAAACGCGAACTAAGCTTTTTACCTCCACCAAGCGAATAGTACCACACGTCGGAGATATCCTCAAGAACACCAGATCTCCAACCTAGCACAAACATGGGCTCAACTTAACTATAACAATCACATGATTAAACAAAAAATCACAAAACAAACAAGATTCTAATCCTAAGTCTAAGTTGTACCTCAAACTGCAAAGGTCTCCGGTGGCTATCGGCCCAATGCCGCTGTCTGTCCTGCATCACGCGAAGTCGATCTCTGATGAGCTTTACCTTCTCGGCTACGTCAACAACCATCTCAGGTCCCAATAAAGCTCGCTCTCCAACGTCATCCCAAGACAAGGGTGTACGACATCTACGTTCGTACAGTGCCTCGAATTATGACATCCAATGATGGCCTAAAAACAGTTGTTGTATGCAAACTCCACCAAGTGCATGTGATCCTTCCAAGATCCTCCAAAATCCAGAACACAAGTCCGCAGCATGTCCTCGAGTGTCTGAATAGTCCTCTCTGACTGTCCGTCCGTCTGAGGGTGGTATGCAGTACTGAACTTGAGCTGAGTGCCCAAACTAGTCTGTAGACTCTGCCAGAAATGGGAAGTAAAGCGACTATCCTGATCTAAGACAATGCTCACCGAAACTCCGTGTATCCTGACAATCTGCCGCATATACATCTCTGCTAGCTTCTCAGTAGACCTACCCACTTTAAATGGCAAAAAGTGGACTAATTTGGTCAACCTATCTATGATGACCCAAATCGCGTCTTTCCCTCCTGGTGTATGTGGCAATCCAGAAACAAAGTTCATCGTGATGTGCTCCCACTTCAACCCCGGAATGGGCAATGGCTGCAACAGTCCTCCTGGCCTCTGTCTCTCTGCCTTCCGACTGGTGAACTCGAACTCTGGATCTCCTAGCACTCTGAAAAGAACTCTACCACCTCGACTATCTATACTAGCATGGTGCCTGCTTAACCAATCCATACCGAGTACAATATTGTAGTTCGGTAATGGCATTACGAGCAAACTCACATCCAATTCTCGGCCTCCCAAAACTACTCTTCGATCCTTGCAAATATCACGGACGAGGATAATACCACCCCCAATCGTGATCTTACAAGTCCTAGGCAATAGTTCAGAAGAAAGCTGGTATCTAATAGCAAATGATACAGATACAAAGCTATGGAAAGCACCAGAATTAATTAATACGAATGCGAGAAAAGAGTCGATAAGAACAGAACCTGCTATAAGATCTCCTTCTGGCTCAGACTCCTCAGCTACTATGGCAAAAGCTCGCCCCTGCTGACCTCCTCTAGCCTGCTGCTGGTGCTGAATAAACTTCTGCTGGTGGGTCGGCAATGGTCCTTTCTGCTGCACTATCGGAGCCTTGGCTCCTGCTCCCTGAGCTGTACGTCCCGCAGCCATGGGACAATCCCTCAACTAATGCTCTACTACACCACAAAGTAGGCACTTGCCGAGCCTCTTCCTACACTCATTCCATACATGTCCTGGCTTCTTGTAGAAAGTGCAATTGATGGCCTGCTGCTGTCTCGGTGCCTGCTGAAACTGCTTCTGCTAAAAAGGCTTCTGCTGATGCTGCTGCTGCTAAAAATGAGGCCTCTTAGCTGGGCCCCTACTGCCACTGGCTCCGTGTGAATCACGACCTCTCTTCGTCTTCAGTTCCAGGTCATTTTCCGCTGCCATAGCTTCCATCAAAATCTCCTCAAAAGTAGCATTCTTGTTGCTCTTGGTCAAGGACTTGACTTCCTTAACCAAGCCCTTCCTGAACCTCCTAGCCTTTGCTGTCTCGCTAAGGCCCTCCACAAATCTGCCCAGGCGGCAAAACTCTCTGGCGTACTCCTCTACTGTCTGGTTCTCCTGAACCAGGTTCTCGAACTGCGTCTCCAAAGCGCCAAATATTGTGTCAGAGAAGAACTTCTCCCTGAAAAGCTTCTTGAAAGTCTCCTAAGTTTGCCCTACTATACCAACCGTAGGGTCGGTCTGGTACCAATTGCGGGCAAGGTACTGCATCTGACTGCCCGCGGCTTCCACCTGGAGCCTAGCTGGTATCTTCATGAGACGAAAGATATCCTCTATATGCTCGATCCAGTCGTCGGCATATAGGATACCTCGGTATCCTTGAAGTCTCGTGGCCACATCTTTTGGAAGTCCTGAATGGCTGGAGTCCTCGGCTGGTACAGTTGGATCTGCCCTTCTTGTAGTTGGACAGCCACCTTCTCTACTGCCACCATTGCTAACTGATGGGCAATGTCAATGCCCTGCCTCATATCCTCCGCCTGGCGTCGGTGAGTCTCCATCATCTGCTGTATGAAGGTGAAGAACTGTGCCATATCAACTGTCCCGTGAGACGGTAGTGGTAGCATCCCCTGAACTCCTGGGGCAGTCCTCGAAATCGGTAGAGGAGCACCCCCAAAAGTTGCAGACGGTCCCACCTGAACTGGAACAAGAGTTACTGTGGTCCATGGGTCCTGCTAAGTCGGGCGAGAAGTGGCAGACCTCTCAACGGTATCCCTTAGACCAGAGCGTTGCAATCATGTCTCCACCATCCTGAAGACAGATCAAACAAGGAATCAATTACTGAAAAAGAAGCGATATAATCAAAGGAGGACAGTTTGTTTTCAAAAGAAGACAATTAACAGCAAGAATCAGATAAAAGTTTTTCTAATGTGATTGAGTACCTTAACTTATATACTATATCCTACTGTAGGCTGTAGTGATACTCTAGTTCGAGTACCACTATGAAATCGCACTAGTTGCGACTGAGAGGACCTACATGGGCCACCACTAAAAACGTGTCATGACCCGCACCCAGTGTAAGGGCACGAGACGTGAGTACGTCCAGCCTACGCCGCAGTGTCGACAGTAGAACGTTCTCCTAGGTCCAACATCTAACACAATCTAGAATATGCTCCAATTGGATAATAATATATATGGTACAACTCAATCACAATAACTAAGATGGAATAGAAGAAAGATAATCTCAACAGAAAGTCACAATATGAATAATAATCCTGGTGTAAACCACACCATAATAAAATCTCAATACAATCACAATGTCTCATAACTAGGTAATAATATAAGTCTAATCTAACTTATGGCAAGTCCTCAGCGACTACTGGATCCTGCTGGGGGTCCAGGTCACTTGTGTCAACTAGGCCTGCTCCATAGTAAGTGTTGCAGCAATTCTCATCATCTATAATATTTCAACAGGTCCAGTCAGGACAGGAACGAATGCATATTTCTCACACAATTCATAACATGAAAGAAAATATGAAATAAGCTATAGAATAATATACATGAACTGCTGATAAGAAATGAGACTGTAAAAGAGAACATGATATATGGAAATAGATATACATGATATAATAAGAGAACTGAACTAACTACGTGGTGTAGAGCTCAATCTGGTTATGTAAAGTGGCTTAGGTTATACATGACTTAAATTTAGTTTGAAGTTGCACATGAAAAGGGTGTAGATCACATAACCAAATAAATACTCCCCCTGTCCCAATCAGTACACAAGGATCTGTCCAGGTTATGTTATTGCACATGAAAGTAGTGTGTCATATGGATAGCTAGTCCACATGCACACTGGGTTATACACAAAGGCTCACATGATCATGAGTGTACATGAACGTCACATGAGTATACATGCGAATACAATAAGTAGATGATGCACACGATAAAGTACATGAGCACAATATACCCGATGTATCCGAAGGGATAACATCGCATGAAGAGATCCATATAGTACTAATCCGTGATAATATCGTGACAGCAACAAGTAAACTAGTCTATAACAAGTAAATATGTCCAAGCAAGAATAAAACGGTCAGAGAATGTACTCGCCTAACAATCCGAGCTGCTGATGAGGATGTGTAACTAAACTGGTGTGATGTAAACCTATTTAAAGCGACCACAAGTCACAACAAAGTCTAAAATACCATAAGAAAGGGCTACAATGTAATTCTACATGATTCTAAGTCCTTCTAGGTCAAAGTCAACCTTGGTCAACTCTTGTCAAACCTGGTCAACTCTAAGTCAACTAGTTCGTTTACTAATTTTTAGGTCACACAAGTTTACAAGTCATTCCGAGTTCGTTTGAGTCGATTTGGATCAAGTTTGACCCAAAGTTGACTTTTGTCAACTTGGTCAACTTGCCAGTCAACTCGACGAAACTAGGTGCATTGGGTCGATCCTAATCTGTCCCAATACCCTTAGGTTACATCACAACCAAACATTACATATAGATACATATTTCCATTCATTCATAAGGTATTGTGTGTGTGTGTGTGTATATATATATATATATATATATATATATATATATATATATATATATATATAACCTATAACTTGAAGAAGGTTGTGTGTGTGACGACAAAGGACTGTTGTGTATGATACAAATCTAAGAACAAAAGGTTTTAAGATACAACTATATGGACATACTATATAATTACATATATACACAAGTCTCATGAAAGGAAAACTATATATATATATATATATATATATATATATATATATATATATATATATATATATATATATAGAGAAAAAAAAAATATATATATATAGACATTTACATACATACACATATATATTCAATAGGTAAAAGGGGGAAATTGATTTTGAAGAGGGAAAAGAACATGAAATCTAAGAATAAGTTTAGCTCTTACAAAACTCATCAACACATATTTACATACATATAGCTTATAGGTTGAAATATATATTAACATATATATATATATATATATATATATATATATATATATATATATATATATATATATATATATATATATATATACTATACATAAAGCCAAAAAGCTATATATATACACAAATGATAGAATATTAGGAAATAAAACCAACGATCAATTCCCGCTTGTGCAGAATACCACATTGATGATATAATCTCAGGAAATATCAGTTAAAACTCAAGAAATCGAAATATCACAATTCATTCAAAATATTAAATGTCAAAAAACCTAATTTCCAACTCGATACCCAAAATGCAATATACACAACTATAACTCACAAAACTTGGCAAATACATTGGTCTCGACATGTGGGACGTGTTCGGGTACTCATGGAGTCAAAAACGTGTTCATGTCGTGTCCACAGAATGCGTATCAAAAAACCAATTTTGCGTGTCGAAGAGTGCGTTCCTCGCTCGATTGAGCGCCACACGCACAACGAAAAGCCTCGTGCTCGTGCACACAGCTAGGTAGGGTACCGGGGTAGGGTTAGGACATGCTAACATGGCACCATGTCGCATCTACGTGATGCAGTGACCCACGAACAGCCGCGCGGCCTGCGCGCGCGCGTGCATGCGTACCCGTGGGCGCGTGTCGGGCCTCGTGGCTCGCGATTCGAGCCACGCTGTGACTCGATATTGGGTCCCTGGGTAGTCTAGGTATAGGGATACTTGCTCATGCTCCTAGAACGGGTCTTCGACGCGCCGTGTTCGCGTACGAAGGCCGTGTCAGCGGCGAAATTCAGCCACGTGCACTGTGAGGGCTGACCAGTGCACGTCGAATTTCTTCGCGCTCGCTCGACGAAACATCGTAAAATTTTTGGAGCATGTGGGTAGAGGCAGCCCCCACGTTCTCAAGAAATTTCACGTAAGACGGAGCCCTGTGCATCGAGTTATGACGCACAGACAGCAGGACGTGCACGGGACCGTGCAAGGGATCTCGTGCACGCGTGTCCGTGTCCGTTCGGACACTGAAATCGTGTCAATTTCTGATCCGTCTTCACAAAAGTTGTTACAAATAATATTAGCAAGGAATTTATGAAAATAAAATCAAAAATTAACACTTTTCAGTTCTAAGTGACATTTTGTCGAACGCGTGCTACAAAAGACCGATACGTGTCCGATACCGCTATCAAACGAAACCAAAATCCTACCAAATTTCATATATAGATCGAGGGTGCCTATATGGATGCTAACATGAAGAAATTTCAGAAGAAACAAAGGTAGAACGAGGTTTACCTATTGAAAGTTGGAATCTCAATAAAAGGAATTCCCCGAGCGCTTTGTCGGCCGATTTCTCCCAATCAAATGCCTACTACTCCTTGCTAGCAGTACTCCAGCAAGTTCTTCTCTTCCAAACAAGTGCAACGAAATTTGTTTGAGGTGAAACGGACTCCGAATGAGGAAATTAGGATTTTGGAGAAAAGAGAAATTAGGTTTGCTCTAGATCTAGTGGAGGCTAATGATTTCTTCACAAATAAAAGGGGGGCTGCTTGTGGCCGGCCATGCTAGGGGGTGTTAGGGTTAGGGTTTGCACATGGGCCAAGCACTCCATGAGTTGCTAAAAGGCCCATGTTAAAAAGGGTTAAAAAGGCTTATAAAAAAATGACTTAAAATCATTTAACTCAATGCCAAAATGGAATTTAATTCTAAATTAATTTCTAAAGGTCAAAAATAATTCTAATTACTATATTATGCTCTTAATGAAGTATGACTAAGGTCAAACCACCTTATGCTACTCAAACACCAATTAAGCTACAAAGCATCACATTAATTAATATGAGAATTCAAATAAATACATAATGACTAAAATACCCCTAAATTAAAAAGTGGGTGTGACATATCAAAGTCAGCCTTCCATACTTGATACGGTCACTACGAGTTTCTAGTCATGTCATTCGGTTTGACGAATGCCCATCTGCCTTTATAGACATGATGAATCGAGTCTTCCGGCCTGTAGTAGACAAATTTGTGGTCGTATACATCGATGATATCCTCACCTACTCGAAGAATCAAGAAAAGCACACATAGCACTGGAAGATGGTGCTACAAATTCTCTGTAAACATCAATTTTGTGCAAAGCGGAGTAAATATGAATTCTGGATGAGTAACGTGTCGTTTCTCAGGCACGTTATATCTGTTGAAGGTGTCGCGTTCGATCCGAAGAAAATTAAAGCAGTGGTAGATTGGAAACAACCTACCTCGGGTAGCGATATTCAAAGTTTCCTGGGCTTGGTGGGCTACTATCGAAAATTCATGAGAAACTTTTCCAAGTTAGCGTCGCCTTTGACTTACCTCACCCAGAAAGGAGTTGTATTCAAATGGAGAGATGATTATGAAACTACCTTCTAGAAAGTAATGCCTCCTCTCAGCTCCAATCCTTGCACTTTCAATGGGCTAGAACGGTTTCAGATCTTCAAATGCATCAAAAACTGGCTTAGGGTATGTGCTCATACAGAAGGACAAAGTGATCTCTTATGCTTCAAGGCAGTTGAAGCAGCACGAGAATAACTATCCGACGCATGACCTCGAATTAGCGGCAATTGTGTTCACGTTGAAACTCTTACGATGCTACCTCTATGGTATGACTTATAGAATATACAGGGATCACAAGATCCTCAAATTTTTGTGCACCCAATGGGAACTAAACTTGCGGCAATGGAGTTGGCTTGAACTCACAAAAGACTACAACCTAATGACCGAGTATACGTCGGACAAGGGAAACATCGTAGCAGACGCATTAAGCAGAATGTTTGTGGGATCACGGGCTATAAATAATAAGTTACGGCAAGACTTAGCAGCTATGAGTATCGAACTCCGAGTTCGATATCGAAGAATACAGCTAGCTAAATTGAAGCTTGAGTCCAGCATGCATAACAAGATAAAGACCGAACAGAGGGATGATCTATTCCTAAAGAAAATGTACGAGCTGATTCTAACAGGAAAGACGACCGACTTTGCAGAAGATAAAAATGGGACGATGCGATTAAAAGGAAGACTGTGCATTCCTAGAAATACCGAACTCAAAAAAATTTCTGACGGAGGCGCATTATAAGAAGTATCGTTCTATTCTGGGAGCATCAAGATGTACAAGAACTTGCGTATGACCTTTTGGTGGCACAGCATAAAGAGAGATGTAGCTACTTTTGTGTCATAGTTTTTGGCTTGTCAGCACCAAAGGCCAGACAGGGAGCTGCAGAACCTCACCATTCATAATAGAAGTGGGATAACATCTCAATGAATTTCATAGTAGAATTTTTGAAGATGTCGCGAAGGAATGATATGATTTGGGTCATTGTTGATAGATTGACCAAATTCGTTCATTTCATTGCAATCAAAGTGGCATGAAGCATCATTCGATTAGCACAGATCTGCATTGATGAGATTTTTTGATTATATGGGGTACCAGCCACAGTAATTTTGGACAGAGACAAATGATTCCTATCACGTTTCTGGACGAGCCTGCAAGATACTATGGGAACCAAGCTGAATTTTAGTACCGCATACCATCCCAGGCTGATTGCCAGACAGAAAAGGTGAATCAAATATTAGAAGATATGTTACATCTATGTGTGATAGATCTAAAGATTAGTTGGGATACGCACTTTTCGTTAGCAGAATTTGTGTATAATAATAGTTATCATTCGAACATTCAGATGCACCATACGAGGCACTCTACGGGAGAAAGTGTCGATCACTAATATGTTGGGATAAAATCGGTAAGCAACAAGTACTCGGACATGAATTGGCGGAGCAGGCTGTCGAAAAGGTCTACATGATTTGAGACAGACTTCGCATTGTACCGAGTCTGCAGAAGAGTTATGCAGATCTCCGTCGGTGACCACTAGAATTTTTGGTCGGGGACCACGTATTCTTGAAAGTGAACCGATGCGAGACGTAATGCGGTTCAGAGTAAAAGGCAAATTAAGCCCAAGATTTGTAGGCCCTTTCGAGATCCTCGAAAGAATGGCGACCATAGCTTATCAAAATTGTACTACACCCTACCTTGGCTGAAGTGTACGATGTCTTCTATGTTTTGAAACTTTGAAAGTACTTGCATGATCCAAGTCATGTGCTTAGTTTTGATCAGTCGCGAACTTGTCATACTCAAAAGAGCGTGTTCAGATTTTTGACCGTAAGAAAAAAGTCCTACAAAATCGGTCGATGTCCTTGTTCGCATACTATGGAGGAACCATTCAGTTAAGGAATCGACATGGGAGATGGAGACATAGATGAAGGAGTGCCTTCATTGTTTGTTTAATTTGAGGTTAGACCCTTGTTCTTAAGTTTTGGGACAGAACTTTTTCTTAGTGGTATATTATGTAGTATCTTGTTTCCATGGGGCGACGCACTATGTAATAGGCTTGTGGCGAGTTAGACTTTGTTAGGAACTTAGATGGCTAGTCTGACTTTGTCGGAAGCTTAGTAAATGATAACCCTTTGTGGCATCAAACAATCAATTTGGACGAATACTATGAGAACCATTCCAACTAATGGATCAACTTTTATTGGAATAAGTCCTGGATGCAGTGGACTGCGTCTCAGAGAATGAGCTCTATATAAAAATCTCTTCGATGGGACCGGGTTGTTGTTGGTTTTCTTGAAGTTTTTGCTGCTTGGTTTTGATTTGAATGTATTTTTGCTTCAATTTCTGCATTCAATCTAAGAATTTCAAAACGAATTATTAAAGAATGATTTCTAATACGATGTTGGTGCCATTGCAGGAGCTTGTATAACTGAAGTTTGATTCATTGAGAAGCAATCTTCGACTCTCGGCAGATTCGATACTTGGTCGGTGGTTCATGTAATGCCCCGCTCCGCACGATGTATTACGTTGAGTCGTTGACTCGAAGAAGTTAAGTTGACCCAAAAGATATTGAGTCGATTTGAATAAGTATCGATTCAAATCTATGCAAGTGTTAAGTTGATTCGAATAAAGTATTAGTTGATTTGGTTTCATGTGCAGACTTTTATGCTAAGATTTTTTAGGTTGATATTTTAACTTATATGCAATAGAGTCGGTCGAAGATCAAAGTAATCGTCTCGCAACGAGCTAAGCATAGGAACGATAAATCAAATCAGTCGGGTAATTCAAAGGATCATGAAGTGCTCGAATGGCTAAGTCAGATGAATTTGTCGTGGAATAAAGTTGAGGAATCGAGCTGCATCAGCTCGATGAAATGCTAGACGAATCAGCAAAGGTGGAAGGACTTTGACCCTTCTTTCATAGTCTATCATGCTTAATAAAATGTACCCTTGTATACATGAAGATGTCATCGATTTCCATGTGCGTGGTTTGGATAAGGATAAGTCATAGTGTGTGTTGAACACTAAGATAGAACATTGAACAATTGAAGCAAAATGTGCATTAATTGTACGAGTCGTAATAGAATATCAAAGAGGCGTGCATTAGTGCACAACTCGTAGAAAATGGGATAACTATATCGAAGCATACACAAGTTCATGACTCGTACAATATTGGATAATTGTGTCATATTGTGCATCAAGTGCACGAGGCGTAACATCGAATAGCTGATCGGCAAGTGCCTCAGTGCACGGGTCATAGAACATTGAAGTACTATATTGAGGCGTGCATCTGCACACGAGTCGGATAACAAGTCGTAGAACATTGAAATAATATCGAGGCATGCATCTGTGCACGAGTCAGATAACGAGTCATAGAACATTAAAATACTATATCGAAGCATGCATCAAGTGCACAAATAGGAGAACATTGAACACTAAGTCTTAGAATATCGAAAGTAAGGCTTCATACACGAAATGGAAGTTATGGAACAAATGCCACGAAATTGCTGATTATGCAAAGGGGCATAATGCCTCGGTGTGTTCAGGACCTACTGGTCGCCGCTTTAAAACCTTGAGTTGAGGCATGGTGCCACGGAACAATGAATCGAAGTATGAAATATTGAATAGAAGAATGGTATTGTGAGATGATGTGATTTCTGAGTTCGGACTCAGACTATGCTTGTGTTTTTTGAGTTAGACGACTATTGTGGCATGGACTTGTATAACCTGTGCATGGGTTTTGGCTTCCTCGAACAAGATCACCGGGGCACTGGACCTTTCAGTCTAGGAGGAATTTGAGATTGGCATCATGGTATATTTCATTAAGAAGGCTTGCGACCGACTATTAAAAATGGCAACGCCACAATAGCAGTAATTCTGGGTCCTTTGATGACTGGGCTAGCAACCCGTACATGGAGTGATCTTGTCTCACATATGAGATACAATCTATTATGGCTCGGAATGCCAGTGACCTTCATACATATAGGGCAGGTGGGCTGACATTATGTCTGGTGCAGGAAAATAGATCCTGGCACATTTATAATTCAAATGTTGCTTAACATGATAGGGATAGATGGTAGGTATTCACCTTGCATCGGTACGAGGGTGAGTGTGTCAACGTTGGTAAGAAGTCATCGTAAGGCGACGGGTTTCGATATGTTTCTTATTCTACGTATGCTATCAAGTATAACATGTTTGCCATGAGTACATGCTTTCGTGCTTTTATAAGATCTCAAGAAATCGATCCTAAGGCAATGATAGAAAGATCATAAATTAAGTTGCATGATTCACAAAATTACTTAGTGACGGTTTAGGCGAGCAGATTTTTCATTCACTAGTACGAGATGTGTACTGATACCCCAACTCCCAGGTACTGAAGTGACTTGGATGTGTTGAGGCATTAGGGCTCGGTCTTGCAACATGAAGATGCAGGGATATAGAAGACATGATGTATGGAACGTCAAGGTCCTTTGTGAGCCAGATAAATCATGAGTGTTGTAAGCAAATTTGGCTTGTTCATTAGGGCTTTAAGAGCCTTTGTATCCTATTATTTATTCAATAAAGAGAAGTATTTTGTATGCTCCGTGTAACTTTAATATAACTCTGCTTTCTTCTATCACAAATGCTGTGAATTGAGATAAGAATTTAATTATTTAATTATCTTGCCTTATACGAGTACAACTCTAGACTCACACGGCATCACGCCCCAACGAGGACGATCGATTTGGCTGAATCGATGCGAGGACGAAAGATTTGGTGGGTCGAGACATGACAGTTCGGCTCCTTCTTTTCTACTACTTCCTGCAAATAAAATTCTTGTTGCCTCGAATATATTCAAATCGACGATGCCAAGTTAATGTATGTTTTATCACTAAGATAAATAACTTGGGATAACAGTAGCGATTTAGAGTAGTTTTACTCTAAATTATAAGTTTCTCAAAGTAAAAACCTAAGATTCTAGAAAAGAGAAATTGTTTCATGGAACCGAATAATGAAACGTCAATTGTGGCATGGTTTGTCGGGGTATTTTGTGCCTACGGGATGCCAAATCAGAATGTACAGCTTTGGAAAAAAAAATTGTTGCATGCGTACAATGATAATATTGCTTATTATGTTTCGTATCATGTATCTGCTTTATAAATTAAACTATTCACGCACTTGCATGGTCATAGACAACTTGTGCACAAGGTATTATTTTTTTTGAAATGGTATCCGGGGCACCAGAACCGAATCAACCTAGGGGGAATTTGAGATTCGTGTTTCGATGTGAGGCATTGAGAGACCTTCGGTTAGGCTTGCAACCTAAGCTGATAGGATGTGTCGCGATACAATTTAAGAGTCCCTCGTGGTGTTGTAGCACCAATGACCGCATATAAGATAGTAGTATGCTCATCTATTGTCTTATGCAGGTGGTAAATATTTTCTCCATTTTTTATGCAGGAATGAACAAGGCCATTGTAAAATGTTATAAATGTTATGCTTACTGTTTCGAGAATGCTATTGGTATGAACTACAACTCATCTAATTCTAAATAGCAAGACCACTTTGAAAGCATGCCTACCTTAATAAGTAGTGTCGGTTTAGGCGAGTGAATTTGTCCTACTCACTTTTGCATTTCCCACGTGTGGCGAGAACATTGAGGGTGCATGGTACTAGACCCAAGTTGAAGTTTGGAGAGGCATTTTGAAGCTCTTCATATTTTGAACCTGATTCACCTTGAAGGCTTTCAATGTATACAAGGGTGTAAATGTATGGAACGACAAGTATTAGTTCAGATAGGTTGTCGAGTGTTTTGTTGTTTCAATGAAATGTAGCCGCAACGGCATATCCAATGTAAATACGATTTGCACTTCGTTGCAAGCTATTAATTTTTTCCTATACTACGTATTCAATTCTCTGTAATTTGTGAAGTTTCAACTTGATGTTTTAAAGAATTATCAAATGCAATGTTCTTGCTTTGTACAAGTACAATCTAGACTTGTACTACATCACGCCCCAGCGAGAATGATCGATTCGGCAGAAATCAATGCGAGGACGAACGATTCATCGAATCGGGACGTGATAGATGGTTAGAGTTCTTCTTGTTGTTGTAGGAAGCCTTTTGCTTTCCTTTGAGATCTTCAATTTGGACCATGTTTTCCTTAACAAACTACTTAGATAGTGAGCACACCTAGATTTTGCTTCTAGCTTCGTCTGTAATACGAATAAAGCATAGAAGGTCCTCAAGCAATATCTCCATATTCTTGCGGTATATATCTGTTAAAAATCGATCCTAGCTGGTAGAGACCTTGGAGATTAGCTCCTACCATGAACTTATATGATTGAGGCACAACCTCCTCCTCAAGCTTTTGTTGCAACTTCAAAATTTATTTTACTTGCGACATCATAGTTTTCTCGTCTTCAAATTCTATATTTCAAAAATATTTTGACAAGGTAGATTTTGGAAATCTCATCATCCTCTTATTTTCAATACTCTCAGACGTCTCTTGCATTTCTTTTTGTTGTAGGCCCTTATCATGGAATCATCTAAGAGTTGATACTCAACAACTTGCATAGGTTGTTGTCTCTCCTACATTTTTGCTGCATGGTGGTCACGTTTGTAAGGACTTGCACATTGTCAATTTCTAGAATTGTTGGTTCTGATTCAGTAAGAACATAATACATCATCGACAAGTTGAAGATTTAGGTTAATCTTCCTCTTCTATGTGTTGTAGTATTATCCATCGAACTTTTCAAGTTTGTAAAATTGTGTCTAGAAGACTTGCACGATTTTTCATGGTAGATGATGTTGGATCTTGCTTTGAGATTGTTTTTTTCGTTTAAGAAAATCGTATAAAATGTAAATGCAACTTGAAGATTATAACAACTCGAAAAAAGAAAGATTATAAACAATTGAAGAACTTTGAAAATGTAACCAAGTTGCTACAAAATTAGACATAAAAAGAAAGCTTGGGTATGATGACGATCACCGTTGCTCAATGCAAAATTCGACCATTTTTTGTCGGATCACAGAAACCAGCAAGTTCAAAGTGTTGAATTTCTGGAACACTTCTTTTCTTTGTCACCGTGTTAAATTTTGGACAACTTGGAAGTTGGGCCTCTCTTTTTGTTGTTGTTGTTCACTTTTGAATGAAAAAAAATCTCTCTGCTTGCTCGTCTCTCTATGAAAAAGACAACTTTTATAATGTGGCAACATAGGACCCTATAAAGTGAAATTCTATGAACTTATTCTGACCTAAGATAATATTACTTCACCGTCGAGAAACAAAAGGAGACTTCCATAGCTCAGACGCAGCTATCTTCTTTTTGGATGTGAAGCAATGGAGTCTAGTTGAGCTTTTATGGAGCCTAGTTGAGTCGCGTGGCTCTGGGAATGCCAATAAATACTGCACAAAACTTCCTAGCTTCATACTCCAAAAAATTTAAGCTAGAATAAGTTTCATCACCCAACACAATTTTGTGTGATAAGAATAGGCTACTTTCAAGCATTATATAGTATTTCTCAATATCACAATTTCCTTTCTCAGGATCATTATTCAATCTACATGACATGAAATTATTGCTAAACAAAACTCTGTAGGCCAACGTAACTTGTGACTTAGACATTCACAATGAGATCGGAATTATAATGAGAGAACAAAACAAATCACTTCGGTAATGTCACCAAAGACCAATAACTGATCTCTACAGTATGATACCGGAGTAGAGTAATGGAAGTGCGCCAACAAGTAACATTTTTATTGCTGATGGATGAACCAAGCATGATAAATAAAAAAAGCTTCAGAGCAATCAAGCAACAACCTGACTGAAGAGTGACTTCCGGATCTGCAGAAGAAACAAGGCAAAAAGAAGGTTGAGTGCACTGGTTTGACGACGACGAAATTCGTAAGATGGAGGATATACAAGGAAATGATATAATTAGTAGAAAAGACAATTTTCATACTTAACTAGAAGGTCAAGTACATGCAATTCAGTAGAAATGGCATCATGTTTTAGCAATGAAATGATCAAAAGGAACTGTTGTGCTAAAGATAAAGATCCTTGGCATCAGTTGTGCTATGTATAATTTTCATTATAGACTTGTAGCCAAAGAAGAAAAAGGCAATCATGCAAGAGTAAAAAAATACACACCTCTGGCAGTTTCTTGCGGAAGACCACATCCAGACGTGCGTCAAGTGTGTTTTCACAAACAATCTTTCCATCTAGAGAAGCCAAGACAACACCTCCAGAGCTGAATCGTTGAAACATTACCATCAGCAACAATTAGTTATACTTCTGTGTATTTTAACCGCATACATTCAACATTTTTTGCCCTCTAATTATGAGAAATACACAGAAAATTCTGATGCTAATACAAGTGACAAATATTCGAACATGGCTTTTGGGTTTATAGCAAGTTACTACAATTAAACATTATATGTGACAACCCACAACAGATCCATCACCAAAGCTAACCAAATCAGTAACAATATCACATAGAAGATTACCATGTTAGCATATCAATATCATATTCTGTTTCGGACCCCTTTATGAGTATCAGCATCAATGGTTACAGTAGTTTCAGGGGGTTCTTCATTTCCCAAAGCCAAAAGGTTATTATCACTATTAAAAACTAGAAAATTATTGATACATAAAGGCATAATTATGTATATTTGTTGTTTCTCGTTAGCTTTGAATGAAATAATATTAAGATGGATGAATGTTGTGAATCTACACATACAACTTCGACAAATGATAAGTGGTTAATAAAAAATCTTATCAGCATGTTGTAGCAGGTAGATCTTCGACACGACATCACAACCAAAGCATTGTGTCAACACTTTTTAACCATATTCTTTTTCTCTCTTTTTTTTTCTTTATTGAATTGGCCGGAAAAGAGAGTCACAAGGTCAGCATCAGTCATTATCGGCGCGATCAGCATTAAATCAGGACACATAAACCAAAATGACACAATACAGCTGATACATATAGATTTCAGTCATTATCAAATTGGGACAATACCAAATACGATAGAGCCGATACATATAGATATGGACAATACCTATTTATGAGCTGATACAATAAACCTTTAAAACTAGTAAAAAGACAATAAGATTCGGAAGAATTGGGATGGAAGACGAAGATTTGAGAAAACAACCTGAATTTTATTGTTGATATTTCTCTATTTCAACCCATTAAATGATGTTAAATACAAAAATTGTTCCGTAAGGATTTTGTATCATACAATCACTTGATTTTAGGACTTCCATTTATAAAGGAAACTTTGTAAATCATATAAATTTAACTTTGTATAAACATTTGAATCTTTTGAAAAATACAACAAAAAGCACTTCAAATCTTAACAGAATCTAGGGTTACCATAGTTGCCAGAGGCGAAACGTGCACCTTAGTGATAACTGATAAGGTCCTCTAAAGCCTAGGAGCAAAGCGCAATAACGAGGCACGCGTCTGAGGCAAAAAAGCGCACAAAAAGTATAAAACATGTGTACTTATGTCATTATTTTTTGCATATTTTCCTTCAATTTTTTCGGTATTAACATTTTAGAGTTTTAGTATATTTTTTCCAACATTTAGGTGAGGTTGGTAGGGAAGAAAGAAAAAGATTGGTGCTGGTGCTTTCGACACGGTCTGCGGGGTTGGTGGGGGAGGTTGGTAATGGACGAGAATGTATGTAGAAGAGAATAATGGGGGAGGAAGAGGAAGAGGTTGGTGGCAACTGGCATGGAGTTAAGACGGCCAAAACGGTTGACAATCAATAACGATTGGCACAGTCAGTAGTGTGCGGCACGGTCTTAGGGAGACGATAGACTTTTGTAGGGAGAGTTCTCGAATCGTGGAATTAGGTTACAGATTGATTTTTTGTGTGAGAGATAAAAATCGATTTTGTAACACTCTTTGATTGTGTAAACATGATAATGTCGAGCCTTGGATGGATGTTAGGTTTTTCTTCAATACAAAAAATATATCAATCGAGTAACCCAGGCACACCAAGGCGCTTCATCGCCTCATCCTAGGTTTGTGCCTCGGCGATGCTTTTAATATATAGGCCTGCTTCATATGAAGCGAAGCACAGAGTTGTGCCTCACCGCGTCTAGAGCTAGACAAGCTTTTGAGAACTTTAATTCATACTCATTCATAGTTAATTCATAATTGCAGGACACTGTACTTTTAAATCTCCTCCCTCCCACCATGTAAGACTTAAAATATGTCTTAATCTAATGACATTTTTTTTGCTTTTACATCTTCCTCCCTCCCTTCCAGCATTAAGACTTAAAGTCTTTATGGAATGACATTTTACTTAACATCTCACCTATCTCTCACTATCTTATAGGCCTGCAAATGGCCCATTGCATGCAATTGTCACTGGTACTAGTAGTGGTAGTGGGTTGCAGGAGAGGAGAATAGAGGGGGACAAATAAAGGAAAAGAAAGGAAGTTGCCTTTGCAGCAAGTTTTCCATTCCAGCATACTTGGACTGGCCAAACCGCATAATCTTCTTCCCCCCTAGGAATAGTCCTCTAAACACAAAGGCGTCATACCCATCGGTCAAAGTGTTAAAACATTCCTGTCTTTTTCATCAAGAGAGAGAAAGTGATGACTTTTAGGGGGAAAGATGACTTTTTTCCCTTCATTTTCTTTTTGTTAAGATATACAAGATAGGGTGTAGTTTTGTTGAGGCTTTCTTGCAAGTACATAAAAGATTATAGGGTTTTTGCAATCTATCTGTGATGTTTGGACTTTCTGAAAATTTGTTACAGTGAAAAGCATGTAATAGTATTACCTATGACCTATTCCTAGAGTCTAGATGCAAAAGTTATGGGTCCATGTTTGCGGCTAACATTAAACCATTGAGAAAACATACCCCCATATATTACGAGCTTGAATTAAAGATATCATGTTAATTATGAACTTTAGTCATACTTATGAGTCTATAATGGAAGATCCGGTTCTAGCATGAGCCCACTTAGGACTTGTTGTTAGGTCGGATTTAGGTCTCTATGTATAGCACCAAACTTGGTTGGGACCTGGTGGAGTGTGCAAGATGGATGGGGGCCCAAATCCTAGACCTGAGATTAGACTGGGTAAAACTACTGATGATTTTGAGCTTTTAGTGGATATCCTCTCCAGGTACAGATCCATTTCAGACCTATGTATAGCCACCTGATCCTAAAATTACTGCATAGTACACTTTAGTGGACATCTGCTCAAGGTGTACATATCCATGTAGGGATAGGACTTACTGTAGAATGTGGATAGCAAGTACGGAAAAATCTGATGAGGTAACTTGCAATATCAATTATGTAGGAAACCTGATGGAAGTTGAATGCGAAGGAACTCTATGACCCTTGATCCTGAAGTTTCAGCTTTAGCAATTTTTGAGATAGACATCAGTTTTCATATAATGAAAAAAAAAACGCAAAAACAAATTGCCTTCTACCTCCCCACCACCATCCCATAGCATAGAAACACCATGCACATACATCTCAAACGTTTTAAACTAATTTGGTAGGGATTAGGTCTACATTATCTAGTCCAGATCCAATTCAATGCCTACCAATTGGGTCCACCTTCGAAAGTCCAAGCCAACGACTCAAGTTATTAGGTCTAAATATGATCTTATGTGTGTGTATGCCATACCAGTCAAGGGGTGAGAGAAAGACGAAAAGGTTGCAAGTAGGGGTGAAACCCCGGCTGTAGTTGACCCAAACGAACCTGTTATTTGGGCTACGTTGGGTTGAATATTAGAGACCAAGTCGGGTTTGGGGAAATCACAATGAGATATTATTCCCATCGAAAAAAACTATGGTTTGGGATCTAACTTACATGAAAATCTGGAATTGCCAAACTACAAGAAGAGTTAGAAATACCTTTGCGAAATGAAACAATGGAGGAGCAACTAACGCAAGTTGCCTCTAATTTGTTTACACGAGACAAATTGAACACCTTCCTCTTTTTAATCTTCTTTTAGTATTCTCTCAAGAAGAAAGGAATACTAGAAATAAAGAGGCAGTTTTTTCTTAAAGGCCAAATAGTCTTAGGACCTATATTTTAGTCAAATTCTATTTGACCAAGGATTATATTGTTTTATCCTAATTAATTCAATTAAACTAACTAAGATGTCAAAACAATGCGAGTCATGTGATATATATTTAATTAATTCCAAGCATATTAGTAAAATCAAGTTTACAAATAAATCCTCATGATGCTCTATTTGCACCAAGACCCTTTTGTCTATGAATCGTCAAAGTCTAAATTGATAGGTAAAAACGAAAAATGAACCATTCAATACCTTGATTGAAACTTTAACATACTCCTACCAATTTGTTTCAAGGCATCTGTAACTTTTACGTGACATCTACAATATATCACAACTACCCCCAAACAACTTGGGTGAAGAACACTTAATCCAAGAAACTGAATTTACTAGCACTAGTGTAACTAATCCCTATCGCCGTACTAATGTCTTTTAACAATTTTCACTTGTAGCAAGTCCTTAAACTCATAGATTGATCTCTACATTTACTTAAGCTCCCACTAATGATTATAGAAAATATATTTTCCCTTTTACGTCCACCCTGTCTAGATTTATTCAGACTCAAATAGATCTTAGTGAACTGATAGACATTATCTTTTTTACTTGGAGAGTACAATTCCTTATTGGCCACTTATCTTCCTACCCGGCTACCTTTAATGCAACCATTCAAGGAGATGCACAATAATAGTGTTAAAACATGACAAGCTACCTAGAAGATAATTAGGGTGCCTCAAGTCAATGGAGGTATATCACTGTAGTTACTATCCTATTCACGATTATGAGTAATATCTGTTAGGAATCTAATGAGTCATTCAATGAACTCATTGTCTAACAAGCACATATACATATGTTGTACATCTTACGTACATAGTGTATGATATTGATTATCATACCAAATGAGTCACTAGCCTATCTTGAACATCCAAAGCCCAATTCCTACGACAAAGAGCCCCTTTAGTGAATTGACTAAATCCACATTGAAAATAAGTCACCTTTGGTCTATTATATAACATTACAATAAAGAAACACAAACAGGAGGACACTACCATGATAAATTAAACCCAAATCAAATAGGAATACACTACTATGATAAATCAAGTTCAAATCAAATAATACACAATAAGATTACATTTAGCATAAATCTCATTCACTAAATGGATTGGCTAGGCATAAATGAGAAGACACAAACCCCGGGTTAGGAATACACTACTTACAATAAACTCAGACATACATTGGTAGATTAAACAACAAGATTACTAAGCAACATTACTAAGCATCATGCAGACTCAAAATGACTTAAACCATATTTCTTGTTTATTCTACCATATGCAATTGACTACTCTAATTTAATAGATTTACGAGTCTGCTCATATGTGAGAGCGATAAATTAGTCAACAAACATGGAATAGTTCCTTATCTTTCCACCGATCAGGATGGTTGCAGATGTTACATTGTGCATGAGTAACAAAATTACTTAGCACCAAGCAGACGCATAATCAACTACTTACATAGGTAGATTAAACAACAAGATTACTAAGCACCAAGCAGACTCATAATGACTTAACCATATTTTTTGTTTATTCTACTGTATAAAATTGACTATTCTATAATTTACTAGATTTACGAGTCTGCTCATATTTGAGAGATAATTTAGTGAACAAACATGGAATAGTTCCTCATCTTTCCACTAATCAGGATGGTTGCAGATGTTACATTGTGCATGAGTAACAAAATTAAATAAACTCATTTTCTGAGAGGCTTGTTAATTCATCAGAGTCAAAAAGATAATAATGCCTGCATTTAAAAGAATGGACGAGTGCAATCACAAAAATGGATCAGAGTTCTGTTATTAGTATAATTCCAGACATAAAAACTCAATACGTTGTTGTTTCATATTTTATGATCTGAGATAAGTGGCAGTACCAGAAAAGTCCATGAGCATGGGCATCGATAGGTGCAGGTGGCAAATATATGTATTTATCCACTACAATTTCAGGAGGGTGCACATTCGCTTTCTTCCCGTATTCATGCTTTGCAGAATGCAACACCGACTCGACAAGCTCAAGGTCATCTTCTCGACAACGCAATAACACAGCTGGCTCTTTCAACCTAAGCAAACTCTGAAACAACATAAAACTACATAAACACAGTAATCAAAGAAATACTAAAACATCATCATCACCATCCAAGCCATCTCCCAACAAAATGGTCTAGCTATGAAGTAGCAAAAGCTCCGGAAAAGAATTAACAAGTTTCTATTACACTGACCCTCAATGTTTGTGCCAAATTCCTAACCAAGGTAGCTAAGGACAAGAGACCTTGGCATAAAACCTATATGGTTCATTGGCAGGTCGGTAGACCTACTTTTTTGGTCATGCAGTTTAAGCTCCACCAACCACCGGTAACGAAGGAGCAACCTCAAAGTTCCCCTACACTATAAAAGTCTATACAGACTAGGGAAGAAAAGAACATATGCTGTAGATATTCACTTTCACATTGAGCCAAAAAGAGAGGAATGTCACTCCCACATGTTAGATTTAGCAACCTCTAAAAGATAAGAGAACTTTCAACAATATGTAAAATCTTACATAGGACGTGCAAAAAAGAGTAGAAAAACAGGTTTCATGAACCAAATTTATATTTAGGCACGCTCGGTAAAAGATTCCAACATAATTTTAAGTATTACATGTGTTGCTTCTTAGCAGTTTTGAAATTGAATGAAATAATAGCCATTGATTTACCTGCGATAAATAAGTTTTCCTCGTTTACATACTTCTACAACCTTTTTCCTCATTTACATACTTCTACAATCTCACTCTGCTTGAACACCATTGTTTATTAGTCTTTTTCGTTAAATTTTCTTTGCAAATTGACTGAAAGAGACTCACAATGTCGGTATAGGATCGGAACATGCCAAACCGCATCGGTATCTGCCGTGTCAGATTGGTATCGACTAGTACTGCAAATTTATATTTAGGCACGCTCGGTAAAAGATTCCAACATAATTTTAAGTATTACATGTGTTGCTTCTTAGTAGTTTTGAAATTGAATGAAATAATAGTCATTGATTTACCTGCGATAAATAAGTTTTCTCATTTACATACTTCTACAACCTTTTTCCTCATTTACATCTACAATCTCACTCTGCTTGTACACCATTGTTTATTAGTCTTTTTCGTTAAATTTTCTTTGCAAATTGACTGAAAGAGAGTCACAATGTCGGTATAGGATCAGAACATGCCAAACTGTATCGGTATCTGCCGTGTCAGATTGGTATCGACTAGTACTGCAGACTATGCTTCGAACATTACCAAAAGGAAGATGCACAACTCGAAAGGACTATGCCTCGAACATTACCAAAAGGAAGATGCACAACTCGAAAGGCCCTTAACACATAAATTACTTTTTTAGACTTCTAATATCTTTTTAAAATTAAATTACCAAAACCCGAAAGCTAAATACTCCAAAGTGAAACCAGCTGGACCTGCAAAGTGAAACTGATGAGACAGGTTTTGAAAACGATTCTGAGATTTCTACCCTTGCTGAAAAAACTTACTTCGCAGGCTTGCATGCAATAGTCAAAGGATTTATATTTCATACACAGCACGTGTAATTGGAGATTACACAGTCGGTGTATAATATGTTGACAAGTGTCCAAATTAAATCCGTAATCTAATAGAAACTTTTCCGTTTCTTAGTCCAGTATATTTTTCTTTAACTTTAAAAAACATATACTGTTTCTAGGTCTCATCTATATTATGAAAATGTGTAATTAAATATCGAATAAACTATTTAGGCTCATCTACTATAAAATTCTAAATCCATGCATAAATAAATTATAATCTTTTCATATTCAAAATTCAATCCATAAGCTATATCATAATCAAACAATACTCTCTTATCAAATTAGATTAATTATAAAGTAAGTATTAAACGATAAACAATATTATAATCAGATTATAAAACAAATTTTGGATAGATGTTTTGTATCTAAATTTCAAAGAAGACTTTTTGTAGAAGAGAACAAAATGGAACGCTATTGTCTAATAAATATCTATATGTTCTAATCTAATGCAGGTAAGAGTTTAGATTTCAAACCAAATCCAAGCACCCTTTAATTAACATTCTTTTGCAACGATTTTAACTTATAGATTAAATCGGATCTGATTTAAAATATTAAAAATTAGAATATGTTGGATTTAAACTATAAAAGAGATGAGATTTAAATTATTAATAGATTGGATGAACTTTAAATTGACAAAATTATATTTTAAGTATACTTTGGATTAGATGAGACTAAATATTTTGTTAGATGTTAAGTATAGATTTCTTTTATAGATAAGTCGGGAAGTATTTGAAATTTTGTATTCCCCATATTGACGATATTTAGGATATATTGTTATAAGATATTCCTTATTCCCTAAGTTAAGATTGTATACAGTTTTTAAACTTAAAGAAAATGTAAAAAAATTTAATGAGTTAATAAAAGGAAAAAGCTTCTATTTGATTACAGAGTGAGTTAAGAAAAGTTTCTAGGAGTTGGTCATGATTATGGAGCAACTAGATGTAATCTCCAATTAAACCGGAGGTGCATGAAATAAAAATCCTCTCTGAAATAGAAGGGTATTGATCGACTTCTCCAATAATGATCAAATTTACATATGTATGATCCTTCTTTACTTTGCGATTAAAAAAAAGGGAATTTTTGACTTTCTTACATCCCACTCCTTGTGTTTATTAGACTTGCATCCCACTTTTTGTCACGGAAAACATTGGATTTGTCATGAAAAATGTTTTCCGTGACAAAAAGTGGGATGTAAGTATAACAAACACAAAAGGTGGGATGTAAGTACAAATTCACATTAATAAGTGGGACGAAAGTCAAAAAATCCCTTAAAAAATTATTACCTGTTCTTTCCATTTTTCCGCAAAATTACAAGTATGTCCACAGGTAGATACTAGTTTATTTGTTCATTTTAACATATAGCGATTAATCACTTCACTAAGTAGAAAATCATCATCACTTAATAAAAGCATAAAACCCACTGCTCTACTAGTGTCTTAGATGTAGTTTACCTGAACAATCAGTTCTTTTAAGAGATGCTTGTAAGTATGGTGATGCTGGCTGACATGCAGTAACTCCTTCCCAGCTGCCTCCTTAATGGCATTTACTAAATCGTCCTGAGCCTGCAGAACCTTGATACGAGAAGCATTCAGCTGCATGGAGTATTCACTGCATAAAGCAATAGAACGTGTCATGAAATTGCACAATATTTATTATTAGAAACAAGAACAGAAAAAAAAGAGGAGATCATTTTTGTCACATAGTAATTGTTTAACTTTCTAACTTTCTAACTTTCTGGTTAGGGTGGGTTCATTATTGCTGAAGGTTATGAGAACTCTGTGCCATAAGCTGATTTCGTAAGTAGGTGACATAAGTTGTTGACAATTAAAAGCAAAAAGGTGCTTGGTAAAAACATTTTTGTGGGTTGAAATTATTAAAATGACCAAAATTGGACGTGTAGCAATAAAAATATACAGGTGTGAAGATGGAATTTAGAAAGGCTAAAGAATATTGCTGTAAAAAAAATATATGATAAGCAGCTAGGAATCACATTCCAAAAATACATGGCGTGTCCTTGCCGCATCGTGTCGGACACATATTGGCGTGCCACGGACAGTCCAAAATACACTAGGACACACCAAATTAGGTTACAAAACTGTGTCGTCATATCCGAAACATGTTGTATCATAACCGTGTCCGTGCAACGTAGATTAGCTGAATCAACAGCTTTTACAAAACATACCTATGTGCTTCTGTTCAAAAGGGACAGTAAATTTGATAAGTTCTAGCAAACTCAACCTTAGGAACGTTCAGAGGTTTATCAGATTATAGCATCCCATTTGTTCGCATCTAAGAATCACAGATTTTTCCATTTGTTCCCATTTGCTTGCATCTAGGAAGCACAGGCTCCACATATCGTGGCCACATCAGACACATTCCATACACAACAAGTACACTCCAAAACACAGAAGGGCACGCCTAAATCAGTGTCATGTTCGTGCTGTCATATTCTTATCGTGTTTCCATCTACATGCAACATAGGTTCGCAAATTGTGAATGGACACGGCAAGATGGTGTCCATACCTGTATCGTGTCCGTGCCAATATGTGTGCATATTGTGCAACATAGACTACATAGTTGACTACTTATAGCGTCTACATGAAAACCTTTGTACCACATATCCGTATCCATGTCCATATGTTCGTGCAACATAATTCGTTTATTATATGTTACATTAGTTAAGCTTAAATTAACTGCCGTTGCACGGATTTTTTTTTTTTTTAGATGTCCGACGTTACGCACGGGACTTTGTCCACGCTACATTGCATGCCTTTTGGGCCCACTGTCCCCAGCTCCCACCATTTTTACTGATCTTCTGCCACCCAGTCAGGGTCTTATGCCACAAGGCTACCATAGCCTACGAAGCAGCGACACTTCAAAAAATCAGCGCCGTGTCTGTGTCGCATCAGACATGTATCAAACAAAATCTATTAGCAAAGGCAGGCAGTGTCAAAGTAGCTACATTTTCTTGCGGATGTCGACCTGCTTCTCCTTCCGCTCGAACTCCTGCCTGATCTTCCTCTTCTCCGCCTCCACAATTTGCAACTTCTCGATATTGAACTCCTACAAATACCAAAATGGCAAAAACAAATGACAAAAGAAAAATCAATATCGTTGTTTTCTATATCATAAATTATAATTTTGGGGGGTTCGATCTGAAAAAAAAAAAAAAAAAACTGACCTCGTCGGCGGAGACGGAGATCTCGTTGGCCTTCTCCTCCGCTTCCTGACGGATGAACCGGACCATCTGGTCGATCTGCTTCGACACATCTGCGTCGTTCATTTTGGGAATTTGGGGATCCGACGGCTGACGGTGTTTGGGGGCGGGTTGAGGGGATTGTTTCTCTTCTAGATCGGGAAACAGGAGGAGATGAGATCCGATGTTCCTTTTGGTTGGGAGGAGAAAGTTACTGGCAAGTCCTTTGCTTTGTGCTGATTTTGCAATCAACTAATCCCTAGTGTTTTAAAAACCGGACCCGAGATGGATACGGACAAGGGGCAAACCGCTTCAACCATTGAATTTTACAAAAATATTCATTTAAAACTTTTTTTTTTTGGAACAATGGGTCAGCGCTGAATCGGACCGAAAAATCTACTGGTTCATGGATGAACTGGCTGAACCAGTCGATCCGGTCCAATTTTTTAAAATAATGTTAATCCCTATTATTTGTCTAATTTTCACTTTAATACCCCCGAACTTTGAGCCCCTTTTTCTTGATTTTTTATAAGGGCACATCAAAAGTTGATCAGGGCTGTCCAATTTTTAACTTTCATTTATTTACAAGTTTGTCACTGAAAAATTTTCTCAGGCTATCCAATTTCTAGGTATAAAAGATAATTCTTTTTATTTTTTTGCTCTCTTCTCTTTCTTCCCAAGAACAAGAAGAACAAGAAGAAAGAAGAATAAGGAGTAGAACAAGAAGAAAGAAAACAAGAAGAATATCTCTTTCTCCAAACCCTAGTTTTTTTTTTTTTTTTTTTTTTTTTTTTTTTTTTTTTTTTTTTTTTTTTTTTTTTTGCTCTCTTCTAATTTCTCATATTTTTTTCTCTAAACCCTAGTTTATGTATAAAACTCTAGTTGTAGAAGAAATTGGGTTATCAAATCTGTAAGCCCTCTGGATTTTAGGGATTACTTTAAATTTTATTAAAGTAATTATTTTCAATAGATATCTTAATTATAATTATTTTATTATTAAATATACCTCTTCGTGACTTTGATTTTTGGAGCGCAAGAGATGTCAGTATCTCGAAACGTCCTTCATGAGTTTTGATCTAGACAACTTTATCTTCATGTTGATATATCATGTCCCATTCAAACTTGTTCCCTTCTGCTCTATTTGTATCGCAGAACTTTCGGGTCAATTTAGACCATTTTATCATTTTATTAATGTCACGCCCCAGAACCAGAATACTGGAGAGCGGGGGCAGACATAGCCAGCTACGTATATTGAAATAGAATACATCTCAACTATACGGTCACGGCTGTCTAGATATGAGGGTTTACTACAAGCCAGCAGTCTCTTAGGGTCAAGCCTATTGTCTCAATCTCAAGCAATTAACAGAGTTACAAGATATTAGAGCATCAAATATATATATATAAGGCGTCCCAAATATTACATATTGGATGATCATGAAGCTAGTCGTACAAAATGATAGGACTAGCAAGAGTTCAGTCATACATGATCAACCCTAGGATTTGTTAATCATGTTTACAGCCCGTAGGCAGACAGTAAGTAATGTGCATCGAGCTAACAGGTGCTCGTCGGCTAAACGCCTCAAAAGAATAAATTTATATATAAGTGGGTGAAACAAAAAGGAAAAACCCACTCGTGGTCCGGGTTCCGTCTAGTTGTCACCATTGGGCTGGAAGCTCGGTAGATCCTCGGGAGCTGCTCCGAAATCTGGCCACACAAAACCAGCTGGGTCAAACCCCAGAAAGAGCAAGTGCCACAAAGGAGGCCACAAATAAGAACAAAAGCCAGCATATCAGAACATAAAGAATAAAGAAGTACAAGTAGTAAAGTACACAGGGCGATAAACGACTAGGGACGTGGAACCATTCCGGGAGCCAGGTTACGATCCTTAAACCAAACAAGGACCGGGATTGTAACCCTTCGCCTGAATAGCTCTCTGTCTCTACTTGTGAAACCCAGTTTTCGTAATTTATTTGTAAATAGAATTTTCGTATTTTAATATTAAACGTTTTTCAAATTATTATTATTATTATAGTTATTATATATTTTTGGTTGAAAAGTGATTTCGAAAATTATTTATCAACATGGACTTTTGGATGTTTCGAGACCCAGACCGAGTTCGAGCCTGAGCCCAAACCCAAACCCCATTCTTTTCCTAACTCTAATTTGACTTGGTTTAAATATAATAATAATAAAAAAAAAATTGTATATATTTTCTAGTGGGAGAACTGGTCCCGAAGGACCAGCGTTGCTCGTATGGGAATTGGTAAAATTCCCTTCCCGAACATCTCTCCACCACACATCTGTACAACCACTCTTCCCAACTCCCTATTTTATCCCACGTTTTTCCCCCACGATCTCCAACTGAACCCACACTTCTTTCTCTCTAATCTCTCTCTCGGTTCCTCTTCCTGGAGAACCAAAGCTCACCAACTCTATTCTCCTCACAACTCTCTCTCTCACCTTTCCCATTCTCTCTGTGGAGAAGAAAACCCATCTCTCAACAGAGCCCTCCCTCTCTCTCTCTCTGTTCTCTTGGAGAGCTCCTTCCCGAGCAAACCCCAAACCCAAGCCCTAGCTTCCCGCGACCCCCGACGAGCGCCGCTCTTCCCGCGGCCATCCGCCGCCGTTTCCGAGGTCGGCGACCCTCTCCGCGGCCAACCGCCACCGTTCCCGAGGCCGGCGACCCCCTCTGCGCCGCCCTCTCCGTCCAGCCGAGCCGGCGCCGCTCCCTCCGCCGCAGCCAGCCCGGCGACCCCCGCCGGCAGAACCCCCTCCGCGCCCCCGCAGCGTCAGCGCACCCCCTCGGCCGACAGCGCCCCGCGCCGTCGGTGCCCCGCTGCGCTGTCCAGCGCCCCCTTCGCTGTTCTCCGCTGCCCCGTCGCTGTCCGCCTCCCGCGGCCAGCACCCGAGTCGCTGTCCGCGGTTCTTCGCTGTCCGTGCGCGTCTCCCTTCTGTGCGTGGCTGGATCTGGGATTCGCGACGTCGCTGTTCGGGATCTTCGACCTGCTGCCGAACTTAGTTTCGGATTTTTCTCGAGATTTTTCCCGCGGCTCCCCGCCAACGGAATCTGGTAATTTCTGGATAATCACAGTAGTTCGTCCCCCGTAGAGTCGATGATGATAGATCGGTCCCCCGGTTCCCTCTCGGGAATCCGGTTAGCTGCGTATATTATCGTTTAGCTGCGTTAGATTATTTTCCTGTGTTGCTTTGGTGTGATTTGGTTGGATTACGAGATTCCCGGACTTTTCGGGAATTATTCGGTGGAGTTGGAATTATTTTTTCTGTGGCTTGGAATCATTTTGGTGGATATTTCTGTGGACTATTTTGGGTTGGAAAATATTTGCAGGAATTTGTTGGCGCACTTCCCAGTTTTGGGTTTGTCCCGAAATAGAGGAAGTGCTGCCCAAATTTTTACAAAAACTATATTTTATTGATTTCAAAACTGGCTTTCGAAAATGAATTTCTAAACCGATTTTCGGACGACGACCGTACCGGTCTGTGGGCCCCGGCGAAATGCAAACGCACCGGTCCGACCGGACGTTGAGGCATAAACCGAATTTTGAGGAATGGACCGAGTCTGAGACTCTCAGTTTCATTTTTAATTATTTTATTTTTAGGCTAATTATTATAGTCATTTAAATTCTGCACTTTAATTATTTAATTTCAGTCATTTTCTCTTATTTAATGTAAAAGGAAAATTTGTACAGGGCATAAGCCCACTCTAGGATGTTTAGCTGTGCCATTGTATTGTGTAGCGTAGTTTTATTTTATTTTCTGGTGGATGTGATCTTGGGTGGTTTGTGACTAGACGTATAATCGTAGTTAGAGCGTAATTTACAGATTAATTATGAATTTAGTTAAAATGGATAAAATATTATTAAATAACTAGTTCACGATTTATCACTAAAAGAAAACTGTATTTTTATAAATATTTTACGAAAACACAAAGTTTTCCAAAGTTAAATTGATTTTCGTGTATTCCCAAATAATCCAATTAACCGGTTTAATCAACGCACGTAGTTGCGACGTAATCGTTAGCTGTAGTTTAACACAACTTAAAATCTGACTAGGACAGGACTACTAGAGATTGCAACTAGCACACTTAGTCTGGTTATTAAAGGTTCTAAGTCGAGTTCTCAACTGTAGGAACTCGAAGTTACAACTGACGTTCCTCCTCGGTACCGACTCGTCCTTCCAGTCAATCTAATACAAGGCAAGTTACTATTTGTGTATTCCTGTATTTTATTTAGTAAAGTTAAGATGCATGTTAAACCACACTGCTGGCACGGAACTCTACCGACTGTTACTGTTACTGAATCTGGGACTGGGGGAATAGTGTAAACGTTTATGACCAAAGCCCCTACTGAACTGACTGTGTTAGCTTACCCCTCTCACACACGGGGATAAGCCATATCGTATCGCTAGGATACTACTGATCAACCCAAGCCGGTCATAGACGTTTGCATATTCAAAACACACTGAACTGTTTTAAACTGCTGAAAATCATTATTTCAAACTGTTTGTCCTGCACTTTCCAATTACTATTTAAGATATGAGATGCATATTTCGTTCTTGCTCCCTCCTGACTAGAGACAACATTTTAGGTATCACTGAGGATGAAGAGCTATACTATAATAGCTATTATGACCCGGTCCTCTAACCTGCGAAGGTACCAGAGCCGTCTCTGGAGGACGCTGATCCTGGGACTACAGAACCAGATGCTTGATAGTTTTCCTTTTCTGCATTTTTCTTTATTTGGAGTTTGTAGTTTTATTTTCAGCATTTTCCTTCCAGTTGTATTTCTGACTATTTTATCAAATAAAGTTTCAAATTTCGAATAGAACAGTTGTGACAAATGTACTTGTGTTGTTGTGAATACCTGCTACTGAACAGCTTACTGCCGCCGTCTCAACAACGGTGCAGGCTGGGCATGATCCGACTAGACCCAGATTTTTTTGGGATCGGGTCGTGACACTACTCATTTATCGTTAAGATAAGTAAAACAAAACATGCTCAGGAGATAGCAAGTACAGGGGCTAGACAAGACTTAGACAGAGCTGGACACCATTTATTCACAATCGGCCAGGCAAGTACTACGGCTTACTACTTTAACTAACTAGGGTTATCACAAGCCTAATTACTAACAAGATGCAAGAGAGAAACTCCAGTCCCAAGCCCTGCAGACCATCCAGTTATCCTTCCGCGGGTTGAGAGTTATAGGTGGGTACATTGCCCGGGAGACAAATGTACCCTTAGGTGACTTAGAGGGTGCAACACATGACAGTGTGCTGGAAATGTGCTCTACTCGTCGGCAAGCTACAAGTCCATTAAAGCGTCCAGATAACGAGATTGCCTGTGACTGGGAATTCTCCATGTTCTAGTTTGATCTAATCATTAGCCTAATCCAATTTAGCGCGAGTCCCTGGCCGTGGTACCCAGGAAGTCACGTCCTAGACATGATGCAAGACAAGACAAATGGATTGTACAAGCAAGCAAGCAGGAACACCCACGGTGTCAAGTTGATTATACGAATCAAGTTACAAGTTACAAGTCAAGTCAGGAGTGCGCCGCCACGGGCCACTATCAAGTTATCAAGATAAATCATGTCAAGGTACTGTCAGGAGTGCGCCACTACGGGCCACTATCAAGTTATCAAGATAAATCATGTCAAGGTACTGTCAGGAGTGCACCACTACGGGCCACTATCAAGTCAGGTTGGTCATGTCAGGAGTGCACCACTACGGGTCACTGTCGTGTTATGCTAGTTCCTTGTCATACCATGCTGTGTATAATAGTTATTCCTAACATATTAAGCAAAATCAAGTTCATGTCAAAAGGCGTAAGGATATAAAATGGGCGTAAAATACCTAATAAAATACTAATATAAAATAGGACTATAGAAGAGCCAAGATCAAGAAATAATAAATTCATCATAGACAAGTAGGTTGTGCAGGGTATGTACTGCACAGGGTGCCAAGTGCGCAGGGTGAGCAGCGCAGGGGTGAGCTGCGCAGGGTACCAAGTGCGCAGGGTGAGCTGCGCAGGGGTGAGCTGCGCAGGGTACCAAGAGCGCAGGGTGAGCTGCGCAGGGGTGAGCTGCGCAGGGTACCAAGTGCGCAGGGTGAGCTGCGCAGGGTACCAATTGCGCAGGGTGAGCTGCGCAGGGATGGATGGCACAGCAGATGGATTGCGCTGGATCAGGTTGCGCAGGAATGGATGGCGCAGGGTCAGATTGCGCAGGAGTGCGCAGACATAGATTGCGCATGAGCAGACTGCGCATGAGCAGACTGCGCATAAATCCATGCGCACTCGGGTTGAGCGCAGTTCGCCAAGGGGCAAGCTGCGCGGTCGGCGCTGCGCTAAAGAGCGCTGGCCGAGGGGGATGCGCAATCCAGCCCTGCGCTAAAGAGCGCAGGCTGCTGTCTTCTTCTCCAGGCCGAGAAGAAGACTCCAAGAACTCTAAGGTTCAAAACTTCATATCTTGGTAAAATCAAAACCAAATCTAGATTTTCAAAGGTCTAACTTGAGTAAAATTGAATTCTCTTTCACATGGAAGCATCAAAACCCACAAAAATCCAACCAAAATAGATCAAAACTATGTAAATCCGAAAATAGACAAAACCTAGATCTAGAAAAATGAAAGCTCCAAATCACAAAATGTCAAGTTCTAAAGTTGTTCTCAATGGCCTAATCTAGCTAATGGATAAATAAAAAGTGGTGCTTATTTGATGGCAAGGTGCACTTGCCTATGGGTTGGGGAGTTGTGTAGAGGAAGGAAGAAGAAGGAGATGAAGAAGTAAATAAAAAATAAAGAGGAGAGAGAAAAGTTAGGTAGGATTTAATGGAGGTGGGTGTGTTGTATTGAGGGTAGAGTGTAGGTTAAAGTGTACCAATACATGTTAACCCAAACCTAATCAAACCAAACCAATTAAAACTGAGCCGAACCAAAACCCGAAATACGAGAAAAACCCACAATTTCGTAAGTCGAGAAAATTAAAATACATGCCAAACACAGATACGAGTATAAATACGAAAATACAGGAAATGGGGGTGACAACTCTACCCACCTTCAAAGAATTCCGTCCTCGGAATTTAATCAAGGAGCTAGAGATTGCTACGACAAGCTATACTAAGCACAGACAAGCTACACTAAGCAGTTCAATCATACAATCATACAATGCAAGCAAGGAAAGGGAAAGCGTAAGGCATAAGAAAGACATTATACCTCACGAGTCAAACATGTAGGGATATCGCGATCGGATGTCGTCCTCACGCTCCCATGTTGACTCACCTAGAGAGTGATGACCCCAAGCAACACGGACTAAGTTAATAGTCTTGTTCTTGAGCGTCTTTTCTCTCCGGTCCAAAATAGACACGGGCCTCTCCTCATACGAAAGGTTGGTACCAACAACCAATTCCGAATGATCTAGGATATGGCTCGGGTCCGGTATGTACCGTCTTAATTGGGATACATGGAATACATCATGTACCTCACTTAGCGACGGCGGAAGAGCGAGACGATAGGACACATCGCCTACTCGCTCCAGAATATCGAACGGCCCTATATACCTAGGACTAAGCTTTTCCCGCACGCCAAAACGAATGACGCTGCGGGTAGGCAAGATCCTAAGGAATACATGGTCGCCGACGGCAAATTCTAAGGGACGCCGATGAGCATCGGCCCAATGGCGCTGGCGATCCTGAGCAACTCGGAGGTGATCTCTGACTTTCCTGACCACTTCAACCGTCTGAGAAATCAGTTCTGGACCGAGCATCTGCCTCTCTCCGACATCGTCCCATGCTAACGGGGATCTGCACTTCCTGCCATACAGAGCCTCGAAGGGTGCCATCTGGATACTGGCCTGGAAACTATTGTTGTACGAGAATTCCACCAGGTGCAGGTGATCCTCCCACGAACCACCAAAGTCAAGGGTACACGACCGCAACATATCTTCGAGAGTTTGTATAGTACGCTCTGACTGCCCATCTGTCTGCGGATGATACGCTGAGCTGAACTTGAGACGAGTCCCCAAACTTTGATGAAGACTGTGCCAGAAGTACGATGTGAATCTCGTATCCCTGTCTGATACTATGCTGACTGGCACTCCGTGGAGTCTGACGATCTGCCTGAGATACATCTCTGCTAGCTGCACCGTCGACTGTCCAACTCTAAATGGAAGAAAGTATGCCACCTTGGTAAGCCTGTCCACAATGACCCAAATAGCATCTCTGCCTGCCGGAGATCTGGGTAACCCAGTCACAAAATCCATGGTAAGGTGCTCCCATTTCCATTCTGGGATCGGTAAAGGTTGAAGAAGTCCAGCTGGCCTTTGATGTTCAGCCTTGACTTGTTGGCAAACCAAACATCGAGAGACATACCGGGCTATCTCTCTCTTCATACCATTCCACCAAAAGTGTTGACGAATATCTCTGTACATCTTCGTGCTGCCTGGGTGGATGGAATACTGCGAACTGTGAGCCTCTGCCATGACTTCCTGTCTGATATCTCCACTGGGTACACAAAGACGCGTGCCGTGTCGAAGTGTACCATCTTCATGGATACATAACTCTGGCCTTCTTCCTGCTTCATACTCTGCTCTGAGCCGCTGAATCTTGGAATCTGTTAACTGTGCTGTCCGGATCCTCTCAACTATGGTGGACTGAATCTGTAGGCTGGCCATCAAGGCCACATTGGAAGGAAGAACCACTTCAATTTCCATCTTCTGAAGATCCGACAATAACTCTGGTTGCGCCGTCAGGAAATAAACTCCGGCTCTCCGGCTCAACGCATCTGCTACAACGTTGGCCTTCCCTGGATGATACTGCAAATCCACATCGTAGTCCACCAGTAGCTCGAGCCATCTTCTCTGCCGCATATTAAGATCCTTCTGGGTGAAGACATACTTCAGGCTCTTATGATCAGTAAATATCTCCACTCTGTCTCCGTACAAGTAGTGCCTCCACAACTTAAGTACAAACACTACTGCTGCTAGATCCAAGTCGTGGGTCGGGTAATTCTTCTCATGATCACGGAGTTGACGTGACGCATAAGCAATTACCTTCCCATGCTGCATCAAAACACATCCCAATCCTCTGCCTGAAGCGTCGCAATAAACTGTGAATCCTCCGGTCCCATCTGGAAGGGTAAGAATGGGAGCCGTTATCAAACCTCGCTTCAACTTCTCAAATGATTCCTGACACTCTGCTGTCCAAACGAACGGTACATCCTTGCGGGTCAACTGGGTCATCGGCGCTGAAATCCTTGCAAAATCAGGGACGAACCGCCGGTAGTAGCCGGCCAATCCAAAAAAGCTACGAACTTCTGCCACTGAGCTGGGTACTGGCCATGACTCGATAGCCACAATCTTCTGGGGATCCACTTCCACTCCTCCTCTGGTAATGATGTGACCCAAGTAAGAAATGCGATCGAGCCAGAACTCGCATTTACTGAACTTGGCGTACAACTGGTGCTCTCTGAGAATCTGGAGGACAACTCTGAGATGCTGCTCGTACTCTGCTTCACTCTTGCTGTAGACCAGGATGTCATCAAGGAACACTATCACAAACTGATCTAAGTAAGGCATGAAAATACGGTTCATGAGGTCCATGAACACCGCCGGCGCATTGGTCGCTCCAAAGGGCATAACTAGAAACTCCCAATGCCCATACCTCGATCTGAACGCCGTCTTCGGGATGTCTTGCTCTCTGACTCTGATCTGGTGATATCCTGACCGCAAGTCTATCTTCGAGAAAACTGAAGCCCCTTTGAGCTGATCAAACAAGTCATCTATCCTTGGAAGAGGGTATCTGTTCTTGATTGTCACTGAGTTCAAGGTACGATAATCTACACATAGCCTGGACGTACCATCCTTCTTTTTCACAAGAAGCATTGGGGCTCCCCAAGGCGATCCACTAGCACGAATGAATTCCTTGGTTCTAAGTTCTTCAATCATCTTGTACAAAATCTCCAACTCTGAAGGCGCCATTCTGTAGACTCGCTCTGATACTGGTGCTGCCCCGGGAATCAAGTCTATGGTGAACTCAATCTCCCGTTCTGGCGGCATCCCTGGAAGTTCCTCTGGGAAGACATCTGGAAACTCTTCAACTATCTGGGGCAACTGCACTGCTGCTACTGCCATCCGCAATACTGGAGGAGATGGCTCTACTGTGCCTCTGGAAAATGAAAACTCTGGCTCTCCGGGAATACTAAAGACAACTCTGCCAACATGGCAGTCTATCCTAGCATAATGGTTCCTCAACCAATCCATGCCTAGGACTACATCATAGTCTGCCATAGGAAACTCTATGAATCTAGCGGGGAACTCCCTACCGCTAACTACGATCCGACACGAGGAAAACACTCGATCTACTCCCACAAGACCATTACCAGTAAGTATATTGAGCCTCACTGATAATGACTCAGGCTCCAATCCTATCCGTGTCGCGAATCGTGCAGACATGAATGAATGCGATGCACCAGAATCAAATAATACAGATGCTGGAAAGGTGTTGACGGGAATAGTACCTGCCACTACCTCACCTGGTGCAACTTTTTCTTCCATGGTCATCATCATAGCCTGACCTCTAGCTGCGGGTCCCCTCTGCTGGAAACCCCTCTGTCGGTTCTGTGCTAGAGCCTGGGTGAACTGCTGCTGGTTCTGCTGATGAAAGGCCTGGGCCTGTGGCAACAATGGCCTCGGGTACTGCTGCTGCTGCTGCTGGACTGGAACTGGGGCTGGTCCTCTCACCGAAGAACTAGAAAGGTTGGATGATGATGGACCTCCCCTATTCGGGCAGGTCCCTATCTGGTGGTCTGCTCCTCCACAAGCCAGGCACAACCCCTGTGCCCTACGACACTCTGCCACTACATGGCCCGGCTTCCCGCAATGAGAACATCCCACCACAGAAGACTGCTTCTGCTTTTGCTGCTGCGGATACATCGGGGTCGAATGTTGAACCGACGTCACTGAGGCCGCCCGCCTCGGAGTCCCAATGGCTATACCCCTAGCTGCCGGGGCTGGAGCTGAAGATTGGTGCATCTGGTTGTGGGACCGCTTCCTGCCTCCGGTCCTGTCCACAATTCTCCGGAAGGTATACTCATGCCTCCTTGCTGCCTTCAACACTGCATCGAACGTCTGGTGCTCGAACTGCTCCACAGCCAATAATATCTCTAAATGTAGTCCCTGCTGGAACCGCTGAGCCCTATCGAACTCGGTTGCCACCAAGGTGGGGGCGAACCTACTCAGCCTGGAAAACTCGGTCGCATAGCCATCGACCGTCCTGCCTCCTTGCTTCAAGTTGGTGAATCTGGTCTGCAGGTCGTACCGTGCCACCGCATCGAAGTACTTCGTCTGGAACCTCTCTCTGAACGTCGCCCAAGTGACTAGTGCCGCTAACCCCATGGCCTGAGCCGCCCACCAATCGCGAGCCAAGTCTAACAACTGTAGGCGTACCACCGCCACCTTCTCATTCTCAGGTGTCCTAGCTGCTTCTAGAACCACCTCGGTATCCTGAAGCCAAGCGTCTGCGGCAATCGCATCTTCACTGCCGTCAAAGAAGGGAGGGTTCAAGCGCTTGAAACTGTTGGCCGCCTGATTCCCTTGGGGACCTCTTCGGTTTAGTGCATCATGAACTTCCTGGTGCAAGACGTCGCCTCGACGATCTTGGGATGCAAGCAGTTCTCTGATAAGCCCTACCAAAGGTCCCTCATCCTGTCTAGCTGGTTGAACGGGCGGAGCTGCCTGAACTGGAGGTTCCGAGCTTCCGGGAAGCATAACTCGGGAGGCTACTCCAGAGTGCTGAGCTTGATCTTCCTGGCGCTGGGGTGCTTGTCGAGCTTCCTCTGGCTGGTTGGCAGGTCCGGGAGTAATGCCGCTGAAGAAGACGACATAGGGAATAATAAGGAAAGGACCAGGACAGATCAATGATACAAGCAATGTGATCAGGTCGAGATTCTCAGGGATTTGAAGATACGAGCAGAGATGAAGGACGAATATTGATTGAGACATCTATTCGGTAAACCCTCACATTTCTTGAATGCCAAGACTTGCATGGGCCACCACTTAAACCATGTCACGCCCCAGAACCAGAATACTAGAGAGCGGGGGCAGACATAGCCAGCTACGTATTTTGAAATAGAATACATCTCAACTATACGATCACGGCTGTCTAGATATGAGGGTTTACTACAAGCCAGCAGTCTCTTAGGGTCAAGCCTATTGTCTCAATCTCAAGCAATTAACAGAGTTACAAGATATTAGAGCGTCAAATATATATATATAAGGCGTCCCAAATATTACATATTGGATGATCATGAAGCTAGTCGTACAAAATGATAGGACTAGCAAGAGTTCAGTCATACATGATCAACCCTAGGATTTGTTAATCATGTTTACAGCCCGTAGGCAGACAGTAAGTAATGTGCATCGAGCTAACAGGTGCTCGTCGGCTAAACGCCTCAAAAGAATAAATTTACATATGGGTGAAACAAAAAGGGAAAACCCACTCGTGGCCCGGGTTCCGTCTAGTTGTCACCATTGGGCTGGAAGCTCGGTAGATCCTCGGGAGCTGCTCCGAAATCTGGCCACACAAAACCAGCTGGGTCAAACCCCAGAAAGAGCAAGTGCCACAAAGGAGGCCACAAATAAGAACAAAAGCCAGCATATCAGAACATAAAGAATAAAAGAAGTACAAGTAGTAAAGTACACAGGGCGATAAACGACTAGGGACGTGGAACCATTTCGGGAGCCAGGTTACGATCCTTAAACCAAACAAGGACCGGGATTGTAACCCTTCGCCTGAATAGCTCTCTGTCTCTACTCATTTATCGTTAAGATAAGTAAAACAAAACATGCTCAGGAGATAGCAGGTACAGGGGCTAGACAAGACTTAGACAGAGCTGGACACCATTCATTCACAATCGGCCAGGCAAGTACTACGGCTTACTACTTTAACTAACTAGGGTTATCACAAGCCTAATTACTAACAAGATGCAAGAGAGAAACTCCAGTCCCAAGCCCTGCAGACCATCCAGTTATCCTTTCGCGGGTTGAGAGTTATAGGTGGGTACATTGCCCGGGAGACAAATGTACCCTTAGGTGACTTAGAGGGTGCAACACATGATAGTGTGCTGGAAATGTGCTCTACTCGTCGGCAAGCTACAAGTCCATTAAAGCGCCCAGATAACGAGATTGCCTGTGACTGGGAATTCTCCATGTTCTAGTTTGATCTAATCATTAGCCTAATCCAATTTAGCGCGAGTCCCTGGCCGTGGTACCCAGGAAGTCACGTCCTAGACATGATGCAAGACAAGACAAATGGATTGTACAAGCAAGCAAGCAGGAACACCTACGGTGTCAAGTTGATTATACGAATCAAGTTACAAGTTACAAGTCAAGTCAGGAGTGCGCCGCCACGGGCCACTATTAAGTTATCAAGATAAATCATGTCAAGGTACTGTCAGGAGTGCGCCACTACGGGCCACTATCAAGTTATCAAGATAAATCATGTCAAGGTACTGTCAGGAGTGCGCCACTACGGGCCACTATCAAGTCAGGTTGGTCATGTCAGGAGTGCACCACTACGGGTCACTGTCGTGTTATGCTAGTTCCTTGTCATACCATGCTATGTATAATAGTTATTCCCAACATATTAAGCAAAATCAAGTTCATGTCAAAAGGCGTAAGGATATAAAATGGGCGTAAAATACCTAATAAAATAATAATATAAAATAGGACTATAGAAGAGCCAAGATCAAGAAATAATAAATTCATCATAGACAAGTAGGTTGTGCAGGGTATGTACTGCGCAGGGTACCAAGTGCGCAGGGTGAGCAGCGCAGGGGTGAGCTGCGCAGGGTACCAAGTGCGCAGGGTGAGCTGCGCAGGGTGAGCTGCGCAGGGGTGAGCTGCGCAGGGTACCAAGTGCGCAGGGTGAGCTGCGCAGGGGTGAGCTGCGCAGGGTACCAAGTGCGCAGGGTGAGCTGCGCAGGGTACCAAGTGCGCAGGGTGAGCTGCGCAGGGATGGATGGCGCAGCAGATGGATTGCGCTGGATCAGGTTGCGCAGGAATGGATGGCGCAGGGTCAGATTGCGCAGGAGTGCGCAGGAATAGATTGCGCATGAGCAGACTGCGCATGAGCAGACTGCGCATGAGCAGACTGCGCATAAATCCATGCGCACTCGGGTTGAGCACAGTTCGCCAAGGGGCAAGCTGCGCGGTCGGCGCTGCGCTAAAGAGCGCTGGCCGAGGGGGATGCGCAATCCAGCCCTGCGCTAAAGAGCGCAGGCTGCTGTCTTCTTCTCCAGGCCGAGAAGAAGACTCCAAGAACTCTAAGGTTCAAAACTTCATATCTTGGTAAAATCAAAACCAAATCTAGATTTTCAAAGGTCTAACTTGAGTAAAATTGAATTCTCTTTCACATGGAAGCATCAAAACCCACAAAAATCCAACCAAAATAGATCAAAACCATATAAATCCGAAAATAGACAAAACCTAGATCTAGAAAATATAAAAGCTCCAAATCACAAAATGTCAAGTTCTAAAGTTGTTCTCCATGGCCTAATCTAGCTAATGGACAAATAAAAAGTGGTGCTTATTTGATGGCAAGGTGCACTTGCCTATGGGTTGGGGAGTTGTGTAGAGGAAGGAAGAAGAAGGAGATGGAGAAGTAAATGAAAAATAAAGAGGAGAGAGAAAAGTTAGGTAGGATTTAATGGAGGTGGGTGTGTTGTATTGAGGGTAGAGTGTAGGTTAAAGTGTACCAATACATGTTAACCCAAACCTAATCAAACCAAACCAATTAAAACTCAGCCGAACCAAAACCCAAAATACGAGAAAAACCCACAATTTCGCAAGTCGAGAAAATTAAAATACATGCCAAACCCAGATACGAGTATAAATACAAAAATACAGGAAATGGGGGTGACAATTAATTTCTACTTTTATTTTTGATCATTATCGACACGTTACCGTAACTTTCAAATTAGGATCACAAGACTAGCCATTTTCTCCAAACCAACTTGTCATACATGATCTACTCGAGACACTCTTCGCCCATGACCTTCATGTCCCACTCAGACACACCATTTTGTGCTCCATTTGTTTCGCACAACTTTCCGGATATTTGACGCAATCTTGATTTATCCAACTGAGTCATATTTACTTCCAACTTAATTTCCGGGCCCGACATCGGTCCAATCTGCTCGACCCAATATATGATTCTGGCCTGTTTTGAGCCTACTATGCACGTGCCACTTGCGTGCCATCAAGTTGATCTCCCTTGTGTTCCCATTTCATCTATGATTTTTAAATGGTTTAAATTTGTTATTTTGATCAAACTCTAGCCTAAGCTTGTCCAAACTTGACCTCGTCGGCGGAGACGGAGATCTCGTTGGCCTTCTCCTCCGCTTTTTGACGGATGAACCGGACCATCTGGTCGATCTGTTTCGACACATCTGCGTCGTTCATTTTGGGAATTTGGGGATCCGACGGCTGATGGTGTTTGGGGGCGGGGTAAGGGGATTATTTCTCTTCTAGATCGGGAAACAGGAGGAGATGAGATTCGATGTTCCTTTTGGCTGGGAGGAGAAAGTTACTGGCAAGTCCTTTGCTTTAGAATAAAACTTTGATACCTAAAGGGTATCAAAGTTTTGATACCCTCTATGTATGACAAGTGGGCCCCCCTCAATGTTTATCTGTATATATATGTATACACGTTTTACGAAAAGGAAAGGGGGCCCACATGTCATACATAGTGTAACGACCCACTCCGCCCTAGCAGAACGCCGATTCAAACGGCAAGTGCAACGACTCATACGAGCCGTCGACCCGAAGAGTTGGCATCGACCTGATGAAGAATCGATGCAAGGCTTATATTGGCCCGTCAAGATGAATCCAGACTTAGACTTTCAAAGGCGCACTCGGAGTATCGCTCGGCCGATACGAACATCACTAAGGTGGGTGGCTCCGATGAACCCGTCTTTGTTTAGCCTAGACACATAACAATACGGACACTATCACGAGAATCGCTAGGCGATAACCCCGTGCATGCTAATAAATTACTCAACGCACCTAGCTAAGGGAATAATCCCACCTTGTATGCTTGTATAGAATATGGAAAGGAACATGGAAAATATGAGAATTCTAGCACCGCACCCCATGCTCGTGCTACGGCACAAGCTTACGTTCAAGTCCCTTACGCGTTCAACAATGAAACAATGAATGGATTACAACAATAAAACGGAAAGACTATCAACATAGTCGTTCCAAGTAGAGTATAGCAACATTAAAAGACTATGGGACCGATGGGTCGCCAAGGCGACTCCCGCACTGGGAGTTGCGTAACGAATGAATGAATGAATCAACGAATGAATGAATACGTGAATGAATCAATGAACAAATGAACAAGTGAAAGAAAGGAAAGAATAAATGAAAGATAAGAAAGAAAAGAATGGTTAGCGACAAGTGTGACGGGCACGTGCAACGGGGCTCGCTATCCGCGCTGCACGGACGCCAACCTGGTCGATAACGCATTATGGCTAAGGGTTAGCCTATGGCTCAAAGACAGCCGTTAAGTTAAAATGACAATAAAATACGAAATGGTCGTGGACGGCTCGTGCACGAGTGATAAGGGATTCCAAAGGCAACGAACGACGATTTCGTGGCCGGCCTAGGCGGAATCATGGCCTACGGGCGGACAGGTGTGCGGGCTTGGGCACATAACCAAACGTAGGGCCGGTTATTCAATAGTCTATCAAGGTGTACCAGCCATCACGCTTGATAGATGAGAATGCCACAGGAGAAATGTCCAAAATGGCTGGCATGCCAGCGACCGGTGCATATAGATTTAAGTGGGCTTTGCTGGTGGCAATCCACGTGCAAGTCCTTTCATTGAAATCAAAGTAGTCTAAGTTAACTGAGCAAAGCACCTTCTGAATAGGCTTGAATATAACACACAAAATGATCGAGGGTACTTCAAGCAAACGAGTTAGAAAACCAGCCTACGACGCGTTAGAACCTGAGGCAGAGATACACCTTTGAACACTGAATGTTACGCGAACTACATTAACTTGTTTCATATGAATTGTTGACTAACTTGGTTTACTTTGGACAGGGAAGGCCGGACGGTAAGTATGGGTAAGTCGTACATGTATTTCCATGCGACACATTGAATATGGCAACACGGGATAGGTTATGAAATATGCATAAAACTGATCCTAAGGCAAGATTAGAAAGACAATGAATGATAGAGATACACAAAAGTAAATGGAACGTATTTGGTAATGATAGCATTGTGGGCGAGCTAGCCTCCCCACCAGTGCATAACAATATACTGATAACCCCACAGTCTGCTTGCAGGAAGCAGGAAACGTCGGCGGGTACGGAGCTTCCCTCAAACGTGCTAAGGCGCGGAGCTATCTCTCGAGCCTTGGAGCGTTGCAAGGAGCTGAAGCACCATATACAGGACATAATGTATCGGAACATCGTCATGAATCATTCCATCTTGTAAGCTACTTGGCACGCCTTTTATGTTTCAGAGAGAGAGAGCTTGAGAGACTTGTAAACTCGGCCTAGCGCCGCTTGTAAACTTCTTGAATATCAATAAAGAGTTTGAATTCACTTCTACTTGTGTTCATTTACTTTCCGCTGCAATGGGGACACTCTGTGCGACTCTGTGGCCTAGCTCAAATCGGCCGTTTCTGGACTTAGCCTTGCACGGGCGCAACCTAGGCCCGTGCGGCATCACACCTTAGCGAGGACGATCGCTCCTACGAGAGTGGGGCGTGACATAGTGGTATCAGAGCACGGCTTTACGTCCTTGGACTTCATTTCGATTCTCTCAGTTTTGAAAGCTCGTTGAAACAAAAGAAGTATACGCTCTCTCTCGTTGTGCCTCGGGATGTTCCATACAATAAGTCTAATACTTTTAAAAGCTCGTACAAGTACTCGGTTGAATAGGATCGATAGGCGAAGGCCTTTGTACCGAACCACAACGTACTTGAGTTGGAAGAAACCGATGCTAAGAGTTAGCAAACACAGTGCGTACTTGAATGAGCTTACGCTGACAGCAAACAAGTACACAAGACCAAAGTATAGTCCGCACGGGATAGCTATGCACACGGCCTTCTGGCTAAGTTGTGTCGCGTGTCGCGCACCTCGACTTTTGGGTGCAATCGAGTTACGAGCGATATCAAGTACCGCTCGGTCGGGAATGGAGATACACTTAGAGTGTATATTGATAGGAACGCTATCAAACTAACACTTAGGCGTGCACGAAAGATTGGCTTGGATTTTGAGGATTAATGCGAACGACTTAGTACGTCGAGGAGACGTGAGCGATTACGCTAGATATTCGTCGAACGAATCTGAAGGATGTCTTAGCGTATGACGTGAACGTAATTGAGGACTAGATCGTATGGCTTGAATCCGAGTGGTGTATGTGATAGGTTCGGAGAAGAATAAGAATGAGTGTCGACGACTAGTCGAGTGGCTCGAACCCTGAGTGGTGTATGGACGTCATAGAAATTGTTCGGGCGAGACTAAAGGATTTACGAATAGAACGAGTATGTCGGCAAGCGATGATATCGTGCAAGCCTTAGAATGAGTAACGCTTAGTTGGTTTCGACTTCGAGAGTCTCAAACGAGATATCGTTCGGACGAATTAAGAATACGTAGTGCGAATCATGAAACGAATGGAGGTCTTGGTCGAGGAAACATAGGAGATCATGCATGCGATTTTGAATTTAGTCGAAGGGATTGAAACTTGAATTGAGGTAAAATACCCATGGACGAGATCGAAGATAGCACGATCGGAAGATAGCGTGCATAGAAAATGTTGGTTTGAAGATACGAGGATGACTAAGGATTTGGAATAGATGTTGCTCAATGAAGAGTTAGTACGAGACAACGTGAATTGAGGAATTAAGTTGTACGACTCAGAATTCATTGCAAAAGGAAGATCGTCAGGTTATGTGCATCATCGATGGTATTGAGGCGTATCAAAGATCGATGTACGATAACTCGGGGGTACTCCGATTCGATAAATGATGATCGTATTAGAAGTTGTTATTTCAAGGGATGCCATGTTGGAGATCTTGATAGAAATGAATGTTTGGATGAAGAAGGGAAGTGACTTGATTGTTCGGTGATAACCACAACGACAACGATCTTGTCTTGCGCGAGCGCAACTCCAGCCTCGCGCATGCGTCACGTCGGATTTGGAACGATCGTTCCGCGTGAGCGTTGGCATGGTGATTCATGTCCAGCGGGAATGATCGAACTCGAAATACCTTGACATGGCAATTTTGATTGCTTCGACTTGTGGTTTGAAGCGAAGGCGAATCGGAAGATTGATTGGACTTATGAGGGACAACGAAGAAAACTTGAGGATTGAGTAGACCCAATCCGCGTATCGAAAATGAGTAAGTCTAGATTCAACGCAAGAGTTACGTCCCGATGAGGACGATTATTCCACGGGAACGTTGATATGGTGATTCATGTCCGCCGTGGATAATCAGACTTGCGTGAGATCGGGGCGCAACATATTGTAAGGCTAGACGACCTTGTGATCGACTACGTGAATTGGATAGGATGGATAGGTGAATTATATCAAACATACTTGAAAAGATAGACTATGGTAATTGCTAGCGCGGACGCACGAGATTGACTTGTCAAGGATTTGATTGAGGACAACCTATCGTAGGATGACTTTTCTAAACGAGCTCAGACATGGAGCGGAGAATGTGTTGATGCGAATAGGAGGAACACTGCTTGATGTTTAGAAATTTGAGTGAAACAAACTTGGGTAGAAACTCCCGTACAAGCGAACAAATGGTTTGACCATAGGATTTGGGGCGAGCGTCGTGCAACGACCTTGCACGATAAGCAATGGACTTGACGTGTAACTATGACCTTATGAGCTGACCTAGCGGATAGGCGGACGACCCCTATGCCGAGTGATTGAACCTGTGCGATAGCATTTGCAGTATCGTCTGGACGGACGATAGACTTGGGCAACAAGACTTAGAGTAGGACGGGGAAATGGGAGTGTGCGTGAACGACGGCGAGATTGGCCCCAAACGAAGGAAAAGATAGGAATGGATGATGCATAAGTAAAGTTGGGATAACGAATTGAATCATTGATTGGAAGACGTACTCGATGATATTACAATACTTGGTCTTAAATCGGACGGAAATTGCTTAAACTTGGTCGACTCCGCTAAGAAGAAATCGTATTGATTTCGTAGACAAGAACACTTGAGAAACGAATCGAATTATCTCGATGACCGAGATAAACGATAGTGAGATGCACACAAGTTCGGTTTTAAATCGAAGTTAGCAAAATGATCGACAAATCAAAACTATCACGAGTAGCTTGTCCGACTTCGCTAATCGCTAAGCTTGGTTGAAATGTACGTATTCGGGGGACGCCTTGAATATGTGCACGATCCAAACTCAGCGATATGATGAACTCGAATGCAGCTGCAAGTGGGTGTTATGATGCGCATGAACGAATGAGTGAGTTAACCTCAACCTACGACTCTCGTATTTGACGAATTACAACGCACCCCGTACGACCGTTTCAGTCCCATGATACGTCGAAATAGCAACCAGTCGAAGAAACACGACAATCGAATAAGCACCATCAACTCTGAAATGAATGAAAAGCCATTCAATAAAATCGACCAAACGTATGCGACACGGAACTTGGAAAGGTATCGAGTATAGTTCGATGCCATCGAACGGTAAAGCCATTCGATAGGAATTGTCTAAGGTATGCACACGACAATGAGTGAAGGAACGGTAGGATAACCTGCACTCGAGAAATCTCGAGGACGAGACTTGTTTTGAGTGGTGTACTATGTAATGACCCGCTCCGCCCTAGCAGAACGTCGATACAAACGGCAAGTGCAACGACTCAAACGAGCCATCGACCCGAAGAGTTGGCATCGACCTGATGAAGAATCGATGCAAGGCTTATATTGGCCCGTCAAGATGAATCTAGACTTAGACTTTCAAAGGCGCACTCGGAGTATCGCTCGGCCGATGCGAACATCGCTAAGGTGGGTGGCTCCGATGAACCCGTCTTTGTTTAGCCTAGACACATAACAATATGGACACTATCACGAGAATCGCTAGGCGATAACCCCGTGCATGCTAATAAATGACTCAATGCACCTAGCTAAGGGAATAATCCCACCTTGTATGCTTGTATAGAATATGGAAAGGAACATGGAAAATATGAGAACTCTAGCACCGCACCCCATGCTCGTGCTACGGCACAAGCTTACGTTCAAGTCCCTTACGCGTTCAACAATGAAATAATGAATGGATTACAACAATGAAACGAAAAGACTATCAACATAGTCGTTCCAAGTAGAGTATAGCAACATTGAAAGACTATGGGACCGATGGGTCGCCAAGGCGACTCCCGCACTGGGAGTTGCGTAACGAATGAATGAATGAATCAACGAATGAATGAATGAATGAATGAATGAATACGTGAATGAATCAATGAACAAATGAACAAATGAAAGAAGGAAAAAATAAATGAAAGATAAGAAAGGAAAGAATGGTTAGCGACAGGTGTGACGGGCACGTGCAACGGGGCTCGCTACCCGCGCTACACGGACGCCAACCTGGTCGATAACGCATTATGGCTAAGGGTTAGCCTATGGCTCAAAGACAGTCGTTAAGTTAAAATGATAATAAAATACGAAATAGTCGTGGACGGCTCGTGCACGAGTGATAAGGGATTCCAAAGGCAACGAACGACGATTTCGTGGCCGGCTTAGGCGAAATCATGGCCTACGGGCGGACAGGTGTGCGGGCTTGGGCACATAACCAAACGTAGGGCCGGTTATTCAATAGTCTATCAAGGTGTACCAGCCATCATGCTTGATAGATGAGAATGCCACAGGGGAAATGTCCAAAATGGCTGACATGCCAGCGACCGGTGCATATAGATTTAAGTGGGCTTTGCTGGTGGCAATCCACGTGCAAGTCCTTGCATTGAAATCAAAGTAGTCTAAGTTAACTGAGCAAAGCACCTTCTGAATAGGCTTGAATACAACACATAAAATGATCGAGGGTACTTCAAGCAAACGAGTTAGAAAACCAGCCTACGACGCGCTAGAACCTGAGGCAGAGATACGCCCTTGAACACTGAATGTTACGCGAACTACATTAACTTATTTCATATGAATTGTTTATTAACTTGGTTTACTTTAGACAGGGAAGGCCGAACGCTAAGTATGGGTAAGTCGTGCATGTATTTCCATGCGACACATTGAATATGGCAACACGGGATAGGTTATGAAATATGCATGAAACTGATCCTAAGACAAGATTAGAAAGACAATGAATGATAGAGATGCACAGAAGTAAATGGAACGTATTTGGTAATGATAGCATTGTGGGCGAGCTAGCCTCCCCACCAGTGCATAACAATGTACTGATAACCCCACAGTCTGCTTGCAGGAAGCAGGAAACGTCGACGGGTGCGGAGCTTCCCTCGAACGTGCTAAGGTGCGGAGCTATCTCTCGAGCCTTGGAGCGTTGCAAGGAGCTGAAGCACCATATACAGGACATAATGTATCGAAACATCGCCGTGAATCATTCCAGCTTATAAGCCACTTGGCACGTCTTTTATGTTTCAGAGAGAGAGAGAGCTTGAGAGACTTGTAAACTCGGCCTAGCGCCGCTTGTAAACTTCTTGAATATCAATAAAGAGTTTGAATTCGCTTCTACTTGTGTTCATTTACTTTCCGCTGCAATGGGGACACTCTGTACGACTCTGTGGCCTAGCTCAAATCGGTCGTTTCTGGACTTAGCCTTGCACGGGCACAACCTAGGCCCGTGCGGCATCACGCCTTAGCGAGGACGATCGCTCCTACGGGAGCAGGACGTAACACATAGAGGGTATCAAAGTTTTGATACCCCTTTCGGTATCAAAGTTTTTTCCTTTGCTTTGTGCTGATTTTGCAATCAACTAATCCCTAGTGTTTTAAAAATCGGACCCGAGATGGATACGGACAAGGGACAAACCGGTTCAACCATTGGTTGAACAACTGGATTAACCAAAGCTGCCAAAGTTTATTTTCTACATTAAATTCTACAAAAATATTCATTTAATATAGTTTTTTTGAACAATGGGTCAGCGCTGAATCGTACCGAAAAATCTACTAGTTCATGGATGAACTGGTTCAACCAGTCGATCCAGTCCGATTTTTAAAATAATAATCCCTATTATTTGTCTAATTTTTACTTTAATAACCCCCCCGAACTTTGAGCCTTTTTTTTCTTGATTTTTTATAAGGGTACATCAAAAGTTGATCAGGGCTGTCCAATTTTTAACTTTCATTTATTTACAAGTTTGCCACTGAAAAATTTACTCAGGGCTATCCAATTTCTAGGTATAAAAGATAACTCTTTTTACTTTTTTGCTCTCTTCTCTTTCTTCCCAAGAACAAGAAGAATAAGAAGAGGAGAAGAACAAGAACAAGAACAAGAAGAAAGAAAACAAGAAGAATATCTCTTTCTCCAAACCCTAGTTTATTTTTATTTTTTTTCCTCTCTTCTAATTTCTCATATTTTTTTCTCTAAACCCTAGTTTATGTATAAAACTCTAGTTGTAGAAGAAATTGGGTTATCAAATCTGTAAGCCCTCTGGATTTTAGGAATTACTTTAAATTTTATTAAAGTAATTATTTTCAATAGATATCTTAATTATAATTATTTTATTATTAAATATACCTCTTCGTGACTTTGATTTTTGGAGCGCAAGAGATGTCAGTATCTCGAAACGCCCTTCATGAGTTTGATCTAGACAAGTTTATCTTCATGTTGATATATCATGTCCCACTCAAACTTGTTCTCTTGTGCTCTATTTGCATCGCAGAACTTTCGGGTCAATTTAGGCCATTTTATCATTTTATTAATTTTCACTTTTATTTTTGATCATTATCGACACGTTACCGTAACTTTCAAATTAGGAGCACAAGACTAGCCATTTTCTCCAAACTAACTTGTCATACATGATCTACTCGAGACACTCTTTGCCCATGACCTTCGTGTCCCACTCAGACACACCATTTTGTGCTCCATTTGCTTTGCACAACTTTTCGAGCATTTGACCCAATCTTGATTTATTCCACTGAGTCACATTTACTTCCAACTTAATTTTCGGGCCCGACATCGGTCCAATATGCTCAACCCAATATATGGTTCTAGCCTGTTTTGAGCCTACTATGCACGGGCCACTTGCGTGCCATCAAGTTGATCTCCCTTATGTTCCCATTTCATCCGTGATTTTTAAATGGTTTAAATTTGTTATTTTCATCAAACTCTAGCCAAAGCTTGTGTCAGCCCCTATTTTTCAAAATTAATTAAATTAGAATTAATTAGTTGCTAATGGCATGTTTAGCATTAAAATAATTTATTAGGATTTTTAGGAATTTTTTTAGAATTTTTAAATGAGTTTTAAATGAGTTTTAAATACTAAAATATCATTTTGCAATTAATTAAAATATTTTAATTGTCGTAAGGCAAAAGCTCAAACACACGGAGACGAAGCTTTCTCGTATATTATCAACCACACAAGTGCATCTTACAAGCTATCCCAACCTCTCTTTATATAGGGAGAGAGGTTAGGGGTTATGAAGAAACGAAAGGCCAAAGGTCTTATATGTTACAAGGAGATAAAATGAAGGGCAATATGAGTTACAACACTCCCCCTTGGCTCTCCAGAAATTTTGCTTGTAAATATCTCTGAGTTTCTTCATCTGTCTGTAGCGTGCATCTTCAAGTTTGACCATCTACTTGTGCCTCGTCAAAACCTTGCCAAAGAAAACCCAGTGGGAAAAAAAACTTTGGTCGAAGGACAAAATAGTACACACAGGTCAGTGTGATGGGGGTAAACTAACCATTGTAAAGGTGCTTCGTCAAAACCTTGTCAGGGAAAACCCAGTGGGAAAAACCGCTGATCGAAGGACAAAAGAGTACACGATGGTTTAGAAGTATACAACTGGATACTCCCCCTGATTATAATAATCCTTAGTGAATAAGAGATTTGAACTGTGTCTCGTTAAAAACCTTGCCAAAGAAAACCCAGTGGGAAAAACTTTGGTGGAAGGGAAAAAAGAGTACACAAGCATACATCAGGATGCTTCCCTTTTCACTCGCACTCGACAGGGTGTGGGATATACGCACAACAGGGCGTTTGGAGGCGCTCGTTGGGGCGCTCCCCCTCACATGCACACAATAGGGTGCAGGAAACATGTTTCACTTAGGCTAGCTCTGAAAGCTTCCCAAGTCCAATCGCTCTGACATGTTTCTGGAACGAGTGTTTTGGCAGTAACTTGGTGAACAAGTCTGCACGGTTATTCTCCGATCCAATGTGTTGCACTTCAATCTTCTGAAGTGCTTGTTGTTCATGTGTAAAGAACAACTTGGGCGATATGTGCTTGGTAGCATCCCCTTTGATGTAACCATGTTTTGCTTGATCAATAACAGTGGTATTGTCCTCATAGACGACAACATGTTCATCTGGGTCATATGGAAGATCACATGTACTTCGAATATGGCCAATAACAGCTCGAAGCCATACACACTCTCTAGTCGCCTCATAGAGCGCGAGTAGCTTAGAGTGGTTCGTTGAAGTAGCCACTAAGGTCTGTTTGCGAGACCTCCAACAAATCGTCGTGTTTCCAATGGTAAAGACATAACCAGATTGGGAACGCCCCTTGTACGGATCAGATAAGTATCCCGCATCGGCGTAGCCAAAAAAGGTCGCGTTGCTTCGAGTGCCAAGAGCGTTGGACTCACTCAAAACCGCGTAGGGATAGAACAAGCCCAAGTCCGTAGTACCCTTAAGGTAGCAAAAAATATCTTTTATGCCATTCCAATAGCGGCGTGTTGGCGCGGTGCTGTGTCGAGCTAGACAATTCACAGCAAACGAGATGTTCGGTCTAGTACATTGGGCCAAGTACAATAAAGCGCCTATTGCACCCAGATAAGAGCACTCAAGACTCAATATCTCTTCGTCGTCCTCCTTTGGACGGAATGGGTCCTTAGTAATGTCTAGAGAGCGGATGATCATGGGAGTAGCGGACGGCTTAACATCAAAATGACTAAAGCGTCTCAACACCTTTTGGGTGTAATTCGCTTGATGGACAAGAATTCCATCTTTACGGTGCTCGATCTGCAGGCCGAGGCAAAACCGTGTCTTCCCAAGATCCTTTATCTCGAATTCCCTCTTCAGGATATCAGCAGTTTCTGACAAGTCTTTTTCGGTTCCTATAAGATTCATGTCATCTACATAGACCGCGATGATTGCGTATCCTGAAGTGGATTTCTTTATGAACACGCATGGGCAAAGTTCGTTATTAACGTATCCCAAACCGATCAAGTATTCGCTTAGGCGGTTATACCACATTCGCCCGGATAGTTTCAATCTATATAGCGAACGCCTCAGTCTAATCGAGAACGCGTTCCGTAGTCGGGAACTACTTGATTCAGGCATCTTTAGTCCTTCAGGGACTCTCATGTATATCTTTGTGTCCAGATCCCCGTAGAGATAGCTGTGACCACATCCATGAGCTGCATATTCAGTTTTTCGGAAACTACTAAACTGATTAAGTAGCGGAACGTTATGACGTCCATTACGGGAGAATACGTCTCCTCGTAATCAATTCCAGGGCGTTATGAGAAGCCTTGCGCCACAAGGCGAGCCTTGTATCGCACAATCTCATTTCTCTCATTACGCTTCCTTAGGAAAAACCCATTTGTGACCAACTGGTTTAACATTGGGTGGTGTTGGAGCAACAGGTCCAAACACGTTTCTTTTCGCTAAGGAGTCTAGTTCAGCCTGGATTGCTTGTTTCCATTGTGACCAGTCCGTTCGTCGTTGACACTCAGCAACACTACGAGGTTCCATGTCATCATTGTTCATAATGTCAATGGCCACTGAGTATATGAACACATCATCGATGACAGTTTCGTTTCGCTTTAAAATATCGTCTAAGCTAGCATACTGGACGGATATTTCGAGGTTATCGGCATGATTAGGAATAGGCATTTCATCTGGAACGCGCTTTTCTAATACATCGCCGTGATCCTTAATGATCTTATATGGCAAAACGCTTTTAACAAGATTTCTCCGCTTCCGGGACAGAACATCTTTGGAACCAACCGGTCTTCCCTTCTTCTTGGGAATAGCGGTGGACTAGACGGCCGATGGCAGCATCCTTTGCTCGGCGGGTTCGACCGAAGCAACATGTTTCACAGGAACATGGCGTCTCTCAGGGACGTCTATCCTTGCAGGCACATTTGCAGCATGTATAATTGATCTCGTGACTTTTGCTAGGTCGCTAAATGCGTCTGGCATTTGATTTGCAATATCTTACAGACCTAGAATCCTCTGCACTTCTTTATCACTATGTGCAGAGGGGGGATCATGATGAGCAACAGCGGGCACATGCCACGCTAATTCACGTCGTTCCTCATCAACGTTAGCGTGCATTTCTCCCCCTAACGACGGGAAGATTGCCTCATCAAAGTCACAATCCGCGTGTCTCGCGGTAAAGAGATCGCCTGTCAAGGGCTCTAAATAGCGAATGATGGACGGGGAGTTATAACCGACATATATTCCCTGTCGCTTCTGAGGTCCAAATTTTGAACGCCTTATCGGCTCAATTGGAACATTGACTAGGCACCCAAACACGCGTAAATGTGAGATGTCAGGCTCACATCCAGTAACCAGCTGGTACGCGAAAAGTGGTTGGGTGGCCATGGGCCTCAGACGGACCAAATTTGCAGCGTGCAAAATTGTATAACCCCATGCAGATAGTGGGAGTTTGGTGCGCATAACCAAGGTCCGCGCTATCACTTGCAGTCGCTTTATAAAAGCTTCTGCTAGGCCATTTTGGGTATGAACATACGCAACAGGATGTTCAAGATTTATTCCTAAAGTCATGCAATAATCATCGAAAGTCTTCGATGTAAACTCTGCGGCATTATCAAGTCTAATAGACTTTATCGGATAATCCGGATGATGAGCCCTTAACTTAATGATCTGGGCGAGGAGTTTAGGAAACGCTGTGTTTCGGGTGGACAACAACACTACGTGTGACCATCTAGTCGATGCATCAACCAAAACCATGAAGTATTTAAATGGTCCACATGTTGCTTGGATTGGTCCACAAATATCTTCATGAATTCTCTCAAGGAATTGGGAAACCAATCTCGTAGGTTTCACATGGAGTGGCTTGAGATTCGTCTTCCCAATCGAGCAGGCTTGGCATAGGCTTTTCGAATTTATAACAAAATTCTTTCCTCCAAGAGGATGCCCATGTGATGCATTTATAGTGCGAAGCATCGTATTTTGACCCGGATGACCCAGCCGGTCATGCCATAGCATAAAAGTCCTCTCATCAACTGGCACTCGGCGAATGATGAGATTACTCTCGATGTGTTGTATCGTAGTGAGATACAAACCACTTGAAAGACTTTTCAACTTCTCCATGATACGCTTTTGGCCGTACTGAGTGGAGGTAATGAAAAGATACTCGAAGCCATGTTCTCGAGCAGTTTTAACATGAAATCCGTTTTCTCGAATATCCTTAAAACTCAGTAAGGTACGACTGGACCTTGGAGAATATAAGGCCTCTGATACTTCAACGTGAGTACCATTGGACAACGAAAAACGGGCTTTGCCAAAACCTTGAACAAGGGTTGAGGGTCCCGAAATGGTTGTCACTGAGGTTACTTTAGGCGTATAGGAGATAAAGTATGATTTATCTCTCAAGATAGTGTGAGTCGTTCCACTATCGACCAGACAATCCACTGCCCCGTGGTCCATGCCTATAAGTAAAGAAAATTAAAGTTTGTCACACGTTTGAGGAAAGTGCTCGAAATATAACTTTAATTTATCGAAAAAATAGAAAATACAAACCACCAAAAGTTTCATGACTTAAATCAAATATAGAGAGAAAATGGAGATTCATTCTTTCATTTCTGTTACAAAATCGGAGGTCTCAAGATTTAGATTTTCGCACTCGTTGACCAGATTTGCTTCGGCCCGGCGCCCCTTGTGATAGTTATTAACTTCTTGGGGGGTCGCCCTGTAAGTCCGTTGCATATGACCATAAACACCACATTTGTAGCAGAGAGTAGGCGCTTGGCCTTCCACTCTCGCTTTGGGACGACTGGCCCGTTGGTTCTTACCATGAGACTGCTTAGGAGTCAAAGGTCCTTGGTTCTTGTTAGAACCTCGCTTTGGGTGGCGAGACTTAAACTCGCCTATGTTCCTTGGCTGGGACGACTGGCCCTTGTCTCGTTTCCACCGTAGATTTGGTCCACGGAGAGCGTTTGCATCAGGCATTAGAATTGCCTTTGTTCCAGCAGGACGAGAATTGTTGTTTCTCATTAAAATGAGACTGTTCTTCTCGTCTAGTAAAAGCTGGGTGATGAGCTCGGGAAACTTGGTGAACTTAGACTGACGATATTGCTTTTGGACCAAGTTGTCAGTGGAAGAAAATGTGGTGTATGTTTTCTCCAATAGATCACTGTCGGTTAATATCTCACCGCAGTATTGGAGAAGTGATCGAATCCTGCAGACTTCAATGTTGTAATCAGTTACACTCTTGAAGTCTTGGAAGCGCAGGTTCAACCAGTCATGGCGTGCTTCAGGTAGCCATATGGTCTTCTGGTGGTCGAAGCGCTCTTTCAGAGAGTTCCATAGCGTCTTCGGCGAGGAGATTTCAATGAACTCTGACTTCATGGCATCAGATAAATGCCTGCGGAATAGAATCATCGCTTTGGCGTTCATTGAGCGAGTGACTTCCACTTCACGCTCTTCCTCGTTATAGATGACGTCCAAGAGGCCCTGCGCATCTAGATGGTTCTGGATGTCTTGCGTCCAGTCCAAGTAGTTCTTGCCAGAGGCTTCAAGGATGGGAAAATAAATCTTGATCGACATTTTTTACAACAGGAGAAAAAATCTTGATCAGTCAACATATAAAACGACAGGTTTATATGGATTTGGTTTGTATAAGCAACAACAAACAATCGTAAATAAAAACAACGATTTTGAAAAAAACGATTTTTGTTTAAAAATTATCTTATATCGATCGACGGACCGATATAGAGAGGTCAATAAGTTTCTTGCAAAAATGCATAATTATAAATATAATTTGAGCAAAAAATAATATTCGGTCAACCCCTTTCAGTAGCTCTACGTGAATATGATCAGGCGGAAAAATGAGGGAGGAGGGACACCAGGGACCTCTTAAGAACCAAGCCCCAAGTTCTTTCTGACATCATACCCAAATAGGTGAGCCTATTCGGAGAGACTTCGTAAAAAAAAATTTCAAATATAAGAATAAATAAGATTTTTCAAGAAATTCACACTATTTACGAACTGTGCAAAATAGGTGACAATTTAGTGCGTGCTCAAAATGAGCGTTGCCTTTGAAAAATTATTAACCAAAAAGGTTATTTTTGGGAGGCCCAAATTTGGCGGTGCCAGAATTTGTTTATGTAGCCAAGACAATTTTTCAATTTTCACTACGCTAAAAAAAACGTACAACATAAGTAGGCAACAACGCACAAAAGAATTGGTGCCTAAGCAAGCGGCACCAAAAAAATATCAACTATTTTTTCAACGTCTAATGAAGCGACGCCAAAAAATAGCGAGAAAAAAATACAATTTTTATTGCCCATCTGTTACAATAATTCACTGAGTAACATAAAGAAATTGCTACTGAGGCGCTCGGCAGGGCGCAGATGGCACTGAGGTGCTCGCCGGGGCTCTCCAAATCCATCATTACAAAAAAAATGTTAGCATTTAAATTCTTCGTCAATCATGACATTTTTTTTATTTTTTCAAAAAAAACTAACAAATATTTTGTTGGGATAAGTACTATTTAAACAAAAAAAATTTTTTAAATTGGCAGTTTTAAAAAATTGCAGAAAAATGTCTTTTACCAAAATATATACAGCAGACTATTTGATAAACATGCCAAAGTATATTTTGATAAAAAAAATTTTGAACAAAAAAAATTCTTATGCTGCGGTGAATGAAGTACTGGTTAGATTGATGCTAGTGGAGAAGAAAACTGCAGTTTACAGTTAACTAATGACATAGCAGATAGACAAATATAATTCCAATTCACATATTTGACACTTGAGACGTCGTATCTTGTTGCAGCTATAACATTTACTGATGCCATATAAATTGTCAGTCAAACTGTAAGCTAAAAAAATATCATATGGTTCATATTTTTGTCTATTAGATGGTTTAGATATTCACAAGAATATAACACAGAATGAGATTTATGTACAAGTGTACAACATTTAACCATTTATACTTATCTCTCTTCGTTAACCAGCAGAGAACGAACTAGGACTTCCATTCAAACTCTTTCCACACAATTAATAAGTATTGTTGTCTACAAATCCATGTGAATGAGAACCAATGGCATCAAAACCAACTATGATGGATATTCGAATAACTCTGGTTAGATTATGCATATATCATGTTATTCAGGAAAGAGAAAAAAAAAGATATGTCCCAAAAAAAGGATCAAATAAATAAGTTAGATGTTCCATTTCCACAGAACTCGACTAGGAGATAGGCAAGGCAATGCTAACTCCTACTAGACATAACAAAAAAATTTACCTTTCTTACCTTATGGTGGAAGAAAGTGAGAAAACAATCGGTACGTAGGGTCTCCGGCGTTGCACGAGCAAGGTGCTGATAACGTGTCGTAAGGCAAAAGCTCAAACACACGGAGACGAAGCTTTCTCGGATATTATCAACCACACAAGTGCATCTTACAAGCTATCCCAACCTCTCTTTATATAGGGAGAGAGGTTGGGGGTTATGAAGAAACGAAAGGCCAAAGGTCTTGTATGTTACAAGGAGATGAAATGAAGGGCCATATGAGTTACAACATTAATATCATTTTGTAATATTTAGAATTGTTTTTATATCATTATACAATTTATTAATTTGTCAATATAACAGTTTGCAAATTGTAAATTGTTATATTTCAGTTATGCAAATTATTAATTGCACTTACCTACTGGAAGGACCTGTTTGTAAATCCTAAAATTCCTAGGGACCCTAATGTAAATCCTAACCCTACCCACCCCCGACGACTGTCCGACGACCGACGTCGACCTGCCCCCGCATTTTTCGGCCGACCTAGCCCCAGCCCGACCGACTCAAACCCCCTATAAAAACCCCCACACTCTCCCCGACCCAACTACCACTACCCCGACCCATCTCCGACCACCCAGCCGCCCACAACCGCCATTCCCAGTTCACCTGAACCCTAACTCCGGCTAACCCGAGCGCCGCTTCCCCGACAGTCGCCACCCCCATCCACCACCACCGAACGACGTGCCGCGTCGAGCTGGACGCAGCGCCACCCGAGCGCCGCTTCCCCGACGCCCCTAGCCGTCGACAGCTCACTCGAAACCCACCCAGCTCGCCGGACACGTAAGTTGCAGTTAATAATTGTGTCGTGCGTGTCTCGAATCGACATATGTTGTTCGCCTGGACACGACGACCCCAACGCTGTGCTCGGACACGCATTTTAAGACCCGTACGTGTTGTGCTTAGCACGGACACGCGACACCTGTGTGCCTAACTGTCAGGACACATGGTTCGATTTATCGGGTTTTTATTAATATAAACTAAAACCTAAATAATTATAAACTAAACCCTGACCCTAACACAAAGAGCGGGCTGACTCCCTGGCCAGCCCGACCGCGCCCAAGAACTCGACCCTGTGGGCCGAGTTCGAATCCCCCTCTGTTGTCTGTTTCATTTTCTTTTTCTTTTTGTTTTCTTTTGTTTTCTTTTGTTTATATATGTATTTATGTATATATGTATACATGTATATGTATATATATATATATATTATTATATATACTGTATTATATGTATATATATACTGTATTTGTATATATATATATTTTTTATATTTAGTACTTTATTATATATATATATATATATATATATATATATATATATATATATATATATATATATATATATATATGTATTTATGTAAATATATATGTATATATGTATATATGTTCATGTGTATATATATTATTACATATATACTATTATATATATGTATACAATATTTGTATATATATATATATATATATATATATATATATATATATATATATATATATTTAATATATATATATATATATATATATATATATATATATATATATAATAAATACTTAACTATAATATATATATATATATATATATATATATATATATATATATATATATATATATATATATATATATATATATATATATATATATATATATATATATATATATATATATATATATATGTATATTTAACATATGTATGTATATATCCATTATGTATATATATAAATATCTATATATTTATATGTATATATAAATATTATAGTTATATATTTTGTATATGTATATCAAAAATTCTACTTTGTATAAAATATTATTGTACATAAATTTCCAAGTCATTTTTATTGTTTAAATTATGACTTGTATATTTTTACCACTTTGAAAATATATTATTATTATAAATCCTGTATTTTACTACTGCAACCATTTGGTGTCCAAATCTAGCATGGGTTTTTGGGCTCAAATATGATTTCACACATTCAAGACCTGTACAAGTCATATTGGACTTGATTCATGGCCTTGGGTCCTGTATTTGAACTTTGGTTCAAATTATGTATATGGACAAAATACGCAGATAATTAATTATTTAATTTTAATTGTGTACCATGCTGTTTTTGAATTTCTAAAAATACTTTAATTACTGTTAAAATTCTAGAAAATAGTATTTAGATACTATGTTAATTTAGCTAATTTAGTATAATTTTTACAGAATTTAATTTATAATTTTGCCACTGTTTTGGCATATGAAAGCAGAACTCACTTTCTGTGTACTTATGAAAACTGATTTTTATAAAATACTTATACTGGTTAATAAATTCCAGAAAAATTATAATAAATTCCTATAATTAATAAGGATCATTTTGGTACTTTATTTTATGTAAAATTGAGCTTTTTGCCTATCTCAAAAATTGTTGGAACACAATGTACATTTGATTTATTTATTGAATAATTACGACTTGCAACTTTTTATGTTATTTTGAGTTATAGCCGTATTGAACCTCACCCCTCACTAGTGTAAAGACCCTAGAAAGTTAGTTATAGTAGTGTGTCACCCCACATTGGTCTCCTATGCTAAAGTCATCATTTTAGCTAGGTGCCCAGTCACAAGTCGTGTTGCACCAATTAGTGTCTTAGTATTTTAGCTTAGTATAAAAACTAAGTTTATGTATTTATTTCTACAGTGACGAGTTACCAGGCATCTATAGCATTTTTATCGCAGTTTGCTTTGCTAGAGGCAAGTACTTTCTACAAACTTTATATACTGTTACATCAATGAACTGCAAATCCAACCATGTTAAATTCTGATCCTTGGGGTAGCAAGTTAAATATTCACATGTTATACTTTCAGTTACTACCATGCTTAAAACAGTCTTTATGTATCTCTCACATGATTAGAACCTGGGTTATGGGAAAACTGTTAGTAGCGTACGTGATCATGCCCCCTTACTCATACATACGTACCGAGTAAGGTTGACATTTTATGTATACATTGTCGTAGGCACACCAGCTGTATTTGTACGTATGTACATCTATCACTTGTTTTACTTGTACGGAAGTACATTTTATATACTTGTACCACAGTATATTTTATACCTATTGACGATCACATACCTGCTACAGTTTTAAACATTACATATACATCTGTCTTTATGACATATGTGTCCTTGCCATGATAGATTATGATATGCCATAATTCCAGTTTATCACATTCCTGTTCATTTCATGTTTCGTATATTTAGTTTGCTAGAATCAGTATTTGCTCCCGTCCTGATAGGATAACATTGTAGGTATACTTACTGAGGAGGAGTTGCTCTATGATTCGTATTATGGAGTTACTGCCGAGGACCAGGCTTTGCCTTACGAGGATGTACCTGCGGGGAACCTCGTCTAGTTGTCTTTTTGCTTTAGACTTTTGAGAGTAGTCATGTATTAGACTATATATTTTGTAACTGGACATGTATCCAGTTTTATATTTCAGACTTGTACTTGGACTCACTATTCTATGAGATAACTTTTGTGTTTGGAGCATTTATGACTCTTTATTACTATTAGAACTGTTAGCACATTTAGTCTTATCTTGTTACTTCTAGAACAGCTTACTGCGCTTTATCTCAAGCGTAGGCTGGACATGACTCGGCCCGGCCCAACAATTTGTGTAGTGAGTTGTGACATGTTTTCAGTGGTGGCCCATGCAGGTCCCTGACTAAATTGTTTGGTTACGTTATTGTACCAAGCATGCCTGCAAATTAGGAACTTAAGGTAATTAGACAACATTAGGAATGACGCTTAGAGCACCTAGAGGAATACTAGGATTGCAACATAGAAAATACATCACATGCTTACTATTATAATTAGATTTTCTTGTCTATGATTGCTTACTTTAACAAGTCCTTATAAGTCCTTTTTATTGTAATTAGATGGTGCTTACTCGTTCATCCCAGTACGTCACACCTGAGAATGGCGCACTCCATATCCAGTCAGCTGACCAGTTGACTGATACACCCCCACCTCTACCTACCATACTCCCCCACTCCATGAATCCACCAACCCAGATGTCTCTACCACCTTCCACATCACAGTCCCAGCAGGACCCGATACTTCCACCTCCCCCTATCACTATACCTACCCAGGCTTCTGTCACACTCGACGGGAACTAACTGCTCACTCTGATCCAGGGGTTCCTAACAACCCATCAGGAGCAGACTACCCTACTCCGCCAGAGCATGGAGCGTTCTGAGGAACGTACCGTGGTCCTACCACCTGTAGAGCTATGGTAGAGAGCGGGGATGATCAAGGACTTCATGGGTCTGAACCCCAAGGAGTTCTCAGGGACTGAGGGCATAGTAGTAGCAGATGACTGGCTAGACTCGGTAGAGAGGAAGCTCCTTGGAGTTAGGATGCCGGGTGACCTCCAGGTCGAGGCACAGGATTTCTGCTGATAGACTTGGCAGGAGTTTGGTTCCAGAATGAGCCGTTATTTACGAGAGGGAGGGCCACTTGGGATCAGTTCAAGACCCAGTTCAAGAAGAAATTCTTCTCGACCACCGCTAGAGTAGCCATGGGGCTACGATTCCAGAACATCCAGCAGGAGAACCGTTCTGTTGATGAGTATGCGGCAGAGTTTAGTCGCCTGAGCCGTTTCGCTCCTAGTCTGGTTGCAGACCCAGAGGAGATGACCCGTAGGTTTTGCCATGGTCTAGTTTCAGACATTGGCATTCTTATAGTAGCGAACGGTACGACTGACTACTACCAGAGCCTAGAGTTGGCCCGGAGCATCGAGGAGCGTCTTCTGTCTTGCAAGAGGCCGGCTTTTGTACACCCCGAGGGACCGTCCAAGCGTCAGGCTTTCCAGCAGAGAGCACCGATGCCGTACCAGCAGACTTACCGTCCACCTACATCACATCATCCGACCCCGCCAGTTAGAGCCCCGGGACCTCAGCAGCAGCAGAAGGGGGCTATGTGTTCTTTCTGTAGAAGGCCAGAGCATGACTTCGCCATCTACAGGAAGAGGTTGGGGCAGTGCTTAGTTTGTGGGTCTACCACCCATCAGATTCGGAACTGCCCAGCAGCCAAGGGACCTAGAGGACCGCTTCCGACTCAGCAGCAGAGGTTTGGACAACATCTGCAGCAGCAGAAGGGACCCCAGGGAAAGGCTTATAGTCTAGCCCTTGAGCCGGAGCCGGAGCAGGTGTCGGAGCCAGATTACTTAGCTGACGTCATCACAGGTCATGTTTATTTGCATACTTTTCTAGCTCTATGCTTGTTTGATTCTGGTGCATCTCATAGCTTCCTATCATTAGAGTTTATGCATAAACACCATTTAGTACCTACACTTACTGCGAAGATTAGTAGAGTGATGACGGGAGGAGGACCAGTGCCTATTAGAGCTATCTATAGATGCTCTATTTTTATAGCCGGGAGAGAGTTCAGGGGACGATTCTTTGTGATGCCACTCCCCAGTTATGATATCATATTAGGGATGGACTGGCTTAGCTATGCCCATGCAGCTATAGACTGTCATGAGGGTAGTATTCTGTTCAGTCCCCCAGGCACAGCACCATTCAGTGTCAGGAGGACAGGGCCGGAGATCAGCCTAGAGCCGAACTATTGTGCGACAGTTGGGGACGTAGCACCGCCACACTCTATCATTAGGAAGTTTATAGATGTATTCCTAGAGGATCTTCCAGGACTTCCGTCTGACAGAGATGTGGAGTTCACTATAGATTTAGTACCGGGTTCATCACCAGTATCCCGGGCTTGCTATAGAGTGAACCCCAAGGAGGCCGTAGAGATGAAAGAGCAGATTGATGACCTGTTAAAAAAGGGTTTCATTCGATCTAGTGCTTCTCCATGGGGAGCGCCAGTGCTCTTTGTGCCTAAGAAGGATGGTACAGTTCGATTGTGTATTGACTACCGGGCCTTGAATGCCATCACCATCAAGAACAAATATCCTCTGCCCAGGATAGATGATTTTTTTGACCAGTTGAGTGGGGCGAAGGTGTTTTCCAGGATAGACTTGAGATCCGGGTACCACCAGGTGAAGGTCAGGGCAGCAGACATCCAGAAGACGACGTTCAACACGAAGTACGGGCAAGTACGAGTTTCTGGTGATGCCATTTGGTCTCACAAATGCGTTAGCTGTCTTTATGAATTTGATGAACAAGACATTTCACCAGTATCTGGATAATTTCGTCGTAGTGTTCATCGACGACATCCTGATATACTCGAAAAAGGAGCATGCAGAGCACTTGCGGATAGTTTTGGGGATTCTGAGGCAGGAGAGATTGTTTGCCAAATTGTCGAAGTGCGAGTTCTTTTTAGACCGAGTGGAGTTTCTCGGCCATATAGTTACTGGAGAGAGAATCTCGGTGGATCCCAGGAAGATTGCTGCAGTTGAGACATGGAAGGCTCCGACGTCAGTTTCAGAGATCAGGAGCTTTCTGGGTTTAGCAGGCTATTATAGAAAGTTCGTCCAGGACTTTGCTAGGATAGCTGAACCCATGACGAAGCTGACGCGGAAGGACGCAGAGTACATTTGGTCAGAGGACTACCATGCAGCATTTGAGGAGCTGAAGAGGAGGCTGACGACCGCTCCAGTTCTGACTTTACCTTCAGGTTCTGGAGGTTTCACCATATACAGCGATGCTTCAGGAAAGGGGCTAGGATGTGTCCTACAGCAGCATGGAAAAGTGATTGCTTATGCATCTAGACAATTGTGGACTCATGAGCGGAATTATCCTACCCATGACCTAGAGTTAGCTGCGGTGATCTTTGCACTCAAGTTATGAAAATATTACTTATACGGAGAGCGTGTGGAAATCTTTACTGACCACAAGAGCTTGAAGTATGTGTTCACGCAGAAAGAGCTGAACAAGAGGCAAAGACGATAGTTGGAGTTGATGAAAGACTTCGACATCGATTTACAGTATCACCCCGGGAAGGCAAATATGGTGGCGGATGCGCTGAGCAGGCATCCGATGGCATGGTATCTGATGATAGATCGATATTTGCGGGAAGATCTGGAGAAGCTCGGTATCGAGCTAGTTCGGCCAGGATCAGTAATACAGATGAGGGCGCTTGACATTCAGTCAGGTTTGATGGAGCAGATCAGGGAGGCACAGTCTACAGATGAGAGCCTTTGCAGACTTCGAGCCCTGGCTTTGACTGGATTGCTGGACGATTTTACTGTAGCAGAGGATGGATCCTTGAGGCATGGCAGCCGTTTGTGCGTGCCGAAGGGAGAGCTGGTAGAGGCAGTCTTGCAAAAGGTACACCGATCGAGATATTCTATTCACCCTGGTGCTAACAAGATGTACCGTGACTTGCGGGAACATCTTTGGGGGCATGGGATGAAGAAAAATGTATCACGTTTCATCTCGAGATGCCTAGTTTCCCAGCAGGTCAAGGCGGAGCGCCAGAGGCCAGCTGGTTTGTTACAGCCGTTATCCATTCCCGAGTGGAAGTGGGAACACATTACGATGGACTTCGTCTCAGGGCTTCCTCGTTCCCAAGGAGGAAAGGATGCCATTTGGGTCATCGTAGATAGGCTGACGAATTGTGCGTACTTTATACCCTTCAAGGTAGGGCTTTCCACCGAGAAGTTGGCAGAGCTATACATGCAGTAGATAGTTTGCCTATATGGAGTGCCAGTGAGCATCGTGTCCGACAGAGATAGCAGATTCACATCCCACTACTGGAGGAGCTTGCAGGAGGAGTTGGGCAGTAGGCTCAAGTTCAGTATGGCATACCACCCGCAGACAGATGGGCCGTTCGAGAGGACGATACAGACACTGGGGGATATGCTGAGGACCTGCGTACTGGACTTTGGAGGATCATGGAAGAGCCATCTGCACTTGGTAGAGTTTTCATACAACAACAGCTACCAAGCCAGTATCGGTATATCTCCTTTCGAGGCGCTATATGGACGACGATGCCGCACACCGCTCTTTTGGGATGATGTCAGAGACAGAGTTATGCTTGGGCCAGAGATGATCACGGATGCAGCAGAGAAGGTCGGGATGATCAGAGACAGGCTCAGAGTAGCTCAGGACAGGCAGAAACACTGGGCTGATGCTAGTCGCAGACCGATGGAGTTCGCAGATGGTGATATGGTGCTAGTGAAGATATCACCTACTAGAGGGACGATCCGGTTCGGACGAGGAGGGAAGCTGAGCCCCAGATACATCGGACCGTTCGAGATACTTGGCAGGATTGGAGAGGTAGCTTACAGGATTGCACTTCCACCCAACCTAGCAGGAGCTCACGATGTCTTTCACGTATCTCAGCTGAGGAGATATGTTCCAGACCCCAGTCATGTGCTAGATCATTCAGAGTTGGAGATCGGGCCGAGCCTTACAGTTTCTGAGCAGCCAGTGGAGATATTAGACAGGAGGGAGAAGAGGCTGAGGAACAAGGTTATACCCTTAGTACGAGTAGCTTGGAGCCGTCACTCTCCAGGTGAATCTACTTGGGAGAGGGAGTCGGACATGAGGGAGTGATATCCTTACTTGTTCGATCCAACCGCTGCGAGGGAACCACCTGTTCCCGCTTGATACCTTAGAGGTTAGTTTCGATCATAGCCTTAGTCATTTGTTGCATTGCTTGCTATGTTAGAATATTGTAGGGTCTTCAATCCTTGTGAATTTCGAGGACAAAATTTTTTAAGGAGGGAAGACTTGTCAGCCCCTGTTTTTCAAAATTAATTAAATTAGAATTAATTAGTTGCTAATGGCCTGTTTAGCATTAAAATAATTTATTAGGATTTTTAGAAATTTTTCTAGAATTTTTAAATGATTTTTAAATAAGTTTTAGATACTAAAATATTATTTTACAATTAATTAAAAATGTTTTAATATCATTTTGTAATATTTAGAATTGTTTTTATATCATTATGCAATTTATTAATTTGTCAATATAATAGTTTATAAATTGTAAATTGTTATATTTCAGTTATGCAAATTATTAATTGCACTTACCTACTGGAAGGACCTGTTTGTAAATCCTAAAATCCCTAGGGACCCTAATGTAAATCCTAACCCTACCCACCCCCGACGACTGCCCGACGACCGACGCCGACCTGCCCCCGTATTTTCCGGCCGACCTAGCCCCAGTCCGACCGACTCAAACCCCCTATAAAAACCCCCACACTCTCCCCAACCCAACCACCACCACCCCGACCCATCTCCGACCACCCAGCCGCCGACAACCGCCATTCCCAGTTCATCTGAACCTTAACTCCGGCTAACCCGAGCGCTGCTTCCCCGACAGTCGCCACACCCATCCACCATCATCGAACGATGCACCGCGCCGAGCTGGACGCAGCGCCACCCGAGCGCCGCTTCCCCGACGCCCCTAGCCGCCGACAGCTCACTCGAAACCCACCCAGCTCGCCGGACACGTAAGTTACAGTTACGAATTGTGTCGTGCGTGTCTCGAATCGACATATGTTGTTCGTCTGGACACGACGACCCCAATGCTGTGCTCGGACACGCATTTTAAGACCCGTACGTGTCGTACTTAGCACGGACACGCGACACCTGTGTCCCTAACTGTCAGGACACAGGGTTCGATTTATCGGGTTTTTATTAATATAAACTAAAACCTAAATAATTATAAACTAAACCCTGACCCTAACACAAAGAGCGGGCTGACCCCCTGGCTAGCTCGACCGCGCCCAAGAACTCGACCCTGTGGGCCGAGTTCGAATCCCCCCTGCTGTCTGTTTCATTTTCTTTTTCTTTTGTTTTCTTTTGTTTATATATGTATTTATGTATATATGTATACATGTATATGTATGTATATATATATATATATATATATTTTTTTTTTTTTTTTTTTTTTTTTTTTTGGGGTCCGGGGGTGGGGGGGAGCCCGGGGGGAGGGGGGGCCAGGGAGGGGGGGTGTCCGGCAGCGGGTGCCACCCGGGGCCGCGGCCAAAGCCGCCCAGCCACCCCGGGTGGAAGGGGGGGCTCGAACCCAGCCCACCCCTAGGGGAGCCAACCCTCCTAACCACAAGAGCTAAGCCCGCCGGACGTGTATATATATATATATATATATATATATATATATATATATATATATATATATATATATATATATATATATATATATATATTGGACTTGATTCATGGCCTTGGATCCTGTATTTGAACTTCGGTTCAAATTATGTACATGGACAAAATACGCAGATAATTAATTATTTAATTTTAATTGTGTACCATGCTGTTTTTGAATTTCTAAAAATACTTTAATTACTGTTAAAATTCTGGAAAAATAGTATTTAGATACTATGTTAATTTATCTAATTTAGTATAATTTTTATAAAATTTAATTTATAGTTTTGCCACTGTTTGGCATATGAAACCAGAACTCACTTTCTGTGTACTTATGACAACTGATTTTTATAAAATACTTATACTGGTTAATAAATTCCAGAAAAATTATAATAAATTTCTATAATTAACAAGGATCATTTTGGTACTTTATTTTATGTAAAATTGAGCTTTTTGTCTATCTCAAAAATTATTGGAACACAATGTACATTTGATTTATTTATTGAATAATTACGACTTGCAACTTTTTGTGTTATTTTGAGTTATAGCCGTATTGAACCTCACCCCTCTCTAGTGTAAAGACCCTAGAAAGTTAGTTATAGTAGTGTGTCACCCCACATTGGTCTCCTATGCTAAAGTCATCATTTTGGCTAGGTGCCCAATCACAAGTCGTGTTGCACAAATTAGTGTCTTAGTGTTTTAGCTTAGTGTAAAAACTAAGTTTATGTATTTATTTTTATAGTGACGAGTTACCAGGCATCTATAGCATTTTTATCGCAGCTTGCTTTGCTAGAGGCAAGTACTTTCTACAAACTTTACATACTGTTACATCAATGAACTGCAAATCTAACCATGTTAAATACTGATCCTTGGGGTAGCAAGTTAAATATTCACATATTATACTTTCAGTTACTGCCATGCTTAGAACAGTCTTTATGTATCTCTCACATGATTAGAACCTGGGTTATGGGGAAACTGTTAGTAGCATACGTGATCATGCCCCCTTACTCGTATGTACGTACCAAGCAAGGTTGACATTTTATGTATACCTTGTCGTAGGTGCACCAGCTGTATTTGTACGTATGTACATCTATCGCTTGTTTTACTTGTACGAAAGTACATTTTATATACTTGTACCACAGTACATTTTACACCTATTGACGATCAAGTACCTGCTACAGTTTTAAACATTACATATACATATGTCTTCATGACATATGTGTCCTTGCCATGATAGATTATGATATGCCATGATTCCAGTTTATCACATTCCTGTTCATTTCATGTTTCGTATATTTAGTTTGCTAGAATCAGTACTTGCTTCCGTCCTAACAGGATAACGTTGTAGGTATACTTACTGAGGAGGAGTTGCTCTGTGATTCGTATTATGGAGTTACTGCCGAGGACCAGGCTTTGCCTTACGAGGATGTACCTGCGGGGAACCTCGTCTAGTTGTCTTTTTGCTTTAGACTTTTGAGAGTAGTCATATATTAGACTATATATTTTGTAACTGGACATGTATCCAGTTTTACATTTCAAACTTGTATTTGGACTCACTATTCTATGAGATGACTTTTGTGTTTGGAGCATTTATGACTCTTTATTACTATTAGAACTGTTAGCACGTTTAGTCTTATCTTGTTACTTCTAGAACAGCTTACTGCGCTTTATCTCAAGCGTAGGCTGGACATGACTCGGCCCGGCCCAACAATTTGGGTAGCGGGTCGTGACAGCTTGTCCAAACTTGACCCAACATCCAACCCAATTTGGTGTGACCCTCTCATGACTGCCCATACACCAACTGGCATATTTCTCCTTTTTCCTGCTCACAAATATCCATATTGCATATAAATATCTCTACTCTCTCTCTCCATATATATATATATATATATATATATATATATATATATATATATATATATATATCACTCTCACTCTCTCTCTTCCTAAAGAAACACATACAACCCCCCTCACCCCTTCACAGCCGAACCCATACATATATATATATCACTCTCACTCTCTCTCTTCCTAAAGAAACACATACAACCCCCTCACCCCTTCACAGCCGAACCCATACCCCTCTATATTTTTAAAAACCCACATCACTACCCCCCTTTCTCTTAACTTTCTCTCTCTTTCTCTCTCTTCATAATGTATACATATATCACTCCTCTCTTTCTCTCTCTCCTTACTCACACATACATTCCCCCCTCATCACCAGCACACACATGCACCCCTCCCCTAAGCCTAGCCGACAGCTCCTCCCCCCTAAAAACCTAACACCATCACTATTATCTTCACTCCATTCCCATCACCATCTTCATCTTCTCCACCACCTCCTCCTCAAGCTGACAGTTCCTCCCCCTAACCACAACTTCTTCTCCTCCTTCTCCCATGCAAGAGCTCCAACCACTACCTCCATCCATGGCCGACAGCCCCTCTCCATCTTCTTCATCAACATCATCATCTTCTTCTTCACGTTCTTCTTCTCCTCCTCTCCAACTCAGCTCCACCACCACCGTAAGCACCACCACACACCACCACCATCCTCTCATTCCCGTTCTCCTCCTTCCCCCCTCCTTCTCGGCCAAGCCGAGCAGCCACTGCAGGCTGCAGTAGCCGCAGTAAGCCGGACAGCAGCAGTCGCGCGTCGCCGCCGCCGGCAAGCCCCCCCAAGCCGTGCGCGACCCCGGCGAGCTCCCCCGTGGCGTGCCCCCTCGCCCCCGGTGCAAGAAACGCATGATTCGTGCATTTTGCACGAAATCCCGTCGGCTCGCGTGCACGGAAAATTTCAGAATTCGTGCTTCGAGGCAGCGACTTCGTGTGCAATTTCTGGGCTATCCGACCATTGGATCGTCGATCCGTTTCTTCTGTCGCTATTTCGGTATATAGCTTTTCACTCCTCTCAAGTTTCATCCATTAATTTTGTGGTTTGATACATCAAAATCGGCCGTCAAGTTGACACTTTAAATTGTACTATTTTTGGACAGTTTTGTGGAGCCAACTTCGCGGACTTGTATCTTCGTCGTCGTAGCTCCGTTTGGCGTGCCACCAGTTCCTATGCACAGTTGGTATAACCCTCTTCTTATGTTATAAGTTTCATTCGTTATGAGATCGTTTGATTGGTTGAATTCGACGCCAAAGTTGGCCGTCCGAATTCGTAATTTCCAAGTTATAAATTCTAATTTTTGAACCCGGGACTCCGGATTCCAATTCTGACACCATCAGTAGACTCGTGGCGTTGTTCTGGCACAAATTCACATAAATTTTACTTGATTTGGACAATGTGAACCCTGGCACACATTTCGGTGCAAGGTGGGCCCTATTGTCCGAGTCAACGGGTTATTTTAAAATCGGCTCATCGAAATCCACTTCTGGACATACCTTTGGGTTTGTATCGTCATTATGGACTCGTTGACATATACTTTGCTAGATTTAGTAGACTTGGGCTCCGATACGTATTTTCGTGCAAAACGGATTCCACTGTCCGAGTCAACGGACCATTTTGAGATCGACTCATCGGAATTCACTTTTGGACATACCGTTGGGTTCGTATCGTCATTCTGGACTCGTAGACATAGTTTGTTATATTTTGATGACTTTGATCTTGACACATTTTTTGTTACAAGGTGGGTCCAACGGTGGACCGCATCTTGACCCGAATTACCACTTTTACCCCTGTGTCCAGAATTGGACTTATGGATAGTCTATTCTAGCTATTTTACTTATTCATGGAACGTTGGTGATGTTTGTTTCAGCATCCAACGACGTTCTTGGAGACTCATGTGTTGCTACCTTTCTTGGACTTGGCGATTTGTCTGCAGGACATCCCGGCTCACTGCTTCACCCCAAGCAAGATACCTTGTCATACTTGTACTGTTTACATTACTCATATCTATCCTTGTACTGTTAGTTGATGACACTGGTATTGTATATCCAAGGATGACTTGGGTGTTGCCGATGATGGCATCGATGTTATGGGTGTGTGCGTGTGTGACTTAGAGTTAGTAGACATACCCGACATGGTGAAGTTATCCCGAATAACTTCATGTGACATGAGACATTACACGACACCTTGAGTGAGAGTCATTGTGTTGGCACGAACTTTCGCATTCGACTGATCATCGGTGTGAGCGGTTCGTGTGTCGGTACAAATAGAGTTAGATGGTGTCTAGATTAGAGACTCGCATTGAGACATGGATTGCCTGAGTCATGGATACGAATTGTACATTTCCTGGGGCGGAAAAGACAACCAGTAGGCATATGGGACAGGCAGTTACATTATTTTATGTTAGCCTCAGCGGGGACCCGATTATGGGCATGGGCCCTTACTAGTGGGTATATCCGACAGCGGCCACTAGCTGCGCACTAGGTTCGGTCGGGAGGTACGCTAGTATTGTGCTAACGGCTCGTGATTCGACGTTCGGCCCGTGTTCCGACGCAAATCCTTCGGCTCGTGATCCGACATCGGCTTGTGCTTCGACGAAATTATTATTCACCTACCCATACGTTCCAAAGTTGTCTTCAACATGCATTCACATAGACTAGTTAGTTCGTATACCCATGTCGGACCGTATTATGGAATAGTATCTCATCATGGACTGGTATGCCTTCCACTGATCAGGATTGGTCAGAGGTATGATTTATTGATCGATGACTGGATATTGGGCCAGGTTATGATTCAGCTTGTCAATTTATATTTAGTTCACATTATGACATGTATCTTTGTATCTTGTTACGTCCCTCTGAGGACCTGGTGATCTCTCCAGGTATTCACTGAGCGGTTAGTACAGAGTAGCTGGCGGGTGCTGCATGATGCACCGAGGACTCAGGTATATATTTATATATATGTTTTTGCTATTTCCATTTATTCTTTCCAGCTTATATCCTCACTTGTATTTGCTCCATGCTGCTATGCAGCCTATTATTACCAAGCTCATTCCTTTCTCGAGCTTGCTCGAACATGTATATTACTGGTGGCCAATTTTAGTATATTATGTTCATTCTTGGTATTCATTTCATTACTGTGGATTGAGATGTAGATGATTAGTACTCTTAGTTATCCCTTTACAGCGGAGTACTTCCAGGGCTAAGTCCATTAAATTGGGAACTTATCCTAGATCGTATTAGCTGGCATGGTCGTGCTCAGGTTCCTATATATTTTGGAACTGGGGCATGACATGTTTTAGTGATGGCCCATGCAGGTCAACATAAATCGTTTCGGTTAAGTTACTGTACCGGACGAGCCTGCGTTAGGATGATATATTAGAATCTCAATCCACTACTGTTATTGAAAATTCTTTTGACTTCTACTATTGCCCTTGAAAATTTGCATTGTTCTCAATCATACATTCTTGAGTTACTATTTATGAGTTCTCGTCTTTCCCTCTCTCGGAAAGATGAATACTTGTGTTGACGATCACTTCGTCGATATCTTATTATTGATTGTGACTATGGTAGATAAAATATCTTGTGGGTAATTATTTGGGGTATACAGAGGTTTGGATAGATGTCTTTACCAGATAGACAGTTAGGGTAAGAATGATATTTCTATCGAGGTTTAAATTTTTGTAGGAAAACCCGTTGGTTGAATGATTGCTGAGTTACAAATTAGTGATTCGACAAATCATGTAAGTTATCATATTGAGCTAGAAAGTTTACATGGGAAGATACATTAACACATGCTTGACAGGACTAGGTGACTAACTAAGGTGGGTAGACTGTAAAGATGCCTCTATAAGATAGGATGTGGAACAGAGAATAGTGCAGTGTATAACCATAACAGGAGGCATGATGACCATTAGGCCAAACTATATCACCCTCTGCTTGGGGTAGATAGAGTTATGGAGAGGGTTATAATAAACCCATACAGGTTGACTAGGGAAGGAACATAAATTCTTTGATTGAAGGGATTGAACTTAGAGGAAGACAAGTTGAAAATTTCGAGGGATGATAGCAATTAGAATTCGAGGAACCGTCAGGATAAAACAAATTGATGATCACGACTAGATAAAACATATGGAGTTATGTTGTACTAGATTTGAGGAATCTTTATGTAAATGATGTAGAATTCAGGAGTATGGTATAATGGAAAAAGAAAATTTCGAGGATGATGAAGAACCACCATAGGAAGATTATTTATCGATTTAACGATATCAGAGAGAAATATGATTGATGAGTATGCAAGACTGAGTTGGACTAGTCAATGATCTCTATATTGGCTGAGACAACCTTGAATGAACTATTAGAGATAGAGACTAGAAGAATAGTCGATACAGTTAGGCTATGATGGATGTATTGGAGATAAGTACTTATTAGACCAAGTCTTGGATTTTTCTTAGCAAATAGTTAGGCGTGCTTGTGAACGTATAATAGCTTATGGGTAGATAAGGTAGAACATTGGTTAGGATGTTATTGGATAGGACTTAAGGCTTGTAGAAGTATAGCATGGATTTTTCAGAGTTGACTAAGTTTAAGATTTGACCATGATCTTCGATGATTAATTGTAGCCAAGGATCCAGGAGTAGAATTAGAACTGTACCTCAAGAGCCCAACTAGTAAACCCTCTATTGGTGCAAGTTAGTTAGAGACCCTTGAGGAGTTGCATCTGGAACTGTTTCGATTAACAAAATGCCTTGGAGGAATTGGCTTTTGAAAACAAAAACAAGAAGAAAAGTACGAGAAGTACAAATTTGATTATGGGAAAGTATTGCTATGGAAGTCTGATTCGTAAACGATCACTTTGTTCCTTGGACCATATGATGATGATGAAGATCACTGCTTGAAGTAGAACAACTTGGAAGAACTAATGCACCAGAAAGGTATCGACGCACTTGGGCACTGATGGCGAGGCCGAATGCTTTCCTGCTTTGCTTCACTTTGTTCTGGAAGAAAAGTTGAAGAAGGATGCTCTAGAGAATCAAAATCTCGAAGCTCTGATCTCTGTATTCTCTCATGTCTCTCCCTGTCTGTCTGTGTGTATGAGAAAAATGAGTCTATTTATAGACTGGGGCTTTCCTGCGTAAAAGAGCATCAACATCTGTCTTTATGCTAACAACTGCCCTCCACGATCAGAATCATCCTCTGTATATGCTGACACGTGTCCCATCATTTCAGTAAGAATAGGATACATGTACACACGTTCTTCGAAATAGGTGGCATGAAGACCACGCAAGCACACCACGTTCCAAACTGGCCAGAACGAATCGGGCGTAAAAAGATGAGCGTAAACTAGCTCTGTCATAGGTTTCCAGCGTAAAGTGGTTATCGAATAACCTTGAGCGTAAAATGGCTCAAATAGACTTCATGCACACATTGTTTCTTATGAGCGTAAGGACTCATGTAAAACCCCGTGCGTAAAAGAAACCATTCAGTGAGCGTAAAGTAGCTCGATCTCTATAAACGACAACAATGGTCTTTGTATGAGACAAATTCCATTGAATCCTGTGGTAAATGCCATCATTGATATCTTCATGTCAAAGTCTGCATTAAATGCGAGATTTGATAGCTTTTGTCCAGCGTGAAAGAGGCTGCTCAGTCCTTGGCGTAAAATCACTGGTGTATACCCAAGCGTAAAAAGGTCAATCTGCTTAGGCGTAATACAATTAGCCTTGTCTTGGGCGTAAAGAAATTACCCGCTCTGTTAGGCGTAAAGCGGGCCACTTATGAATGAGATGACTCTTTCTTTGAAGCACTTTTTACGCTCCTACAAGACCCCCTTCAAAGTTTTCAAATGTCTCCAAAATTTGAAACACTTTGAACAGAAGCGTAAAAGTTGAGATTTGCTGAGCGCAAAATTCGGGACACGCAACAGTCATCCGCGTAAGGACGGGGATATCCAACAGTCAGCGTAATCATAGGGATGTCCAACAGTCGGTTTTGAATCTCTCTATAAATAGACCTTTTTAGAGAGAGAAAACACTTTTACTCATCTTCTTGAATCTCTTTGCCTTTTCTTTCATCGAAACTCTGATCTGATGGCTCCTAAGAAATCATCCGCCGCCGACAGCAAGGGGAAGAAACCAGCCATTGATTCCTCGTCGACCGACCATGTGAAGACTTCTACTCAGTCGTCATCACCACCACAAAACCCTAACCCGGCCGTGGCTCCACCTATGATAGGTAAAAAAACCCTAGTCTTCAGAAAATAAATCCGTCGGGGAAGAAGAAGGAAAACCAATTTTTCAGCTCTTTACGCCCACGCTGTACGTGTTAGCGTAAAGTTGAAATAATATTGTACGCCCACGTTGTACGTGTTAGCGTAAAGTTAAAATAATATTATACGCCCACGTTGTACGTGTTAGCGTAAAGTTTAGCAAGAATACGCCCACGTTACACGTGTCAGCGTAAATCTGTTCTTGTGCCCACAGCCAATATGCTAGCGTAAAACTTAACTACGCTCATGTTCGTACATGCCAGCGTAAAAAGTTGCATTACACTCATGTCACTGTATGGTAACGTGAAGTTAATCAATCTTTTCTGAGAGGTTTTGTCGAGCCAATACTGCATGAGTTTTTCCTCAACTCTTAAAAACTTCGAACTAACTTGATCTCTTTTGTTATTTGACCAGTGGATCTGCAAGTTCACCCCCTCGCTGAAGTTTTCGGATCATCAGTTGGTATGGTAGGTTCGAACTATTTGGAAGATTTATCTCATGTCCAATTTCCCCAGTCGAACCCCGAATATCCGGCAGAGTGGGCACAGTTGATAGCAGCTCAAGGGGATAGATTGTTGCTATCCATGATAAATGGGGAGTTGTTGAATTCACTAGACGGACAACACTTCGCAAAACCAGCTTTTCTGTTTGGAGATGCCATTGATTGTAAATCCCAGACACACCCCAAGAAAGAGTCTTGGGTTTTTAAATTTGGGAATAGAGCTATGTATCTTCCAGATATGGACAGAGATTATCCTTTATTGGCATTCGTCCATGCCACTCATCCCCGACAGATGTTGTGGAATTTGACTCCCAATAGTCATGGACGCCCGGGTAGAATTGTCTTCAAGAGAGAGCGTGCCAATGATATGGGATACTTTGCTAGTGTTCCCAATGGAGGCGTTACTTCTATCTTAGGCCTTATGCCAGGCTCTAATCCAAGCGAAGATTCGGGCCTAATACAGCCAGTTCAAACCCCGATGTTTGTCAATAAATTTATGAAGGAAGCTGTGTTGTATCCTCAAACCAACCCCAGACTGCCAGGATGGTTGACTCCATTCAACCAGAGTTGGATTCAGATAAGCCTTTGGATGATGAAGAACTTTGAGGAAGAATTGAAAGATATTGGCTTATACGAAGCAGTAGCTTCCACCAGCTATGGTATTCATGCGAATGGAAACTTATTCCTGGCCTTGATGGAGCTATATTTAAGTTCAACTGGAACTTTTGCTACTCCGAAAGGTGAAATGGGTCTTGCTCTTCATGAGATGCAGTTTATATCGAAGCTGCCAATGGGGGAGGCCCCATATGAAGAATATGTTCCCTCCAACAGGGAGCTTGCCGAGATCAGAGAAGTTAACCCTCAGTTAGTCGAGACATACGAAGAACTGATGTGCTACTACCTGACTTGTACCACGATGCATGAAAGTACGTCCCATTTGGCGTATATCAACAAATGGACGACTTATCTTTTCTTCCACAAGGATAAGATCTCCAAGGAAGATAAAGAAAGGTTTCAAGAGAACAAGGCTCCAGTAATCAACATAGATTCGACGATCCCTTCTAACAAGGTTCGGGATATGATGGTTACTTATAAATTCCCGAATAAATATCTGTCTACGAAGACTGGAGAATTTCCTGCAGGAACTGAAGCCTTGAGCTTCCTCAGATATGGTAGTCAGAGAATCTCTCGGAGAGCTTTGCTGGCAGGCTTTCTTTCTTTATGGTTGAGAAGATGGGTTATACCAGGTATTGGTACTGTTGACAGAATTCATCGGAGTGTGCTATGGCCAGCGATACGTCTGGTATTTAAAGTCAGGATCAACTTGCTGTCGGCCATGGTGTGTCGGATAAATACAGGTTTAAGAACTTTCGGTGAGGAGTTAATTAACAATGCTCCTCATCGGAAAGTTTTCCCTATGGTAGAGATGCCCTACACTTATCTGATGGACTGGTTGTTGCATCACAACTGCAGATTATTACCGCCGGTCCCAGGCGACGATGCAGAGGTCTTTCTCCAAAAATTCAGCAAAGCTACATGGATTGCTCAACTGTAGCAGATATCCGAGCGGTTTTGAATTATTCATACGGTTGGAACTTCTTTTGTACCCGGCCGCATGTTCCGGCAGACTGCTTTGGTGTCCAGTTCGAAGATGAAGTTGACGGAAGAGTTGTATTGCCACAATTAGTCTTTAGGTGGCTTCAGTGCATCAGACCGTCTCATCTAATGTACAGAAACGAAGACAATTGTGCGTTCGAACCATACTTACCCAGTAGGTTTGCTCGCCAATTTGGATACGACCAACTTCATGTTGGTAATCCTCTAACTAATTTCCGTTATTATGGGAAATTACTTGACGGAGCTAGAGGATGGAGGTATTTTGGTAGTGCTCGGACTGGTGCTAAATTTCGAATTTCGACTGCTACCAGTACTACAGAACTGCGTATACTCCATACGTATGCCCACTTCTATGCTTCAATTCGTTCCTTTGCCCATGGTTACAATATGAAGGGTAGTCTACGGTGGCCGAAAGAAGGAGATATTGAGGAGCAGGTCAAGGTACCGGCAGACATCCCTGACGACACTGGCATCCCAGATCCGTTTCTAGTAGTTATTCCAACAGGAGTTGGAGAACCAGCTGCAGAACCTATCATTATTGGTAAAGGCCGCAAAAGAAAACAAGGTGCAGCTGCCACGTCTCCAGAAAAAACTCCAGAAAAGAGGAAGAGGTCTACCACAAAAGGGCCTTCCAAGACAAGCGTTCACACTCCAGAAGAGGATATTTAAGAAGATCCTCTCGTCGGTCCTTCTTCAGTTCATCCTGGAGAGGGGTCTTCAGCTCCTCCACAGACAGTTGGATCAGGATCTGTAACACTTTTGTCTCCTGGACGTCTTAGCACCTCGCTTCATTTATCTTTGTCGTCCAAGGCACAAGTTACGGAAGGTATTACCACTGTATCCGCTGCTGATCAAGATCGCATTCCATCGGATGAACCGGCTCTTGACTTTGAGGATGATGACTGGGATGGTGATTATGACACATATCTTGAAAAAAACGCACATATTCCAAGTATTATACAAAACCTATACGGAATTATGTATCAAGGTTTCGCATACTAATTTTTTTGTTCATTTTGCAGATGTCATAATTGCACCAAAGTCTGTAATTCCTCTTCCTCAAGAAGAAGAAATCCATGAAGAAAATGAGGAATCTGAAGGGAAAGCTTCTTCTTCTTCAGGAAACTCAGATGCTGGAGACGGGGGAGTGCAAAAGCCTGAGATGGAGCCTCTAAAAGAACATCCTCCGTCGCTTGAGGCCCAACAAGCACAGTCTGAATTGTCTTCTCTTGTTGAGGATCAGTACCAAGAGGAGACAAGAGTCGATCCTACTGTAGGAGATGATGAAACTACTGGAGGTGATCCAGAATTGAACCAAGAATTAGCTGTAAAAAGTTTCACTACAGCTGAAACACTGGGCAATCCTGTGGAGCCATCAACTGAAGGAGATGCTGGAGGCATACTTGAACTTTCAATAGAAGCTGGGGAGATGATAACATCCTCTACTATTGTCACCGATCCAGTACCAATTTTTGATAAGACAATGTCAGGATCTGAACTAGCTCCTGTAGTTGTCATCACACCCATTGATATCACCGCCGCCAGAACTCCAGAAACGGCTGGGGTGACAAATATTGATGAAGTTGACACTGAGGTCCTTGGGAACCCGACAACAATAGCAACATTATCGGTTCCATCCTCATCTGTTGTTACACCGGTTGGAGATATAATCCCTGAAACTTCCAGGGATCCATTGGCTATAACGGTGGTAGCAACAACGACTTCGTCTCATCCTGCTGTTGTACCCCCGATGTCTGCTTCTGATCTCCAAGAAAAAGACCTGTTGGATATTGTTGCCAAGCTAAGCTCCAGTACGGAAATGAATCTCCTAGTTGAGATTTATACCGACACATTTTACAAAAGTTTGGCAACCTTGATAAAAATGGTCCTAAACGAGGGCCTCAATTATGAGACTTTGAAGACGGCAATGTCTTCGACCATCAATAACGTTGCTCTGTTCAGGGATGCAGAGAGAGCTGCCAAATTAGAGAAAATTGTGGAGGACCTCGAACAACCAATCAGAGAATATCTCAGGCTGTCAAGTAGAACTGTAGAAAGTCTTATTGAGGAGGAATATGAAGCCTTAACAGCCGATTTCCTTGCTCGGGAAGCTACATACAATGAATCTCTTCGTGAACATAGTCTGAAGGTTGCCAAAGAGAAAGCATTCTTGGCTGGGATAAAGCCCTCACTTCATAGTCACAGGGTAGCTTATGATGCTCTGAACATAGATATTCAGAACAAAAATCATGAAATCCACGAGTTCGAGGCAGGGTTGGCTCGCCTTAAGGCTGAAAGAGACAGGATGATCGAAGCTCGAAATCTGCACCTTACCCAGAGCTCGGTTTTAGAAGAGAAAGCTTATGGGGCTGAATCAACTATCAGGACCCTCGATGAAGCTAAAGAGGGTTTAATAACCACCTTCGCTAAGCTTTCTTGCATTTGCACACCTGAGGCTCGACGTGCCGAGGCTACAAAGAAAGTTATGAGTTCTTTTGGTAAACGGCTAGAAGAACTACGGCAGTTACTTCTAGATATCTCTACTCCACTTTAAAAGAATTTCTTGTAATCCATTTTGCAATGTTTCCAAGATAAATAAAATATATATTTTATGATCCTATTGCTTATTTGAAACAATAGGTATGAGATAGGAGATACTTGTCAGAGGTTATAGGAGCATGACAAGTCTTTTAAATGCATTATATCTATCCAGAGGTAATATGGACATGATAGATAAGTAAATTTAATATTCATCCAATGATCATGAGAACATGATAAAATAATAAATTCAATTAATCATCTGATGAGACAGAAGATTAATCTCTTCTCGAGAATATACAACGCCATCAGAGGTAATATGGACGTGATAGTATATAAGAACTCAAAGAAAAGTAGATTAATATCTATGCAGAGGTCAAATGAACATGATAGATAAAAAAAAAGTACTCGTCAGAGGTAATATGAACATGACAGTGTATAAGGCGTAGATAAATATCTACACAGAGGTCAAAATGATAGGTAGGAAGATTTGATATTCATTCAGAGGACTTAAGATCATGATAAATAACGAATCCCATTTTACGTGCCAACCGACAAGATATAAGAAAAGAGATGAGTAGTCAGCTTGACCAAACTTTGGTAGCTGAGGGATAATAGGACAGATGTCATTGAATTTCTTCTGAATCAGATGAGCTAGAAGAGAATTCTTCTTGTATATTGTCATCAAAAATGTGAGACGGATCATATCCCAGCCCATGACGAGTCTTCTGGTAAAACGGATCGCCGCATAATGGTAGTCGTCTACCCTTTCCTTGATTAAGACCTTGCATAGTCTTTAAATCATATCCCATATTTTGGATGATCTTAATAGATTGTTGACTATATTTGTCAATTCGAATTCTTCCTTTATCTTTATCCTTCAGATCATCTGTCCGAGTAACAGGGATATTTCTGGCCAGGCCAAATACAATTTGGCGCTTGTTTTTTTATCAGATGGGACCACGAAACAGGATTCTTCGTATCGTCTGAAAGTCACGCAAGCTTGTGATGAAGCGGCTACAGGAAGCAGATAGGGAGAAGATGTCAAGAACTTTTGAGCATAAGGTCCAACATCAACATGGGGAGGGAAAGAATTCTCTTTATGATCAATGTATAAAATTTCTTCCGGCTCTATGTTGTCTTTGTATTGATGGCTTTGATTATCAGAAGATAAAGTCATTCTCTCAATAAACTTGACAGCCATATACTCGAAAAGGAAATCTTCATTGATATCAAAGAGATGAGAAATATTTACGTCGTTTATAGTCTGGTTGCTACGCTTCGGATTAGTCAACGGTGGACCATCATCCGTCTTCTGCGTAGAATTGCCAATATTGACGATCAATGGTGATTCTAGATCATTCGTACCAGAAGTATGCCCTTTGACTTTGATCATGAAAGGTTGAACTTGGCTCTTAGCAGGAATTTTTATTGATTCCTCAGATGCAGTTTGAGTTCTTCCTTTAACCTTGATTATCAAAGGTTGATCATTGACAAGTTGAGATTGGATTCGTCCCTTGACCATGATCTTCAAGGGTTGTTCCTCTGGTGGATCTTCATTAATAGACTGATCCTCAGGTGATGATTCTTCAGCAATGTCTGATATCTCTTTCATATGCTCTTGTTTATAAAGCCTTGAATCAGAGAAGTAGGCTTCGACACCCTTGAAAGGATTAATATCAGCAAATTCAGTTTTCACAACTCCTTGGGAATCCACATATTTGAAGCATTGGTGGAGAGTTGAAGGCACAATATTGTGCTCATGAATCCACGGTCTTCTAAGAAGAATATTGTAGGATACATCCGAGTTGATAACATAGAAAGTTACTATGGATCGAAGATCACCAATCTGCATCTGTAACCGAATCTTCCCCAGTGGCTTACTCTTGCCAGAGTTAAAACCAACAATGGTGGTACTAGTGTAAGTCAGTTCACTAGTAGGAATCCTCAGGGGTCTTAGCATACTCTGAAGAATTATGCTAATTGAGGACCCGGGATCAATATAAATCCTGTCAATTTCAGTGGATCCGATATATCCAGTGTAGCACAGAGGTCTATCATGCTTGTTGTGTTTCAATAACATATCCTCTTGTGTGAAGATGATGTTGGGAATTGCTTCCATCACGCTATGACATTGTGGACATGACACTGGCATATTATCGGGAGTCTTGAGTTGAGCTAAGCATGAATCTGCTTGAAGTAAAGCTTTACTCAAGGTCTCTTTGCTTTCTCTGGAGAGGCGAAGCAGTTCAAATATAGATAATCTAGCCGGAGTATTGGCTAACTGAGCTAGAATATCGAATTTGTAAGGCTTCATTGTCACCCCCTGACTGGAAGCAGACTTCAATGGGATATCAAAGCGCATTGCTTTCTGTTTTCCCTTTTCAACCACAGACGGTTTAGCAGGAACATGAGAAGATGGAACCGGTAGTGTTTCCACTACATCTTTTGCTTCTTTGGAGGATCCCTCATAGTCTTTGTGGTACTTTTTTCCAGATCTTGTACCAGCAAAAGTTTCTTCTTCAGACTCAGGAGAAGAAAGTACCATATTACAGGATTTAGTCTTTCTTCCTTTAGCCTTCTTCTTGTGAGGAATTTCAGAACCCAATCCAGCGGTAGAATTCTGATTTTGAATTTGTAAAGGAAGACGGATTCCTTTATCATGGTTCAAACCTTCTGCCTTTTGAAAGTCATAACCCTTCTTCATGAGAATAACAGATTGCTGACTATACAAATGGATAGACAATGGACTTTGAACAGGCGTTTCAGCGCAGGACAAGGAATGAATCTCTGCAACTACAGGAGAATGAAGTACAGACGTCTCCGTAGTTAAGGGAGAAGAAGGATTCGGGATACGAGGAGAAATCCCTGTTGGAGCTTTTTCATAAGCAGCAAAGACTTGTTGTGCCCGGTATAAAGGAACACTATTCATGGCTAGCCACTGCTGATGAGTAAGCTTGAGCTTAGTAGGAGGAGCTAAACTTGGAGGGCAGATGTTTAGTCCTTTCAGTCTATCTTCCAGAGGGAGGCCGTCCCATAGATGATCCAAGTCATCAGAATCTGGAATAATATGAGAGATCATGTTGCAAGTTTTGACTTTCTTGCCTTTCTTGGATTTTGAAGTTTTACCTTCATTTTCCAGTTCAGGCACTAAGTCAGGATGTACCCACATGATTTCACCATTCTTCAATGTGAGAGGCAGCAATTCTGTATTTTCTTCCCTGGCAGGCGGGATATTCATAATCTTCATCGTTGCCTTCGGAATTGGTATAATTCCATCTGGGACTTGCTGTGGAGGAAAATCTCCAGACTGAAGAGAAACCATATTGGTTGTCACCGTATGGTCATCATTGGTTAAAGCGATGGCGCCACCATTTATCAGCTCTTAGATCTTCTTTTTCAAGACATAGCAAGCACTGGTAGGATGATTAATATATCTATGATAGATACAATACTTGGGATTGTCAGTCAGATTCACCTCATTAGGCCTCTTTGGCTCTGGAATCTGAAGTTTACTACTTTTCACCAGACATTGGAATATCCCTGGGATATCGCTTTCGTCAAAGGAGTATTCTTCCTTTGGCCTGGAAGATTCTTGATTGCTTGATGTCGTCTTGTTCTTGGAAAGATTGACCATAAGAGTATCTTTTCCTTTCACATTACGATTGCCGGGATTATTGCCAGGATTATTTTTCTTCCCTTTATCTTCTGAAGCAAAAATCATCCCATGTTCGCGAGCCAACCTACCATTGATCTCGGCAGAAACTGCTGCTATGATGAACGAAGCCCAATCTGTGAATTGGGAACCTGTGAAGACAGCGATGGATGGTCGCAGATTCATCTTGCACGTGTCAATCAACGCTGAATCTGGCATACCAGGAGGCATCTTTAGAGTAGCTTGTCGGAAATGTTCAATGAATGTCCGAGTATCTTCTTTCTCCTTTTGTTTGATTTCTATCAAGGAGGACATGTTCATGTCCATACCTCATTTATAGAAGCGGGAGAGGAACATTGCTTTGAATTCGTCAAAAGACGAAATAGAGTTATCGGGTAAGCTACGATACCAGTCGTAAGCTGAACTCGTCAGACATCCGATGAACACTCGAGTGAGAAGAGCATCATTTTTCTGCAAATGTACAGTCATAATATCAAAGTAGTTGATATATTGACTGGGAGATGCTTTTCCATCGAACAAAACCATGGATTGTGGTTTGAACTTCGGTGGAAAGGGTACATCATTCCAATGAGGAGGATAAGGTTGCTTAATCCCTAGCCTCTGGAGTTGATCTTTGTGCCTTAAAACTTCAAACTGTGCTTTAAGTTCACGCACTGCTTGAATGGCTTCACTGGTTTGAGGAAGCACATTTGACTGAGTAGTCGTTGGATGCACCATGACCCCCACTGGAGGTGGTACATCTTCTGGAATGATGGGATCCGGAGATGCAGAATTTTGATTAGCAGCAGGCTCTTGAATGTTCAAAGGTATTTCAGCCCCTTGACTATCTTGAGTTTGTGCTACTACTGGTGCCGGTGTCACTACTGTCGGTTGAGCAGTTTGCTGATTCAAAATTATTTGATGCATGCTTTGCACCATATTAAGCATATCCTTCAGTGATTGTTCAACAGCAGTGAGACGTTGTTCTGTATTAGCAGATGACGTCTCTGGTTCATCTCCAACAGCGTAGGATTCAACCTCTCTTGAAGATACAGAAGGGTTTGTATAGAAGTACGAATCCACGCTATCGGTATCAGACTCAAAAGATTGAGTACCCCCAGCCTCTGAATCAGAAGTCTGCAATTGTCTTCGTCTTCTTGATCGAGTATTCTGATATACTCCTTCAAAGGAATCAAGAAGCCTGTTGAACTGTTGTTAACTTGGAGTTTGGGACATATTCCGTCTGGGATGTCGTCCTCTGTTAGTATGAGATGCCATGTTGACTGACACATATGGCAACTCATGTTCTTGGTCTTCAGCTTGATGTAGAGGTACATTGAAACTCAATCGATCAAAAACTGATCGTCTTGAAGCCGAACAACAACAGTTGATCACAACCTGGTGGTATTCACAAAGATGTTTTTCTTGGGGGAATGTCACCGGAGATTGTCTATTCTTACGCTTTTGCATTAGCAATTCGCGTAAATCAGAAGGAGTGGATGAAGTATTCTTCTTTACTACATTGGGGGTAGAAAAACGTTTAGTCCCTTGTGTATAAAGAAGATTACTGGCTGCGTTCGCAGAACCAATTTGTACATTTCTACGTGTTTGGAGTTGTGTGCGTAAATCTTGAGATTTAGCACGCAGGACTCCATTTTCTTGGCGTGTGATTTATAAATTTGGTACCTTGCTAAAGCAGTATAAGAAGGTTGTTGGTGTAGAACAGAAGTTGTACCAACAATATTTTTACGCTGCACACGTTTAGATACATTCACATTCGACATGTGAGCATCATTATGAATTTCATCTACACTGTTATAGACGGGAGATTGATCTTTACGCATGGAACGTAAAATCTTGGTATCTACCACGTTACCAACGGGAGATTTTGTTTTACGCGAGGAGCGTAATTTATTTGGGCCTACCACGTCACCGACGGGAGACTGATTCTTACACCCAGAAGCACAAGCTTTAGAGTCTGCCCCATTACGAATGGGAGTCTCATTCTTATGAACTGAGCGTAAAATTTGGTTCTTACCCACTGAGCGTGAAACTTGATTTTTACGCAGTGGGCGTGAAACCTGATTATCTTCACCGTTACAAACGGAAGAAAAATCGTCACACTTCGAGTGCAACTTTGAAGTAGGGACTGCCTCGTTATGAACGGGAGCCCCTACGACAGGAGTGGGAAGAATCCCTTTGTCGTCAGAAGCAGCAGAGAGATCAGAAATCACTTTGGATTTGGGAATCCAAACTTTTCGTGCTTTGCGAGACTTTTGAACATTGGAATGGCGAGAACCACCCCCAGTTCGGAGCATTTCTTCATAGGCAGTCTGGTCGAAGTGTACCACCAGAGTCTTCTTGGTCGAACCGACCGAAACATCATCATATTGAGCAATCACCTCCTCGTCATAGGAGAAGGTCGTCCCCAGCAGAGTCGCCATTTTTGTTAATCGAAACAAAATTTTTTGTTTCGATTAACAAAATGCCTTGAAGGTCGTCCCCAGCAGAGTCGCCATTTTTGTTTCGATTAACAAAATGCCTTGGAGGAATTGGCTTTTGAAAACAAAAACAAGAAGAAAAGTACGAGAAGTACAAATTTGATTCTGGGAAAGTATTGCTATGGAAGTCTGATTCGTAAACGATCACTTTGTTCCTTGGACCATATGATGATGATGAAGATCACTGCTTGAAGTAGAACAACTTGGATGAACTAATGCACCAGAAAGGTATCGACGCACTTGGGCACTGATGGCGAGGCCGAATGCTTTCCTGCTTTGCTTCACTTTGTTCTGGAAGAAAAGTTGAAGAAGGATGCTCTAGAGAATCAAAATCTCGAAGCTCTGATCTCTGTATTCTCTCCTGTCTCTTCCTGTCTGTCTGTGTGTATGAGAAAAATGAGTCTATTTATAGACTGGGGCTTTCCTGCGTAAAAGAGCATCAACATCTGTCTTTATGCTAACAACTGCCCTCCACATGCTGACACGTGTCCCATCATTTCAGTAAGAATAGGATACATGTACACACGTTCTTCGAAATAGGTGGCATGAAGACCACGCAGGCACACCACGTTCCAAACTGGCCAGAACGAATCGGGCGTAAAAAGATGAGCGTAAACTAGCTCTGTTATAGGTTTCCAGCGTAAAGTGGTTATCGAATAACCTTGAGCGTATAATGGCTCAAATAGACTTCACGCACACATTGTTTCTTATGAGCGTAAGGACTCATGTAAAACCCCGTGCGTAAAAGAAACCATTCAGTGAGCGTAAAGTAGCTCGATCTCTATAAACGACAACAATGGTCTTTGTATGAGACAAATTCCATTGAATCCTGTGGTAAATGCCATCATTGATATCTTCATGTCAAAGTCTGCATTAAATGCGAGATTTGATAGCTTTTGTCCAGCGTGAAAGAGGCTGCTCAGTCCTTGGCGTAAAATCACCGGTGTATACCCAAGCGTAAAAAGGTCAATCTGCTTAGGCGTAATACAATTAGCCTTGTCTTGGGCGTAAAGAAATTACCCGCTCTGTTAGGCGTAAAGCGGGCCACTTATGAATGAGATGACTCTTTCTTTGAAGCACTTTTTACGCTCCTACAGGAACATTGTGTTAGTATGAGGATAAGAAGTGAATATACAAGAAGAGAAATTTATAAGGAACAATAGGTTGGTCTGAATAAATGAAGAGGAATAAGATAGAAATTTCAGAAAAATTTATCATGATGAGGTATATGACCATGATTATCTAAGATGACATAACGATGATTACAGAGAGAACTATACCCTTAAGCAAGATCTTGAAGTTGCGATTCAGATAAAGAGTGAGGAGATCATCTCGAGGAGGGAGACGATACAAATTATGGCACATAAAGGTAAGCTTGGGAAATTGATAATGAAATATGGGGTGATTGTTAAAAAAAAAATTTGTAAGCATTTGAACGAGATTATGGCACGAGATGAGAAGAAAGGATTTCAAGACGAAGATGTAGAATTACCCTAATAGATTGATAAATGGAATATAAAGTAGAGATGTACATAGAGGATGACAAATTTCTTGAAGAATGAGATATTCCAAAGAGGATAAATTAAGAATTAAAGTTTTCAAGAATTGAAGACATCTGGAGACTTGGGCATATTACATTATAAGCATCTTGATATTGTGTTAGCGAAAGTTTCAATTGAAAAGGAAGAGCCATAGAATGGAGTGTACTAATGGAAGAAAATTTGATGGTTTCAAGGACTTTCAAAATATTATTAGTTGGATTATGGAATAAGAGACCGACCATGCTTGATAGATCATATATTATCCTAGGGACCTGATAGATAGGCTGAATCATAGTATGGATTGGTGTGTAATTATCTCAGCCCGCTTAATTTTTAGATTATTCTAGGTGACCTTCCATATCTGTTTGAGACACATCTATATTCTTTCTCTTCCTATTTCTAAGCTTGCAAATCACGGTTGCGTAATTTAGCTAGTTTATCCTTCTAAATTATGATTTAGAAGACTCTGTTCTCCTTTGGACATGCTTTCGTCTCAAATCCAAAACCTTGATCTCACCTCTCTTCTACCTAATAATCATATTATCCTAAGACGTCATTCCTTCCAAATTTTTGATCAAGCATCTACTTAGTCGTACCATATCCTTGTGGAAAAAAATCTCTTCTGGAGTTTTTCAAACTCTCTGTACCATTGTCTGCAACCTTCTTGTTCGTGCTTCACTTGATCTTGTTTACAATCCTTTAAGCCTCATCGCTTGGTTATGCCCAACCAAGCCAATTCTCTTTTGACTATTGAACTCTGAACCATATAGGATCATCACTAAATTGATATAATTTTCTTATAGAGTTATTGACCAATATTACCCTGATAGTGCCTGAGATTATTGTAGATTGTAATATCTAAATCCCAGTTTTCCTTTCCAAAACCTTGCTAGTAGATCATGACTATGATATTCTGGTTGGAACTAGTCGTACCTGACTCCACTAAGATTTGATCATCTATCCTTCTTATACCATGTCTTATTATAATTTCGAGGACGAAATTCTATAAGGTAGGTAGGTTGTAACCCTCTGGATTTTAGGGATTATTTTAAATTTTATTAAAGTAATTATTTTCAATAAATATCTTAATTATAATTATTTTATTATTAATTATACCTCTTCGTGACTTTGATTTTTGGAGTGCAAGAGATGTCAGTATCTCGAAACGCCCTTCATGAGTTTTGATCCAGACAAGTTTATCTTCATATTGGTATATCATGTCCCACTCAAACTTGTTCTCTTGTGCTGTATTTGTATCGCAGAACTTTCAGGTCAATTTAGGCCATTTTATCATTTTATTAAATTTCTACTTTTATTTTTGATCATTATCGACACGTTACCGTGACTTTCAAATTAGGAGCACAAGACTAGCCATTTTCTCCAAACCAACTTGTCTTACATGATCTACTCGAGACACTCTTCGCCCATGACCTTCGTGTCCCACTCAGACACACCATTTTGTGCTCCATTTGTTTCGCACAACTTTCCGGGCATTTGACCCAATCTCGATTTACCCCACTGAGTCACATTTACTTCCAACTTAATTTTCGAGCCCGACATCGGTCCAATCTGCTCGACCCAATATATGGTTCTGACCTGTTTTGAGGCTACTATGCACGTGCCACTTGCGTGCCATCAAGTTGATCTCCCTTGTGTTCTCATTTCATCCGTAATTTTTAAATGGTTTAAATTTGTTATTTTGATCAAACTCTAGCCTAAGCTTGTCCAAACTTGACCCAACACCCAATCCAATTTGGTGTGACCCTCTCATGACTGCCCATACACCAACTGGCATATTTCTCCTTTTTTCCTACTCACAAATATCCCTATTTTAGATAAATATCTCTACCCTCTCTCTCCATATATATATATATATATATATATATATATATATATATATATATATATATATATATATATATATATATATATATATACACATATTACTCTCACTCTCTCTCTTCCTAAAGAAACACATACAACCCCCCTCACCCCTTCACAGCCGAACCCAATGAAAGCATGATTAACTGAGCAACACTGTAAATGCAACAAATGTTCTTTGGGTTGCTATTTCATTTTTCTTTATGATTATTTGTTACTTAGGATTTAATTGTTACTTGTTATGCTGATAAAAGAATATAATGATGTTTACACACTACAAAAAATATCCTTTTATAACGCTGAAAAGGTGAATGGAGATTATGAAATGCCCCAAAATCATCCTATAGATGAATCTGAAAACATCTCAATAGAGCCATAAAGGTTGATTATGTGAAAGGGCATGGAGAACTCAAAGCCCCAAGGGTACCCAAATCCTGCAATGAGGTTCATCAAATAAAATTTGGAAACCCAATCTTACCCATGTCAGATTCTTCAGTTTAAAACTTCTTTCGTAATGATTTTTCAGGCTTTAGCTGCTTCTGGATTAAGAGAACTCCGGTATGCTCGAAAAATAGATGGGATTGATTAAGTGGTAGCTCTAGATAACGATAAAGGTACCTTTATTTTGCTAATAGATATGTCTTGTCCTTCTGATCTAATTTGTGACAGTTACACATCCTCACTTGTTTTCATACCCTCCATTGAAGCTTGCAAGAAAAACATACAATTTAATGGCTCGGTGGCAGGCTCAATAGTTAAAGCTCTCTTGCTGATGCTCGAGTTTTATGTGGTAATAATTTTCGTATTCTTTTGAACACTGTTAACGTATTTAATTAGTACTAGTTGCTAAATTTACAATCAATGTTACTTATGATATATGTTATGCCTGCAACTGCAAAAAGGAAGCCTTATTCAAAACTTGAGTTATCGATCGAGAAGCCTTGTCAAATGGGCCATGAAATAAATTACATGCTTTATTTTTGTTCTAGCATTGTGGTACTAGTTAGCATTTTATTCTATTATGGTGCTAATTTATTATAGGGTATACATTATTATGTTCTTCTATCAATGATTTCTTCAATTGAAAATATTTATAATGTATATATTTTTTTCGTTCTTCATTAACAGCTCTGGGAATGGTAAGTTATATTCTTCTTTGTCACACTTTCCATACATTTCATAAAGAAGTATTTTAGTGTTTTACCTACACGTAAAGAAGAAAGAAGAAGGGACAATATAGTATATATTCATGGTTTTCCTAAGGATAAACATTGGTTGGAGGTTATGATATTGTTTATATATCTGATTTTTATACAGCCATAGATTATTAAATATTCTTGTGAGATATTGTTTAGTTGGCCTGCATAGTTTGTTAGTGCCGGGGCACAATTTTTCGATGGAAAAACGAAGAATATGAAACAATTAAAAAAACAATGTTCCAACGCAACACTTCTAGGAAGGTTGCGCAAGTATAACGAAGATCTAAAAAGATCTTGTTATTGTATTACGAGAATCTAAAAAGATTTCGTAATCTACAGCAGCATATGATATACGAGAATCAAAGAAGATTTCGTAATCACAACAGCAAAGAAGATGACAGACGAAAGATGGAAGATGGCCTGCTGGGGTGAATGATTACTGTTTCTCAAAGCTATATTCGCCCCACACGAATAGATTCCAGGAACCAACAAGTTCGTCGGAGAACTTTGGAACACTTCTGCTCTTCTGACTCCTCGGATCGTACACGGACACTCGTACAAAAGCAACGCTGGTGCAAAGCTTCTCTTCTCTCTCACAGACTCTGTTTACTTGTGTTAAGAAACACTTGTAAACTTTCATGACTTTCTGAATGTATTCTGTATTATTCTTATACCTGTGAGAGAGAGGAGACCTTATATAGGCCCGAGTAGCAACTGCCCGGTTAGCACAATATTCGGGACGTGGTAATAACCACTCCGAATGTGCAGTAACCGCTCAGATCATGCACAGGCACGATCTGAAGAAAGTTGCGCCACTCTGGTACCCTACGCGCCTTGCATACTGCGTATTGAGCCACTTGCGCCAACCTGCGCCACTGCACAACCTGTGCCACCTTGCGCTACTCGCGCAACGTGCGCCACGCGCGCAACGTGCGCAACCAGCGCACCCGGCGCAACCTGTGCGCAACCTGCACGCAACCTGGCACAACCTGTGCGCAGCCAGGCGCGTACCCTGGTCGCGCAACATGTGGCGCGCAACGTGGCAGCGCAAGTGGCTCGCACAACGAGCGTAACTAAAGTACACTATGCGCCTAGCGACGATGCTGACGTGCTAAGTGCAAAGTGCGCCAACAAAACGCCACATTACGCCTCATGAGCCCATGAGTCCGAGTCCGAGTCCGTGTCCGAGTTCGAGTCGCTAAGCCCCAACGGGGCTTAGCTCCCATGGAAATAAATTTCCCAAGAGCAGAAAGCATGAATGCTTTCAATTGTTTATTTAGCTTTTTTCTATTAGAAAAATAATCCCACATGGCACACCCATGTGCACCTCCACACCACATGTGCATCTCTAAACTAGCAAAGCTAATATATAGAGATACAACTCCTTTGGTCTAGCCGATGTGGGACTAAATTTCACTTTGAAAAAGACCAAAACCTAACAATTCTCCACATATCTCTATATATGGGTATAAGTGTTCTACACAGTAACTGTCCATCATACATTAGGAGAGATGTCGCTGACGACTTAAATCTTCCCACATGGGTCAAACAACTGACTATAATACAAGAATGGACTAAGCCTTGAATTCTGCATCATAGCTGAAATTCTTTCCACTCACATAATGTAGTTACATGTGCTTCTGGCTACACATTATAGGCCCTGTGCCAGCCTGGTTTCAGTGTATAATTTTAGGCGTCTACAAGTTTACCCACAAGAGACGGCCTGATATCTCTTTGTCCATACACTATAGGTGAGTTCATTATAAAGAGACATGGCATGAAGCGCTTTGCGCTTCCCTTGCGATGCTACGCCGCTATGACATGGCTTAAAGCCGAGGCCTTACCCCGTACCGGAAACCTCATCTTAGTGTCATACTACTGTAGCATGAGGCAACCGCCTCTTTGTAGTGCCAAACTACCCAGCATGAAACCTTAGGCTTCTTTGCGGTATTACGTCGCAACGACATGGCTTACAAGGCCGAGGCTTTATCCCTAACCGGGTACCTCATCGTAGTGTCGTGCTACTGTAACATGAGGAACTCCTCCTCTTTGTAGTGCTGACTACTCCCCTCTTTATTTTAACATACAGCATTAGACTAACTTCCTATTTGCGGTGCTACGCCGCTGTGACTTGGCTAGCAAAGCCGAGGCATTACCCCATGCCTGGGAACCTCATGGTGGAGTCACCCCCCACAGTAGCATGGAGTTTCACTCCTTGTAGTGCTGTTCTACCGTGCTTCCTGTAAAGCACACCAGGCATTCACTATGCCTGAGAACTCATTAAGGCATTTAAGCCAACCTTCCCACAGGATCTGTTTTTCGCAGAAAACAACAGTAGACAACAGTGGTTGTAGGTCCGTAACCTCTCCATGCCCAATAGAACATGTACCCACCGTTCTTGATATTCTTCCGATTAGAGGTCCTCCCTTGAACCAAAAGCTAGATGCCTAGTAGATTTCTCTTTGAACTATTAGCATAAAACTTTATGGTAGGAATACAATAATACAATATTAGAATGCCTTTAAGCCCATTTTACAAGCTGTGTCATCGACCAGCTGGCGCTTGAGGCCCTTGGTGAACGGATCCGCCAGGTTCTCCTGACTCCGAACATCAATCACTGCAATAACACCTCTCTTGATAAGATCGTCTACTGCCCTGTGCTTCAACCGCACAGTCATCTTCTTCCCGTTGAAGAGGTCATTTGATGCCACCGCCGCAGTCGCCTGGTTGTCGTAGTATATCGGTATCGTCGGTATTTACGGCCCAACCACTGGAAGATCATACATGAGCTTCCGAAGCCATTCGGCTTCCTCGGCTGCGGTATCAAGTGCAAAGAACTCAGATTCTATGGATGACCGCGAGAGCATAGTCTGCTTCTTCGACTTCCACGATATAGCAGCTCCATCCATTGTGAAAATGAATCCACCTGTGGACCTCTCGCTCTCTATCTCCGAGCACCAGCTGGCATCACTGAAGCCTTCCACTACCGGCGGATCTCCGCTGTAGTACAGTGCATATGTCTGAGTCTTCTTGAGATATCTCATAATCCGTTTCACAGCTTTACAGTGTTCAGCACCTGGGTTGCTCGTGAAACGACTCAGCATTCCCACAGCGAAAGCTATGTCAGGCCTTGTGACAGTAGTAGCATACATCAAACTCCCGATTACGCTTGCATACTCCAGCTGCCTGACGCTTTCCCCTGAACTAAGCTTCAGCTTCAGATCATACCTGTACGGCGTATCAATCCCTGGAAGATCCCGATACCCATAACGAGTGATCATTTTCTCAATATAATGAGACTGTGACAGCGCTAGTCCAGTGTCTGTCCGGATGATCTTGATCCCTAAGATCACATCAGCTTTCCCCAAGTCCTTCATACTGAACTTGCTCGAGATGAATTTCTTTGTCTCCGTGACACGGCTCATATCTCTACCTAGGATAAGCATGTCGTCCACGTACAGACAAACGATCACACCTCTTCCATCAGCGAACTTCGTGTAAACACACTTGTCTGTCTCGCTGACCATGTAGCCATTTGACCTTATAACTTTGTCAAATTTCTCATGCCACATCTTGGGAGCCTGTTTAAGATCGTACAAAGATTTTACCAACTTGCAGACTTTGTCTTCAAGACCCTTGTCGACAAATCCCTCTGGTTGTTGTATGTATATCTCTTCGATCAGCTCGCCATTTAGGAAAGCCGTTTTCACATCCATCTGATGTATCACCATTTTATGTATTGCTGCAAGAGCAATCAACACTTTGATGGTGGTCATCCGGGCTACTGGAGCATACGTGTCAAAGTAGTCAATCTCCTGCTTCTGAGAAAACCCCTTGGCTACCAACCTAGCCTTGAACTTGTCAATAGTTCCGTCTGCTTTCATCTTCTTCTTGAAGATCCATTTGCATCCGATGGGTTTCGCTCCTTCAGGAAGATCAACCAACACCCAAGTGTTATTTGAGGTGATAGAATCAATTTCATTGTCAATCGCCTCCTTCCAGAAAACCGCGTCTCTGGTCTTCATCGCCTCATCATAGGTAAGCGGATCAGCTTCCACATGATAGGTGACAAAGTCACTTCCGAAGTCCTTCGGCCTCCTCATACGCTTAGCTGACGGCTCAGCTTGTTCTGGTTCAATCGTTGTTTTAACGACAAACATCTTCTTGGACCACATCTTCATTGAAGACTTCAGTCTCTAGCGCACCCTCATTGTTCTCTGGTACATCCGAAAGAACAATATTCTTGTGCCTTGCAAATTTGTCTTCAAAATATTCTGTGTCTCGAGATTCAATGATATAATTTGACTCAATATCAAGAAATCTCCGAACATCACTCTTCTCGGTATACCCCAAGAAGATCTTCTTAGTAGTCCTTGTCCCAAGCTTCTGAATCTTCAGATCTGGAAGCTTGACATATGCCAGACACCCCCACACTCTAATGACATTCAAGTTAGGTCTGACCTTGAACCAGAGTTCATGAGGAGTAACGTCTGAAGTTGCATGAGGCACTCTATTTAGAATAAAAGTCAGCTTCTCCTCAGTAACACTTAGGAAGACCAGTAGTCAACAACATTGAGTTAATCATTTATGTTAACGTTCTGTTCTTCCTCTCTGCTACTCCATTTGATTGAGGAGAGTACGAAACCGTAGTCTCGTTGACAATTCTATGTTCTTTGCAGAACGATGCGAATTTATGAGACCTGTACTCCCCACCTCGATCACTTCTTATTTTTTTGAGTTGTTGTCCAGTCTGTCGCTCAGCTTTGGCTCTGAACTCCTTGAACTTCTCGAATGCTTCGTCTTTAGCCTTCAGCAAGTAGACGAACGCATACTTTGAGAAGTCATCGATAAAGGTTATGAAATACTTCATCCCGACCTTTGTAGAGAACTGTTTGAAGTCACAGATATCGGAGTGTACTAACTCCAGAAGATCTGTACTTCGATTAACCCGAGAAAAGGGTTTCCTTGTGATCTTTGTTTGAGCACAAACTTCACATTTCTCTACCTTATCCCCACACTTGGAGATAAGTCCTAGACTAGACATTCTGTTTATTCGTTTACAATGAATATGTCCTAGCCTATTATGCCACAACTCAAGAGTATAAGCAGAAGGAGTGATTGCATTAATTATATTAATTACATTGGACTGATGTACAAGCTGAATTTTGAACATCCCTTCGGTATAAAAAGCTTTCCCGAAATATGTTTCCTTAATAGACATCACCATCTGGCCAGCATTAATGTCCATCCTGAGACCTGCGTTGCAGAGTAGGCCTCCTGAGATCAGGTTCTTGGCGATAGCAGGTACATGCTTTACGCCTTGAAGCATCAAAGACTTCTCCGAAGTCAGCTTCAACACCACCGTTCCGATCCCGAGCACTTCAGCTTGTGCCTGGTTTGCCATCATAACCACTTCAGAAGTAGGTGTGTAGGTGGTGAACCACTCCTTACTGGAGCAGACATGGCAGGAGGCTCCAGTGTCTACCCACCAGTCAGAGTCAGTCCTTATCGTATCAACCTGCGCAATCATAGCAACAACATCAGTGATCATAGATGCCTTACTAGGCTCTCCTTGCTCTGATTGCTTGGTCTTTGCTTTGCATTCATTCTTGAAGTGGCCCTTCTTGCCACACTTGAAACAAGGCATTTGAGACTTTGCCTTCTTTCGCTTGAAATAAGTCCCCTTCACGTTCAGATTGTTAGGGTCCTTCTTCTTGCTGTGGGAAGCTACCTACTTTTTCCTTGGTTCCTTGGTATGAACCAGATTGGCGTTAGCCAATTGCTTGGACAGTGTGTCCACCTTCAGTTGAGCCCGCATCTGGTCCTCAACATAGATTTCCTGCAAGAGATCTTCAAGGCTGATCTCAAGCTTCTTCCTATGCATGTTTGCATAGAACTTACTCCACCCAGCGGGGAGCTTTGAGACAATCCCTCCAACAACAAACTTGTCGAGGAGGGGGCATCGCCTCGTCTTCCAACTTCTGCCGCAGCTTCAGAAATTATTTTACCTGCGGCAACATAGACTTCTCGTCCTCAAAGAGCCATTTGTGATATTTTTCAACCACAAATATCTTGCTCCTGTTCTTGTCTTCTTCGTACAGTTTCTCCAGAGACTTTCATATGTCTCTGGCAATTGGTTTTTTACTGTAAAATTCTGCTAGAAAATCCTCCATAGCATTCAGGATAAGCAGCCTGTAAATGCTATTTTTCCTTCTCCACTTGGCCTAAAGTTTAGTAGCCGCAGCGATTGCAGCAGCAGACCCAGTATCTGGAACAGTAGGTTCCTCTTCAAGAAGCACGTGATCAACGTCTCTGAGTTGAAGAGTGAGATAAACCTTCCTCTTCCAGACTTGATAATGCTCTCCATCAAACTTTTCTAACTTATAAAAGTCAGTATTGAGGAGTGAAGCATTAAAGTTTTCCATCGTAGCAATATAGCTTTGAGATTGTTAGTGTCGGGGCACAATTTTTCGATGGAAAAACGAAGAATATGAAATAATTATAAAAATAATGTTCCAACACAACACTTCTAGGAAGGTTGCGCAAGTATAACGAAGATCTAAAAAGATCTTGTTATTGTATTATGAGAATCTAAAAAGATTTCGTAATCTACAGCAGCATATGATATACGAGAATCTAAGAAGATTTCATAATCACAACAGCAAAGAAAATGACAGGCGAAAGATAGAAGATGGCCTGCTGGGGTGAATGATCACCGTTGCTCAAAGCTATATTCGCCCCACACGAATAGCTTCCAGGAACCAGCAAGTTCGTCGGAGAACTTTACAACACTTCTGCGCTTCTGACTCCTCGGATCGTACACGGACACTCGTGCAAAAGCAACGCTGGTGCAAAGCTTCTCTTCTCTCTCACAGACTCTGTTTACTTGTGTTAAAAAACACTTATAAACTTTCGTGACTTTCTGAATGTATTATGTATTATTCTTATGCCTGTGAGAGAGAGGAGACCTTATATAGGCCCGAGTAGCAACTGCCCGGTTAGCACAATATTCGAAACGTGGTAAAAACTACTCCGAACGTGCAGTAACCACTCAGATCATGCACAGGCACGATCTGAAGCAAGTTGCGCCACTCTGGCACCATGTGCGCCTTGCATACTATGCATTGAGCCACTTACGTGCACTGCGCCACCCTGGTCGCGCAACCTGTGGTGCGCAACTAAAGTGCACTATACGCCTAGCGACGATGCTGACGTGCTAAGTGCAAAGTGCGCCAACATTACGCTACATTACGCCTCATGAGCCCATGAGCCCATGAGTCCGAGTTCGTGTCCGAGTCCGAGTCCGAGTCGCTAAGCCCCAACGGGGCTTAGCTCCTATGGAAATAAATTTCCCAAGAGCAAAAAGCATGAATGCTTTCAATTGTTTATTTAGCTTTTTTCTATTACAAAAATAACCCCACATGGCACACCCATGTGCACCTCCACACCACATGTGCATCTCTAAACTAGCAAAGCTAATATATAGAGATACAACTCCTTTGGTTTAGCCGATGTGGGACTAAAATTCACTTCGAAAAAAGACCAAAACCCAACATAGTTTTATCCTACTTTCTTGCATGTTTAGTAGCCAGAGTTAGGGTGATTATTTATTCACAAGTGCCTGCTGATCTTATTTGTATATTTAATATCTTAGTGTTTTACATTATGGGTTTGATCAGTCCAACTATTGGGTTGGCAGGTATGGTTTTCGAGTTTTATTCAAATTGTCTATGTGATACAAATTGTTTTGCTCTTGTTTGCCAGTCTGGAACCCATGCCATACATTAGCTTGTTGTTCCATTTTATTTCTTGTAAATGTAAACTTTCCACCTAGAGTATTTTTATTATCGAGTTCCATCTGCAATGCTAATGGGCGGTTTTAGAAAAATTCAATAGATACCTTGTGCTGATAAATTTTTGATGGATATCAATCTTTGTATCCATCTGCAAAGCGGATGGTCGATATTTTTAATAGAATTCCTTGTGCTAATGATTTTTTGCTGGATATCCTTTTTGCAACTTACACCACTTAGCAAATTGAGCATCCAAGTGTTTGGAAGACTTTATTGATCTTTTCAGATTTCAGTCTATTTGAATCTATGTGATGATTTGATTGGTAAATTGAAGTATTAGGATAATATAAATTTGATGACTTGAACAATTTGAAGTCTTAGGAATTGTAGTTTCTATAATTTTATATTTTCTAGACCTTTTTTGAAGAAGGTGCAAATTCTGAAACTATGATTTTTATCCAAATGAAAATATTTGGATAAGTAATTCCAATGGTTTTCCCAATATAGATGTTAATATTTTGTTTAAGGTTTAGACCATTAGATATTATGAATGTAGTTACCTACTATACGTATGAATACCTCAGTTTTGATTATTCCAGGGTTTTATTGGTTCAAGGAAAGGTATACATAAACATTGGCAGCAGCCAGTGCAGTTGCAGCAGCAAATGATGCACTGGGATATAGGGTCAGTGTGTGCCGTAGGTACCAGTGTTTCCCTGTAGCAAATAGGCAGCAGCAATTGCTGGAATGGAGCAGCAGCAGCAGTAAACTGCATGCTCGATGTTGCATTTCTGTGTTAATGCAGCAGTTCCTACATTTGTGTGGCTTAGTTCTGGCAGAGATTTTCGTCTCAAGTTCTAAATATTTTGTAAGAAATTTTGCAGTTTACTTCTCAGTGTTTTGGACTGAACTATTGTTAGACTATAACTTCTCAGTTTTTTTGGATAATTTCTCAGTTTTTTTTTCTTTATTAGACCTTTATACCATTCTCATTATATTGGATAATTTCTCAGTTTTTTTTTTTGCGAATGCAGATAGTATGCTATAGTAGACTGTCAGTTTGGTGCTCTAGGTATGTTACTTTGCATGCCCTGTCTTTTGTGGCATTTGAACAAATTTTGTTGTTGAAGAACATTTTATTCTACCTTTATTTGTAGGTTGTAGGATCAAGGATGTGCAGGCTCCTTTTGACCATTTTGAGGGTTGTATGTGTTGACAGTTTTGAAGGGATGTCAACAGTTTTGTTGATGAAGTAAAATGAATGTTTTGAGGGTGCCCCGAAAAAGGAAACATTAAGATGTATATATACATATATATGGATATATTTTTGTAAAAAAAAATATATATATATGGATACATTTTTGTAAAAAATGTAATTAAGATGGTAATATTATATACAGTTTTGAATGAGATATTTTAATTCAAAAAGAATGCTTCAAATGTTTGTTAAATTTTATAATTTATGTTGTCTGATTCGAAATGAATGTTTTGGAAATGGTCAGTATTGACCAGTGTCTTTTATAGCGCTGTGACATGTGATATATATTTGTATGCTTTTTATAACGCTTTGACAGGTGATATATATATATATATATATATATATATATATATATATATATATATATATATATATATATATATATATATATATATATAACCTACTTATAACGCTTCGAAATAGATGTGTTATATATATGAAAATATTTATAACGCCTTCAGAAATTGTGTCATATATAGTTGTATTATTTATAACGTTTTCTGGAGAAAAAAAAGTGTTATATAAGGAAAGAACATTTATAACGGTTTTAGTATATCATTTATAACGGTTTTAGTAAACATTTATAACACTGATTTTCATGATTGCTGCGGGCTTACAAAAAACGTTGTAAAATGTCATTTATGACGGTTTTTAGCTGTCATAAAAAGGTTTTTTTTTTTGTAATGGAAGTAGACTTCGGAATAGAATAGAGATTGAAAATTTTGATGTTATAATGTTTGATGGAATGATGGATCATATTGGTTTCGGAACTTGGTTGCCTTTATTTGGAATGTCGGAATTTGTTTGAATTCGTTGGTCGAGCGAATCATATGGAGCTATTTTAATTGATGAATAGTTGTCTTGAGATAGTCGGAATAATTTCACTAATGAATAATCAGATCGGAATTGAGAATAAGTGTAACGACATGATGGGGTAGTGCATGTAGTCGAGATCGACGAGAGCGAATACAATTTTGAAATGACCCTAGAATTAATGCTGCTGGAAATGATAATTTCACATGCGAGATGACAATATGTTGACTTGATCAATGTGAAAAAATTTTGAGTACATCGAGAGATTTTGTTAAAATGGAATAATGGTACAACTTGGAAGATGAATCATAATCGAAAAATTTACAAGTTGCAATAAAGTGTATTGATGTGAACGATAATGGGTACATGATTTGATCGATGACAATCGTGGTGTCGAAATAAAATGTATCTATTGGCTTTATCATGGTGGTATGAATGGCAATGGACTTGAAAGGGAACTCTGGATTCGTTGGAAAACTTGACATAACTAAGTCGGAATACCTTAAAAAATTTGGATCATTTGTGAAAAATTGCTCGAGTTGGAATTGGTAACACTCATTGGGTTAATAGTCGGTTGAGAGATTGAATAAGTGAATTGAGACTATACGAGATGCTCAAGAGGATTTGTTGAAATTCGAAAATGAAGTTATATTTGTAGCTCGTTCGTTTTCTCTATCACTGAACTTTGTTAAAATGCATATATTTTTGGAACACCTAAAATATGTGTATGATCCAAACTAAGTGGTATGCTGAATTCAAACGAAGCCACGGGAAAGGATTATTATGTGCTAAGAAATTGCACGAGTGTCGGAGGAAAGAACAAGGATGGTAAACTATTTTGAATCAAATTAAGATATTGTGGCGAGATGTTACATCATTTGCAATCAATCGAGATATTGCAGAGATAGTGCAAGTTGATCATGGAAAGTTTCATAAATTTAGTTGCAGTAAGGGCTTGTTTGGTAACAAGTATTTGGGTTTGGGTTTGGGTTTGGATTTGGATTTGGAAATCCAAATCTAACTCCAACCAAACATAGGATTTGGTAAACTATAATTATAATTTATAATTATGATAATAAAATAATAAATAATAAATAAATAAATTATGGGAAAATTTATGAAATGCCCAAAAATTGTAAAAGTTTTATGAAAAACCCACCGCAAAATAACATTTCATCGCGTGCCCAGAATTAGCGAAAAATTATAAAGGGGGTTCTGAATGACTTTTTTGTCCTTCTAATTTAATTGAAAACACCCCCGAACCCTACTCTTCAAAAATAAATATTTCGATACTTCCTCTTCTTCCATACGCCGCTCAGTTTCGAATCTAGGTTTTCTCCTCCAAAATCTTCAAAGCTTACTTCAAAAACTCGTTGAAAAATTTCGGAAAGACGGACAAACGGTAAAACTGTTAAAACGGAGGTCCAAACATCATTTGTTTGCGATTCTAAAATTTTGAAAGGCCGACTAACGGAGAAACGGTTAATCTCCGGCTCCTCGGAAATACGCTCCTATTGCAACAAACCGGACCTCATTTCGACCTCCCAGTCAAAAGTTATGGCCCTTCAAAGTTTCAACTGGACATAAAATGCAGGAGAATGATCATTCTTCGTGGTAATATCACGGAGAATGGGCTAAAACCACGGAGAATGGACTTCTTGTTAAATTGACAAAGAATAGCCATTCTCCGTGTTAGAATAACGGAGAATGGCCATTCTCCGTCAATTTAACAAGGAGAGAATAGTCATTCTCCGTGTTAAAATGACGGATAATGGCCATTCTTCGTCAATTTAACAAGGAGAATGGCCATTCTCCTTGTTAAATTGACAAAGAATAGCAATTCTCCATGTTAAAATGATAATTTAACAAAGAGAATGGCTATTCTCCGTCATTTTAACACGGAGAATGGCCATTCTCCGTGTTAAAATGATGAAGAATGTCATTCTCAATCATTTTATCACGGAGCCGTTCTCTGTCATTTTAACACGGAGAATGGCCATTCTCCGTGATTTTAATACGAAGAATGATCATTCTCCGTCATTTTAACACGGAGAATGGTCATTCTCCATCATTTTGACATGGATAAGGCCATTCTTCGTGGTTTTGGCACGGAGAATGGTCATTCTCCGTGGTTTTAGCACGGAGAATGGTCATTCTCCGTGTTAAAATTACGAAAAATGATGGAGAACAGTCGACAGAAACCTAAAACCTAATTTTTTTTATTTTTTTGGAAAAATATTTATCAGGAACAAAAATTCAAGAGTTTTCGTTTTTCTTTCAAAACGATGCTAACTCTTATGGAAAAGAAGAAGAAGATCTCTCCACAATTGACCTAATCGTCGGAAAACTTCAAATCTCTCCACGACGACGATGATGATGATGATGATGATGATGAGCAATGATCGGAGTTCGACTGAAGAAAATCACAGTGAACTACGAACGATCTTTGCGATCTCTGCTGAAGATGAGAGCAATGGAATTCAGATCTCTCGTGAAGAAGAAGACGAAAATCGCAATCTAAATATGAGTTTGTGCGAAGGGTAGTTATGGTATTATAAAGATGGCAATTTTGTAAATACAGAGCATCTAAAGGAAATCTTAGAATATTTAACGTGAAAATATATAATTCTTGACATTTCATAAAACCCATCCCGCGGGTGGATTTTTCATACAAACCAACCCCGAAATTGGATTTCTCAGCAATTTCCAGATAAATTATTATTTATTATAATTATAATTATAGTTATAATTAATAAATAATTTATTATTATAATTATGATAATAGTTATGATTAATAAATTATTAATTAAGATTATAATTATGATTAATAAATTATTAATTAAACTTTTAATAATGTATTAACTATTAAATTATTAAATAATAAATTATTAATTTTGGTGTTAATTATGATTAATATATTATTAATTAAGATTATCGTAAATAGTAATTTATAATTTATAATTAAGATTATAATTAAGACTAATAAATTATTAATTAAGATTATAATTAAATATTTATTTATAAATTGTTAATTAAAATTATAGTTATGATTAATAAATTATTATAATTATGATTAATAAAGGTATAAATTATTAATTAAGATTATTATAAAATATTAATATAAAATTATAAATTAATAAATTATTAATCAAGATTATAATTATAATTAATCAATTATTAATTTGATTATGATAAATTATTAATTAATAAAATTTGTTATTAATAATTAATTATTTAAGTGATGTACGTATTTATATTAATTAAGAATTAAAATTATTTATAAAATAATAACTAATTATTAGTTAATTTTTAATTATTATTTATTTATTTATTTATTGCTATAATTAAATATTTGATAAAATAATAAAATTATTTTAAATAAAATCCAACTTTTATTCTTCCAAATCCAAAATTTGGATTTTGTACCCACTTTCCATATCCAAATCCAACTCCAACCAAACATAGAATTTTATGGATTTTGCTCAAAATCCATAAAATCCAAATTCCACCTCCAAATACGGTTTACCAAACGGATCCTAATGGGGATGAGTTTTGTTTAAATTTCGAGAACGAAACTTTTTCTGAGTGATATATATTATAGTGTCCCGACCCGCACGGTGCCTTATGCTGGCTGGTTGGTTCGATGAAGCCTTGTTGGACTTGGAAATATGCGAAGGATCGCTCATAAGGCTATGCGATCGTGGCAGAAATCATCTTATAAATGTGAGTAGTGTTGAACCCTTCGAAATACCTTCAGCTTCATGCTTAATAAAAAAAAAGCTATATTTCTTGTTGAGTTGCTAAATATTATCTTGCATGGAACCAAAAAAGATAATGAAAGATAATTAAACATATGACCCGAAAGCTGTTGCGAATTATTTCATGAATATGTGTGCTTGCGTGCTGTTGCAATGAAATACATGACAGGTGAAGCAAAAGTCTCAAATACTTGGACAGTGAGTATATCGAGTCTCAACTCGATAAACGTATGGTAACACAGATGCTAAGTCCCAAGAATTGGACGGTAAGTACACTAAGTTCTGATTGGAAAGATGTATGGTATCAAAGAGGTGGAATGATTAAGTCCCTAGTTTGGACAGATAAGTCCCTGGATTGGATAGTTGGTATTTGTGAGCTTAGCTTAAGGCAATTCGAATGAGGATGGAGGCATATTTACTTAGTTTTTCTTATCATGCATTATATGTTTTCTTCATAGATAAGTTGCATATACTTGCATGGTCATGGACAACTTGTGCACAAGGTAGTTCCTCGAACGGTACTCCGTGGCCACGGAATCGATTCATCCCGGGGGAACATGGACGGGTGCCGACGTACTGGCATCGTTATTTCGGGACCTTTAGTGAGGCTAGCTACCTGCACTGCAAGGGGCACGAATCTGTATGCTCGTGCTTTCCGGGAAGGCAGGTCCGGTCAGGCCTTCTCCAATTAGCATGCACCGTTATACCAGTAACAATTATAAGTCCAAGATGGCGTGTCGTGAGTGACCTTCATATAGATAGATCACGTGCTAATGATGTCTTATGCAGGCAGAGTAAGTTATTACTCAATTACAGGAAAAGGATGTCGGCTATGGGTAAGAATCATCTGAACGGTAATGGATATGATAAATATGAAATGTTGATAAATATGATATTATTCCTAATAATGTCTTATATAGGCAGAGTAAGTATTATAAATACACAAGGATGGCTACATGACCGTGGGTAAGAATCACCAAAGGGTGATAAGACGTATATGCTTTATATTATGCTGCTTATAAATAATATGCATCTTTTACTTTTGTCGGATATGAACTGTTAATCGATCCTGAGGCAACGAGAAAGACCAGTTTTAAAAATGTTCCTATAACATGATTATTTAGTGTTGTCTTCTTAGGTGAGTCGGGCCAACACCGCTCGCAAGTACATAGATGAATGCACTGACCCACGTTTGTGGGCATCATTACAGGTGCTCGTGCATGGAGAAATCGTTTGATCAATGCTTGGCATCGATGAATCGGATGGGTGTACAGAAGCTCTTTCGCAAGATGATGTCTTCTGCTATACGGGACATAATATATAGAACAGTGTAACTCAGTTGTACCAGTGAGATTGTAAGCCAAATCGGCAAGTTCATTGTAAGCCAAGTCGGCATGTTCGGTTGTAAGCCTAAATGGTAAGTGATTCAGTTGGCTATTCAAAGACTTGTGATTTGTTGTAAACTCTCTATTCAGCTGCAAGTCTTGTAATTTGTTGCAATTATCAATAAAGAGACATATTTCTTCATAACTTGTTGTGACTTCAATTTATCTGCTTGATTTGCTGTGATGTCGTTGTTTTATGAGAAATACCGAAAACTGTAATGATTTTGACTTGTACAAGTGCAATCTAGACTTGTACGACATCATGCCTAGTGGCTAGTTTCGATCTCCCGGGATCGGCGCGTGATAGACAGAGGGTGCAAGACTTGAACGCCATTGTGGCAGCAATCGAGAGGCTCGTCGAGTACATGTGGAACAACAATGATGCCAAGGCCAAGCCAAAGACCACTAAGGAGAAAGGTATGAGAGAGAAGGAGAGCTCCCCTAAGGAGGGTCCGTTTGAGGGAAAGAAGGATGAAGAAGTCCAGCCCGAATGGATAGTTTCGTGATTCATATGTAGAGAAAATCACTTAGCTCGAAATTGCTAGAACGGGAGCAAACGTGACAATATCATCTAAAGCGAGGAGGTAGAAGACAAGAAGTACGAAGTGGGAGTGCACCTTGGAGCGTTGCACTTACTCAACGTCGTCAACATCAAGTCCAATGTGTCGAAGACTCCGAGTAGGGAGCTCATGTATGTTGACGTGAGGATCAATGTTATGAGCACACGGGCGTTGGTTGACACGGGCGCCACTCATAACTTTCAGACGCGGAGGTCCATCGCTTGGGTCTAGCCATGGAAAAAGGTTCAAGCAAGATGAAGGCGGTAAATACAGAGGCACGCGCAAGGGATAGCCAAGGGAGTTCGCGTAGAGGTGGGGCATTGGTCGGGTGTTACCAATTTTATCGCTACGTCATTGGACGACTTCAAGATGATACTTGACATGAATTTTCTAATCGTGGCGAAGGCGATTTCGATGCCACACTTGGGAGTCGTCAGCTTTATGGAAGGCTCGTCGTGCATGGTAAAAGTTGCAAGAAGTGAGCCATCAAAGGGAAAAGCTATCTCCGCCATTCAGCTCAAAGATGTTAGCAAAAGGGAGACAACATATTTAGCGGTGCTCGAGATGAAGTACTTCAAGGAGGAAGATCTTCCGAGCAAAACCAACGGTGTTGCAAAGAAGTGTTCCAATGAGTCACTTTCGCGTAGGGAGGTGGATCGTGCTACCAATTTGGGCACGAGTAAGGAGAAACATGTCGCGGACTACGAGGAGGCAGAGGCGACAAAGTGGAGTGGCTCATGCAATGAGTCGCTCAAGGATTGCAATGGACGTTCAAGTCGACAGAGTTGCAATAAGACTCGCATGCGCGGAGGCGTGGAAAACTATGTGGATCCACGAAATGAGGTGGATCGACGACCTAATAGCTCGTTCGTTCTTTCTGTGCCGATGAGGGCACGGACCATAGTGAAAGTTGATGCGGCGAACCAGTTTCCTTCCGATCTTATAGGGAAGATAAGTAGGTCCAGAAAGGACCGCACAAGAAGCACAAAGAAGGAACAATGCAACACAACCGTGTCTACGAGAGTGAAAGTCATTCCAAGCCTTGGTGCACCCGTCGACGAGAGCGTCGACGAAACAGGTAAGGAAGAATGTCACGCACAAGATTTTTCAGCCCACCGAGACGGATCTGCATAACCCGCATCTGATAGAAATTTTGCTGAAAGCTTCTGAAATCCTCCAAAATGTGGTGAAATCTTCTTAAAGATTCATGAAGTCTCCATAACTTTCTAGAAGTTTTAAAATCTTTCTTGTAAATATCTAGGCCCTAAAATAATTCCTAAAATATATTGTTTTTAGAAGTTTCATGTAAGCACTTTGAGGCTCTGTAAATAAATTGGAGACTCGTTTGTTCATTACCACCCAAGAAGTTATACTCTCTAGTATAGTACAGTTTTCAGTTTTCAAATCTCTCTTTTGCTCCAAATTTTTTATTCTCACCTTAGCGATCCAGATAAGAGTTTGGAAAAGGCTTGCACAGATCTTCGAATAGGAAGTTCGAGCACCGCATGGGTCGAAGTCTAGGCAAAAATACTAAATCTGTAACAAGTAGCTCCGCTAACACAAACGGTGTATCAGCCACAGATAAGATGCATCAACATGTTCTATATGTTAAGTAATTGAGCAATGATAGAATTACAACATATTCTATATTTTATATATGTTAATGACGCATAGATAATTAAAATATTAGTAAATGCAAGTAGGGGTGAGCCGATTACGGTTTTTAACCGAAAACCGAACCGAACCGAACCGGACCAAAATTGAAGTTCGGTTCGGTTTTTAATAATTCGGTTCGAAATACGGTTTTCTGTTTCAAATATTTCAGTTATCGGGTCGGGTGTCGGGTTTGAATTCCGAAACCTGACCCGAACCGAAAACCGAATTAATTAATATATCTAATTACCAATTTACCCTTCACTTGTTATAAAAGAGAAAAAAAAAACCTAAGCCTACCTAACACTCTCTCTCCATTCCCAAATTTCTGCCACCTCTTTGGAAGCCTCTCGGCCTCTCCCCATAAATCTCTCCTCTCCGGAAGTTCTGCCACCTCTTCCTCTTCGGCACTTCCTCTCCCCATCCCTTGTTATGTACTAAGTTTTGCTCTTCCTCTTCAACTCTTCCTCTCCCTATCCCTTGTTCTTTTTCTTTTAGATCAAGATATGTACTAAGTTTTGCTTTTAAATTTATTTATTTGTGTCTGGATCTAAGTTTTTTTTTCTTTTTCTTTTTCTTTTAGAGCCAGATGTTATGTACTAAGTTTTGCTTTTAAATTTATTTAAATTGGGTCTGGATCTAAGTTTTTTTTTTCTTTCTTTTAGATCCAGATGGTATGTACTAAGTTTTGCTTTTAAATTTATTTATTTGTGTCTGGATCTAAGTTTTACTCTCTTTTTTCTCTTTTAGATCCAGATGATATGTAGGTTTATTTTAGGGTTCGTACTGTTTTTTTTTTTTTACATTTGAAAATTTCTTTTAGATCCAGATGATATGTAGGTTTATTTTCAGTAATGGAAATTTTTGTTTGCTGAAATTTTGTTGGTGTTGCTCTACAGGTGGCTCCGTGGCTGACGTGAAAGGTTTTGGAGATGGATAGAGCTATTCCTAGAAGATTGTTGTTGGATATTCTAGTTATGGGAGATGTTGTTCTTATATTCCGTTGTATTTGTGCTTTGTAATACATCTCTATATGAGTGTACTGATATATGCTTCTCTTGATCTAGTTTTATTCTCTTTTTTTTCTTAGTGATGAACACACGATCTTTAATTGTTGACAAAGAGAAGATGCGAATGCCACTTTTGTCAAAAAAAATTAACAAAGATTTAAACTTTGTTAAGTTCCAGCGATTCATCTTGATTGTGAATACACAAAATTTGGATACTTCCCTCCAGCTTGTAATATAAAATTTGTAGTGTGAGAAATTTTAATATAAATTTATTTTACTGCTATTTTTTGGTAATAAATTTTACTTTATGAGGCCCAATCCAATTAGGCCCATTGAACCGAACAAAACCGAACCGTTTTAATTCGGTTCGGTTTGTTTTGGTTTTTTTTGAAACGGTTCGGTTTTCGGTTTTGTACAAATGAGATTCGGTTTGGTTCGGTTTTTTGAAGTCCGGTTCGGTTTGATCCGAACCGAACCGTTGCTCACCCCTAAATGCAAGCGACAGCCAACATAGGTGAAAGTATATACTCATAAAATGAAGGTTTAAAATGTGAAGGAAAAAAAAAGTTAAAAATAAGCTGTTCATATTGAAACTGTACAGAAACTCTGACAGAAATTTGTAAAAAAAAAAATAATACCCAAAGAAACAGTGTGTTTAGACTTCTGACCGCCTACTTATATTTTAGTTAGCAAACTAACTACAGATTCTCTCAGCTTGAACTTTCTATCCTCCATAAACACTCCTTCCTTAGCGGTGAATCAGTGAATATTGACTTAACAAAATTCTCCACCTGCATAATGAAGAATATCACAAAGGTATTTTAGGTTGGTCAGTTATGTGAGGGAAAGTGTAAAACGACAAGGATTAAAAGACATCCAGCAAATTTCCGTATAGGAATAATTCTCACATATTGTACTCAAATGTTACAACTGAAGCGCACAGTTGTTTAGGCAAAAGAAACAAGCAACGGCCTTTTGAATCTGTCACATATGAAGATTTATAGCTAGCATTTTTATGCCAACTTCTCTTTGGATTCTGGCACCACTTAGGCGCATCATTCACATGTTAACTATTGGCTTATTTTGTGTTTTCCACTAACAAGTACTTTTATTAGAACTATGTTCGCAACGAAGAGGGTATTAAGTAGCAACGGGGTGGTTGTAAGATTTTTAGCAGTTTAGACAAATTCAAGAAATGTCTGGATAGTTTCCTAGTTACGAATACATTTTTGAGGTAGTTTGCTAGTTCTAAATGAAAAGAAAAAAAGATTTAGGATTGTTACACCTCTAAGGTTCTTAGTTCTTACTTTTCAAAGTTATATATATATATATATATATATATATATATATATATATATATATATATATATAATTTTATTTTTTTATTATTATTTTTTTATTATTTTTTTTATTTTGGAAAAAGGGTAAATTTTATTCCAAAGTAAAGCAGTAATCGTACAACATACAATCAAAGTGGGACTCCCACTCTTCAAATCCCCATAACATTTACATCAAATTCGATGTTATGAAGCATGCCCACCAGAGATGTGACCAGGCCCTCAAATATCCGACGGTTTTGTTCCCGCCAGATGTGCCAAACTGAAGCAGCCAGGCGGATCCTGGCGGTCCGGAACCAGTCCTCCCCTCGACCTCTACTATCGCGGATCACCATGATGATATCCCCAATACCCTTCCCGGAGTCGCATCCTCCTAACAATCTACCCTGCTCCTTCCAGATCTGCCAAGCCAGGTCACACTCGAAGAAGATATGTCTAATAGATTCATGCTCCAGGCTGCACACAACACACACTTGGGATCTGGGACCGGCACTCCAAAAGAACTCAACCGATCCCTAGTCAGGAGGCGCCCCACTAGGAGCTTGTAGATACAGAGCTGTATCTTCCTGGCCAGACCCTTGCACCATACGAACTCGTGGTCTCGGCTCTCCTGAAGTTATATATATATATATATATATATATATATATATATATATATATATATATATATATATCAACCCCTCATTTTATTAAACAGGCTCAAAATGCCGACGCCTGACCACGTATACAAGGCACAAAAGCAAAAGCCTATACAAGTATACTACCAAAAAGAACAAAGAGGGAAGAAACTTCACGACGATTATATATATATATATATATATATATATATATATATATATATATAATAACCGATGTCTGCTAGGGTTCCCTCTGCTAGGGTTTTCCAGGCGGCTTCGCCTCCTCCCCGTCCCCCCGATCCGCTCGCGGGGAAGGAGGCCCGAAGGTTTGGAGGGACGGGGGGGGGGGGGGGGGGGGGGGGGGGGGGGGGGGTGGGGAGGGGGGGGGGGGGGCGACCTCTCCTGTCCGGAGGAGGGTCGGGCGGCGACCTCCAAGGGACCCCCCCCCCCCCTCCCCCCAAACAAGGGGGGGTCGGGCGGCGGAAGAGGGACCCTCCCAGGCGTGGGGGGGTCGGGCGGGGACGGCAGAAGCGGGACAGGTCCCGGCGGCGGCGGTGTGACCCCCCCCGGAGGGGGGAGGGGGGGGTCGGGCGGCGGCGGTGTCACCCTCCCAGGTGGGGAGGGGTCGGGCAGCGGTGGACGGCAGTAGTGGGACCCCCACGGGCGGGAAGGGGGGGGGGGGGGTGGGGTCGGGCGGCATGGGGGGATCGGGGGCTTCGGCTTCCGTCTTCGAGTTCGGGTCCGGGGTGGACAACAATGGAGAGGCGGACTGGCAGACAGTGGCAAGACGTCGGACTGGAGGGAGACGAGGGGCCCAAACCCACGCATCGGGGCAGACAGGGCCAGGAAATTATGGGACTCGATCATCGACAGGCACAGTTGATCCCCGTCATCGTGGGGGAGGTACGGTGCGCACTGTACCAGGATGGAGGCCAAAGGCGACGGCGGCAGAGAAGGCTAAGGGCATTGCCGTTGCTGATGGCAGGAAAGGCCCGGGTCCTGCGAACCCTTCGACCAGGGCACATACTGAGGAGCAGCGGCCTCGGTCATGGAAGGAGGTTTGCACGCCGGTGGCGAAGAAAAGCCCGTTGTCGATGGATTATGTCACACCGATGTCTGTTGGAGGAGGGCTACGGGCGTATTTCCCTGCAGAGAAAATAGCGGTGGTTTCAGAATTCTGGAAGAACACTCTGGTGTTGTATGTGTTAGGGAACAAACCGTTTCATGGCCAAAACAGGGGTTATGCGGAGCAAGTCTGGAGACCCAAAGGTAGCATGGAATTTTTCTCCAGGGAGAATGGGTTCTACTATATCAAATTTGGTCTAGCGGAGGATGTGACCAGGATTCTGCAGGGAGGACCTTGGTCATTTGATGGGAGACTCATTATCCTGAAGGAGTGGACGCCGGAGCTGAGATGTGAGAAGGAGGTGCTGAACGCTATTCCTATCTGGATCCGATTTCCAGAGTTCCCTGTGAAGTATTGGAGTATTCCGCTGCTCATGAGACTGGCCAGCCTCGTGGGGAAGCCGATTAAGGCTGACGAGGCCACTGCTTTCCGCACCAGACTGATGTATGCCAAGGTCTTCGTGGAGATCAAGACGGGCTTGAAGCTTCCGAGCATGCTTGAGTATCAGGTACCGTCTGGGGAGGTTCTGACACAGTCGGTAGTGTATGACTGGGTCCCACCCATGTGTTCATACTGCGAGTGCTTTGGGCACCCTACCGGGGCATGCAAACACAAGGGGAAGGAGGCCGCCAGGTCACCGGTGGTTCAGACGGAGGCTACCGGGATGGAGAAGGCTCCCAGTCATTTACCTGGAGAGTCGTCGCCAGATAGACATATGGAGGAGGACACAGTGATGGAGGTAGAGAGGAGGCTGGAGTCAGGATCACCGCAGAGACAGGAGAGCACGCAGGGCGCTCTCGTCCCTTTCAGGCCACAGAGGACCATGGTTACCAGGGGTATGAGCGCGGCGGAGAGTGGTCAGATGGTGATGGAGGCCTCCCCGGCGATTATGGTGTACAGCAGCAGGAAAAGACATGCTCCGGCAATGCGGGAGGATATCCCCCAGGCGAGGGATCTGGACGACCAGACTGAAGCCAATCCTGACTGGGCACTTACTCTCAGCAGGATCCAGGCACATCTTGCTCCTTCCTCCATGGTGGATGCAGTCATTGATCAGGCGGATGAGACACTTCCCTCGAGTGTCGATCCAGACGAGTTCCAGGGGGACCCCTCACTTATTAATTAAATGTCGGTCCTAGCATAGAACATTAGGAGGGTGTTCCATTGGACGATGGAGGGAGATTGGAGGGGTGCTGAGGAGAGAGTCGTGTGACATTGCTATATTGCTGGAGACGAAGATCAGAGGGGCCGCCATGCTCTCACGTAGGACTCCGGCTAACTGAGATCACATCCACAACCTGGATCTTTGCGATATGGCAAGGATCTGGGTTAGGTGGAACCGAGGTAGCTGGGAGGGGGTGCAGATCCATAAATCAGAACAACTCATCGGCATTACTTTTGAGAACAAAGGAGCGTTCCGATTCATTCTGGGTGCTGTATATGGGCACAATAACCGGAGACTTCGGGAGGCTTTGTGGGAAGACATAGTGCGCCTGGGTACTATGGCGGACAGCATGCATCTTCCTTTGCTCATTATGGGGGACTTCAATGCTATGCTGCTTCGCCATGAGAAGGTGGGAGGTCGCCCTGTTCCGGATTCGATTTTATATGACTTCCAGAGGTGTTTTCTTCTGTCTGGGATGCGGGGGCTGGAGAGAGCTGGACATATTTGGACCTGGCACAACAAGGCTTCACATAATCAGATTGCTTGTCAGTTGGATCGGGCATTGGGCAATAGTGAATGGTTAAGGTGCTTCCCGAACTCGGTGGCGGAAGGTCTTGCGACGGGTACTAGCAACCATTCTCCTATCCGGGTTGGCCTCTGTGAGAGACCCACTGTGCGGGCGAGGCCGTTTCGGTATAACAACAACTGGTACCTATCGGCTGGTTATAAGGAGGTGGTTACGGGAGAGATGCAGCACTTCCGGGAAGGCACGGTTCAGTTCCGCATGGTTCATAAACTCAAACAGATCAAGCGTGCTCTCAGGGGTTGGGTGAAGACAAGACCGCGGTCTTCTCTGGCGGACAAGGAAGCCGAGCTTCGGGACACTCAGGTGGCTCTCCAAGCTGACATTCTGAACGGAAAATTGGCGGCTAAGGAGAAGATCCTGATTGAGGAGGTCAGCACCATGAGACTGCAGGAGGAGATTAGTGCGGCACAGAGGGCTAAATGTACCTGGCTCAAAGATGGAGACAGATGCACTAAATTCTTCTATGATGTGATCCGCACCCGTCAGCACCGGAACAGCATCCCCAGCCTTCTGAATGCCGATGGACGTCTTGTAGGGGACCCGGTGGAGATACAGGAGGAGGCCGTCAGATTTTACACTGACTTATATCAGCAGACGGATTACACTAGCACGTTCCCAGCCCTTGTCACGAAGAGGCTGGTGTCCCACCATGGGAATAGCCTGCTTTTGGCTCCTGTGAGGATGGAGGAGGTGGAAGACATTGTGATGAAGGCTAATCCAAACAAAGCCCCTGGGCCTGATGGCTTCTCTTCCGGGTTCTTTAAGCGACATTGGGGTGTGCTTAAGGCCCCTGTTCTGGCGGCAGTTCAGGAGTTCTTCGTGGAGGACAGGCTTCTGAAGGAGATGAACCACACCTTCTTGACGCTGGTTCCTAAGAAAGAGGGAGCGACATCGCTCGCAGACTTTCGGCCCATTGCTTGCTGTAACTTTCTTTATAAGATTATCACTCATCTTATGTGCAGGCGTATGGAGGGGATTATGCAGGGATTGGTGTCCCAGAATCAAGCAGCGTTTATCAAGGGCCGGTCGATTGCGGAGCACAGCCTGCTAGCGCATGAGATGGTGAGGGAGTTCAGCAAACCTGGGGGGATGAAGGCTTGTGTGAAGCTTGACCTCCGGAAAGCCTATGATACGGTCAACCGGGACTTCCTGTGTCACTTGATGCTTGCCATGGGGTTCAACGAGAGGTGGGTTGCGAGGGTGAGGGAGTGCATTTGCTCCCCTACTTTCTCAGTCCTCATCCAGGGCACGCCTCATGGATACTTCAGGAGCAACAGGGGGTTGAGGCAGGGTGACCCTCTCTCACCGTATCTATTTACCTTGGTGATGGAGTACTTTACTTGCATGATGGACACGGCGGTGCATAGCAAGAGGATCGTCCCCCTTTTCCGGTTGGTGAGTCCGGTTGTCTCCCATTTGATTTATGCTGACGATTTATTGGTACTACTACAGCCTTCCATGCGGGGCATGAGAGCGCTCTCTGACATTATGGAGGAGTTCGGACGTCTATCTGGGCTCCAGTTAAACAGGAAGAAAAACAGAGTCTACTTCAGTTCCCGGTGTACACAGCAGGAGGAGAGAGCTTTCGCCTTGGGAGTGGACAAAGGCGAGCTCCCAGTGAAATACTTGGGGGTCCCGCTGACGGTCAACTACGCCAGAGAGCAGGATTGTCACAGCTTGGTGGACTTTGCTCAGAGGAGAGTGGAAGGCTGGCAAGCTGCGGGTCTATCATTTGGCGGACGGATTGAGTTGGTGCGTTCGGTTATTGCTGGCATCACGATGTTCTGGCTCCAGTCTATCCAGATCCCTACGGCTACTATTCGTAAAGTAGAGGCCATCTGTGCTGACTTCATTTGGAGGGAAGGGATGCATGCGATCTCCTGGGACCAGTTATGCCGTCCTCGGGAGGAAGGAGGAGTGGGGTTGAGACCTCTTCACGCGGTCAGGAAGGCAGCTTGTGTGAAGATGGCCTGAAGATTCATCAAGGGGGGGTCGCTTTGGGCAGAATTGATGGCGAACAGATACTTAAGGAGGACTAACTTCTGGGCCTGCAGGATAGACAACAATTTCTCGGTCACGTTTAAGGTCATTCTGAGGTATCGATCGGTGCTTTAGACCGCTATCTGCAGGAACATGAAAGATGGAACGACTACCGACCTCTAGCTTGACCCCTGGTTGGGCTCCAGATCCTTGCTTGAGATATTGGGAGGTCAGCTGGACAGAGAGGCGGACAGGGGGGCTCACATGCAGTCGGATCATCAGAGAGGGAGTTTGGAGGCCAGAAGGATATCCGTATACTGCTCAGTTTGCAGAGGAGATTCGCCTCATTACTATTGACGCTAGCCAGCATGAGGATTCCTGGAGCTGGGCCGGCCCAGGTATGGGGGACGGGTCAGGCCTATTCTGCTTTCGTAGCTGCTATGACTTGGTTCGGACCCACCATGATCGGGCTGAGGAGGTGGACTTTATTTGGGGCAAGGAAATTGCCCGAAAAATGAAACTATGTACATACCGACTTCTACGGGATAGACTGATGACGAGAGACAGACTCCTCAGGTTTGGGATGCAGATCCCAGATGCCAAATGTGTGCTATGTAATGGGAAGGATGAATCTATGGGACATCTCTTCTTTGGTTGCCCGATGACCTGGTACATTTGGACTGAGCAGTGTGCGCAGCTGAGAAGAGTTGGGGTGGATAGAGACATCCGGAACATTCTCAGCTGGATTCGAGATCACAGAGGCCGGGATCCGGGTTGGGCCAGAAGAGCCAGAGTTCGTCTCGCTGCGTCCGTTTGGCACATCTGGAAGGAGCGGAACAGACGAATTTTCGAGGGCTTGACTACCCCCCTATTGGAATTCTACATAACATAGAATTCGATGTATCAGTAATGGCCCCATAATATTTTATTTTGGGGCATGAGAAGTTGTGATATCTTTGTATTGTAATACCTTTTCCGCTACATGCGAGGAATAAATTCACCATTATTCCAATATATATATATATATATATATATATATATATATATATATATATATATATGGCGCGGATCAAAAGTCCCGCCCTCCCAGCACCATCGGATCGGGGGACATTGGGCGGGCACCAAGCGCCTCCTAGACCGCCTTTTAGAACATGCATAATGCAAAGATAGACGTGCAAGATATAGAAAGTTATACTCTTCCTACTATCGTGGAGTTTAATCTATATTCATAAGATATCGTTGCATGATTCTAAGTTCATCCAGTCTAAAATTAAAAGTTACATCATGCAAAGACTGCCATTATAGCAAAGTGTATCATCTTACCTCTTCGTCTAAGACTCTTTATAGCCTAGGAAAAGTTAGAGGGTGATACTTGGTTGGATGACCTTAGAACTCTTTATTTATAGTCTAGGAAAAGTTGAAGGGTGATAGTCTAGAGAAAGTTAGAGGGTGATCCTTGGTTGGATGAGCTTAAACAACAATATATAAGGCAAGTACCTGCCAATTGGATGCCTAGGCTTTATACTTTTATGGGATGACATGCTCATAGCAACCATGGCTAGAAATTTGGCACCAACATAGAGGGTCGACATCAGGTCTTTGGTCATAAAACTGTCAAATCTTACATGGAACTTTATTATGCTCTATAGCCGATCCAATTTTGATGGGAAATGCCTTGGATGATGATGATGATGATGATGATGATGTAAAGACTAAGACGGGTAGAATTTATATAACTCGAAGCCAATCTATTTTGGAATTGTTGTCTAATTTTTGGAAGCGACCAAGAAACACTTAATCTGGTTCAGCATATATATATATATATATATATATATATATATATATATATATATATATATATATATAGCGTGAGGTCAATTAACAAAATTATAAAGAGGTCAGTGACATAATTGATTCTCAACATCTAACAGATAAAAAGCGAGTCGTTATTCACCAGATGTAGACAAAGTACAAGCACATCGCAAAGCTTCTCTCTTTTCCTTTGTGGAAGTATTGGTTGTCAATATATTAAAATCATATGGATCATGTTAACTGTACCATTTCTTTGAAGTAATGTAACCTCTCTCTCTTATTGATGTTAAATGAATAGATGGCGGGACAAAGGTGTATCATGCAAGGAAAACTTTTACCTGGTTAGTGGGAAAGTAAAGAGAGAGCTTGTCAGAATATCAGGTTTTTGATTCAAAAGCTGCACCTATTAACACATATTCCAACCAAAATGAATATGATATCCCTCCTCAGTCATTAATATGACTCTTCACCGACAAAAAAAAAAGAATGCAATCGCCAGGACTGACTTTTCTTAATTCTAGTCTCCAACAGGTCTTCAAGAATCATGAACATCCACGTCTCAACTTGCATTACAGGTACTTTGTTGGGAGGTTTCAAACAAGATTGTGGCATGAACCCTAATAACGTCTAGAGTTCAATCTATTGTTAGCAATTACTAAGGCTCCATATAAACATTAACTGAAGCTTGTTGCTTGTACAATACTAAGAATCTATTTTCTTTGAAGATGAAATTTGGTTAGACTAAGAAAATAAATTTCCACACCAATCACGATTAGATATAAGATCCCAGAAGACAAACATACCTCAGATGCTGTGAACCCACAGCTAAGCAGCTCACCACTCTCCCATGTTGCTGTAACGGACTTCAAAGGCATATCCAGCAAGTCTACCAGGAAAAATAAAATTATTAAGTTCATGACAAAACTGACTAAAAACTCTGCAGAAAATTATTAGTCAGATCATGAGCATATCATGCCTGCAAGTTTCCGGAACTTTGATAAAGATGGTATCATCTCATTCAACAGATCCAAAATTAACTTCAGGGATTTCTCTTTTTCATCCACCAAAGCAATGAGGGAGTCGAACATTGAGGTTAAGTTCTCCAATAGCATGTGGATCAGGCCCTGGAGCTGAAATGAATACAAAAAAGTTTAGTAACCTACATAAGCATTCAAAAAGAAATCCAGTGGATCTAATAGAAGGAGACCTGCAAGGTCTCTTCGGCAGCCATATCATCTAAAAGAAGTACATCCTTTGTGATCTTAGAGAAGACAGAATCTAAAAGTATGCATATACTTTTCTTGTAAGTTGTCACTGGCATGAGTGGCTCCCATATGACATGTACTTTCTCCAAGATGAAAGCAACCTGAAAGGATGTGCAAAACTTTCAATAAACTGATTTATAATATTATGATAATGATTTTTTTGTTTTGTTTTTTGTAATAAGATAAATACTAAGATCAATGGAAGCATGGAAGGAAATGAAGATAAAAATCTGGTGTGCTAGCTAATGGAGGCAAAGACCCATTAAGGGTGGTGAGATAGGCAAGTCCCCATGTGTCTATGTAGGAGTCCTGAGTTTGAGTCACTCTATCCGCAATGGGCACATGGGGGAGGGGTCTCCATGGTCCCAACAGGTTTTCCAGTTGCTCCGAGAGACCCATATATCCCCATTACCAAAAAAGAAAAAAGAAAAGAAAAACTTAAATTTCGCCTAGGCACCTAATACATCTTGCCTATGTGTGTATGACAACTTGCCTATGTATGTAAACACTAAATAAAATTCTCAAGAAGCTGAAGTTAATTTTTTGTAATTTCGATAATTTCAAGTTCGTTGAGACTGACAATGTCTTTGGCGCAGAATATGAAATTGGATTTCCCAACTTACATTATTTATAAATTAGAATAAAGAGCGTCAAAAGTCCAGAAACTGTGACGTTCCCTCTTCTTTCAGTTTTTTTAATACTAGTACATATGCACGTGCCTTGCACATATTTCATAATACTTGAGAAGAGCGAATAACACTTCTTCTTTTTTTTTTCTATAGGTAATTACATAACTACACATTAAATTTAATGAACAACTTTAATTAGTAAAAAAAGATGAGGGCAGTTTTGGAAAGAAAAAAAAATACACAGTGAAGCCTACTTTTCTCATTATATAGTAGTATAAATAAAATTTGCAATTTTTTTCGAGATAGGTAGGGGTGAGAAATTATCGGTTTCTAAACCGAAACCGACCTGAACCGACCCGAAATAACAATTTGGGTCGGTTACAGATTAAACGGATCGGATTTCGGTTTACAAAAATAAAAACTATTTATATTTGGTTCAGGTCGCGGTTCCCGGAATCGGTTTTTGACCCGACCCGAAAACCGAATTTATAAGTGTTATTACCATTTAACCACTGTTGCAATATATATACAAAAAATAAAAAATAAACTAACACTCTCTCTCCTGACCTCTTAATTCCCAAACGCAACGGAGTGCGACGCTGGCTTCCATCTCTTCCCTTTCCCTTTCATCTCAACTCTAACACTTAAGTCCAAAACAATTTCTCCATACAAGATCCGGCTTTCCCTTTCCCTCTCTCGTCTACAGGTCCACGCGTCTCTCTCTGTCTCTCGCTTGCGGGGACCCAAGAGGAGGTGGATGACCTCCATTCGTGGTGGCATCGACTCGAGAGGATGACCTCCGTTCGTGGCCGCGTTCATGGCGGCATCAACGATGACCATTATCGTGGCCACGGAGGAGGAGGCTAGGCTGGAGGCGGCTAGAGATCCCAGCACGTATACTCATTGCTTCGTCATTCATGTTAGCTACTCACTGACATTTTTAAAGTTTATTAAAAGTTGTATTGATATTTTTGAAGTTTATTAGCAGTTCCAAACCTTTGTTTTGAACTTGAGAAACATGATTGAAATTATTACTGAAATTGTTTTGAATTTAATTGTTTTCTTCAGCAGAACTTTGTTTTGTTTTGAAATATTTGAAGTTTATTAGCGGTTGCAGAAGTGTTTCTTTTGCTGAAATTATTTCTCAAAACTTGATTTCAGTATGACATTATTAATAAACATTTTGTTTAATTTAGACAAAACATGAATTTCAACTTTCGATTTTCGAAAGAAAATCAACTACAATCAACTTGATTTCACTAGTTGAAATCAGTACCAAAATTATTAGTGCCACGGAACCGAACCGACCGAAAACCGAACTGTTTAAATTCGGTTCGGTTTGGTACGGTTTTAATCAATACGGTTCGGTTTTCGGTTTTCTAAAATCCGGTTATCAGTTCTTTTGGTTGTGATGTAATTGGTTCGGGTTGAAACGAACCGAACCGTCGCTCACCCCTAGAGATAGGCGGCGGCCACCAACGTCACCTCACCTACGCCTACGCCGCCAAACCGTCATGGGACGCCTACTCCACTGCCTACGGAAAAAGCGGTGCGGAGAGCGGCCACCTCGCGTCTAGGCGCCGCCTATGCGGTCGTCTAGACCGTCATTTAGAACACTGGTCTCCATAACTGAAACCCACATCCTACAGAATGTAAACATAAAGCCTTAGTGTACTAACACATTGTGTGAAAAGAACCATTTTTAAAAAAAAAAAATCCACTTCAATTGCTTCTAAACAGAGCAATGTTTGATCAATGAACACCAAATTTGCCTTTACAACTCCTCAAAGGTAAGATCTGTTCCAAAGCAAGATTTTGCAAATACAACCAGCAGAAAGTGACAGTCTTTATCCCAAAATTCGGGTCAGCAGCTTTTTCATATCTTCTTGAAAAATATATCCTTTTGAGTAGGTCTCCTCTCCACTTCCCTAGTCACATTCAACACAATTCTAGATACTGCTTATTAGCAAGGCTTCTCATCTCAATGTAGTAGGATGCCCATAAAACTTAATCTTCTACATATTTAAGGCTTGAGGTGTCATTTATCATGTTCATCTCAGCCAAAGGGAAGTAGGCAAGCCCAGTACATTAACGAACCATAATGCACCTTACCAAGTATATGCATGCAATGACATTATATATATATATATATATATATATATATATATATATATATATATATATGCAAAAAAAAAGAAAAAAAATATATATATATATATGCAAATGACCTCTAGCCTAGTGGTTAAGAGAGATGCATGCGGCCCGAGTGGTCAGGAGTTCGAATCCTAGTAGGAGCGATTCCAGAAACAATTTACCTGGTTCCAAAAAAAAAAAAAAATATATATATATATATATATATATATATATATATATATATATATATATATATATATATCACCATCATGCATTGAGAAGAAAGTATATAGCAATGTTAATGTTAACAAGATTAGCTGAAAACATGGAGGGGATACTCTTTCTATTTTAGACTACTTCCAAATGTATCTCATTAAACAACTAGAATTTGTTTTGAGTATATGATTAAAATCTTCGCTCTTTTATAACATCTTAATTGAACATGCAAAATTAGTATTAGTCGTCAAATTGGGTTGTAAAAGCAACAAATACTACAAGTTCAATAACTGTTGGTTGGAATTTATTCAGGAATCATTTTACCACTTTTTGATGTGATACAATAGTGCAAATGCCCACAATTAGCAATCCATACCTGTACCATGCATATTAGTATGCACATCATGTGGAAAATTGTGAGCACCTTCAGTAGGTAGCCTCAACTATTGTTCACAGTTAGCAGACTGGCAGAGCAAAGTTAATATAGTTACTCTGATTAACATAAAGATCTATCCCCTTAAATCCTTAATGAGTTTCACTTCTGCACTATGTTATATTAACCGTGAGGCGAGGCGAGCACGTGAGGCTGTCCCCTCGCTTAAGCGGCACTTAGTTAGCGCGTCAACCTACCAGAACCCATTTTTACCAACCTTTGCTCCTACATGTAAAATACTCTATATACACATAAATCTCAATATTTTTTAATATAATCCTACTATATGCATGAATAACAGTACCAATTATCAATCAAGAAAAGTAACAATATAAATACTAGAATCAAAATGCAAACTATAAATAGTTTGCAGTACCAGCCGATACCAATCCGATACGGCCAATACCGATATGGTTTGGCATGCCCCGATCCAATACCGACCGATATCCAATACTGACGGATACCAACATTTGGTCTCTTTTCGGGTCAATTAGACAAAGAAAATTGAACGAAAAAAACCAATCAACAAGGGTGTAAAAAACTTAGTAAGATTGTAAAGACATGTACAAGAATAAAATTTATCTATCGCATGTAAATCAAGCGGCAAGGGTGACTACTATTTTTTCAATTTCAAAACTGCCAAGAAACAACACTGGAAATACTTAAAATTATGCCTAGTTGTATAACATATAGTTTCTTAAATTTTAATAATTTGTTAATAATTATTTGCTTTCCGATACCAAAAAATTCGATACTCCGATCCGATATTGCAGATACTACCGACATCGCCGTCCTGATACTCATAGAAATGGTCCGATACCGATACTGCAAACCTTATAAGCCACTCCCTCCGTTGACCAGGTAATCCTAATTTTTAGGTGTGATGTTTTTCTTGGTTTATATGGGATGAGGAAAAAGCTTAGGTTCGGTTTTTCTATGAGAAAAAAACAAAGGCGCTTTTTCCAGCACCTAAGACAAGGCGAGGCGCTAGTAAGTGATGCCTAAGCGCGCTTAAGCGTTGATCGCTTTTCTGGAACAAAACTTCATTAAGCGATGCGCCCTAATTCTAATACTCGCTTAAGCACGCTTTTCATAACATAGTTCAGCAAACTACTTCCGTTCTTTGTTACCTTAACTCTGTACTTCTCTTAGCAAATTGTCCCATACCTCAAAATGAGTGACTGAACATACGACAGCCAACATTGTATGCAGTTTTCAGACACCAGCGCACAGCTCGGAGCATATTAATTTGCAGACAGTTAACTAATGAGCAGGTTGCAGACCAGCAGCACACAGTTAGCAAGTTGGTTGAGAAGCAAGAATAAAAGAAATCTTGATACCGTGTGGATCTAAACCAAACATTTTCCTTCAACCAGTATGCACCTCATCAACCTAGCTAGGAACATGCGGCCAGCAATCGAATTCACAAATTTAGGGTAAAAGATGCAGCATCATGGTTTCATATGTGTGTGCTGTGAAGGTTTGCTGAACTATGTACATGAACAGCCTCAAGTAGGAATAGGACACGTATTTTGTTAAAATTGAGGAAACATTCACGTCTATTAAGTTGGGTTGTGCAATGGAAGTTACGAAATCAATAGAACCTTATGACTCCAACATTGATTTGGATGCAGAGTTGTCATTCAAACATGTTCATGAACAAAGCACATGTAAGATATCTCCCAACTGAGTCTGTCTTTTCTTGCACATTTGTATGTGATCATATGGCTTTCCCAAAGTAAGTCCTACACATGTTTGAAGCAAGTTCGCAGTATCGGTACTAGAATCAATTTAGGACTCTTATGAGTATCGATATCGGTGGTTTCGGCTGTTTAAGAGGTTTGCCTCAGAGTTTCAGAGTTCTTCATTTACTAAGTCAAAATTAATGGTTATTATTTAAAAAAATAAAAAATATTTCATATATCTAGACATAATTCTATGTATTATTTGCTATGTCTTGTTACTTGTTAGCTATGAAAAAGGAATAACATTTTGATGGATGTTGTGAATATATAAATATTCAACTTCGACGAATGGAATGGTTACAATTTGTTGATAAGGAATCTTATCGACACGTTGTAGCATGTAGATCTTCGATACGCCGAATCACTATGTTGACATTGTTTTCTCCATACTTCTCTCTTTTCCTTATAATTTTTTCTTTGCCAATTTGACCGGAAAAGACATAGAAATTTGACATTGTTTTCCCCATATTTATCTCTTTTTCTTATAATTTTTTCTTTGCCGATTTGACCGGAAAAGAGAATACCAATGTCGGTACCGGCCGATATTGATAGTGGTTACTATCGGATTGGGACACGTCAAAACCGATAAGATACGGAAAATGCATATCAATATTGGCCAGTATTGCGAATCTATAGTTCGAAGAAACTTATAGTTACTAATGTACCTCGTCATAATGAAGTGCTAGATTCTTTACACATGTCAAGCAAATACAAAGCTTGCGTCGCGAATTCACTACAAGCAAATACAATTGGCATATTAGTTCGCATTTGGCAACATAATCTCTATGTTGAAGCTCATCTAGTTCACATGAACCAATACAAATGATTGATTGAATAGACTTCTACATAAATGTGGCTTCCTGTCTAGGCCGGGGTTGAGTTAGCAGCCGAAATCTTGATTCATTGTGAGTAAGTCTTTAGTGTGAAAAGGTAACTCAATGTGCATCCTAAAACATCCAGGGAGAAGACAAAAAATTATGCAGGTAAACTTTTGATAAAAAGTGCGTCTGTGTACTAAATGGTTAGATAGGAAGGTTGTGATACTGCACAAACTTGCTACTAGGAATTTGGAATGTACACCTTTCTCCTTAGCAAGTCATGTTTGTATTTCGTTTCCTACTTTGTAGTTTGTATTGCCAACGTACTTCCTCTCCATAAGAGAGAATTTCCTTCCGTAATATGGTCAAGTAACAAATTTTCTTCAGTGAAGTTATCTAATGACCTTGACAAATTCTAGAACCGAGATGTTAAACTTTCAGGAGCTTTATGTGATGTCAGCACTATTGACAAGTGCATGTTAAAACTATTACAACAAATAAAATACCTCACAAAACCTGAACAAAAGAAAGTTCATAATATAATTAATTCTAGAAGTAGTATCTCGTGTTCTGAATGGTTTTCACTAGATGGAACGCTGTAGAACTATTATGCTCTCTTGTCCAGCAAATAATCATAGTCACCAAGATACAAGTAAAGGCTAAAGACATGGAAAGCAAACAAGTTTGGCAATCTGGTTCCAATCTTTAGACAATATTTAGATGCTGAAGTTTTACTTTTGTTAGAATAATAATATGAGGATGCTCCATATAAATAACTGGAAATTGCTGAGAAACCCAATTTCGGGGTGGGCTTTTATGAAATGCCCACCCGCTGCATAAGTTTTATGAAATACCCAGAATTAAGTATTTTCACGTTAAATATTCCAAGATTCCCTTTTAGATGTCACCCGCTGGAAAATGCTATTTTTATAATACCGAAACTACCCCTCCGCGCGAATTGGTCATCTATATGTATTTGAATTCAAAAAACTCAGATCTGGATTGCGATTTTCGTCTTCTTCTTCTTCACGGGAAATCTGAATTCCATTGCTCTCATATTCAGCAGAGATCGCAAAAATCGTTCGTAGTTCGGTGTGTTTTTCTTCAGTCGAACTCAGATTATCGCTCGTCATCATCATCACCATCATCATCATCTTCATCGTGGAAACATTTGAAGTTTTTCGACGATTAGGTCAATTGTGGAGAGAAGATCTTTCTTCTTCTTTTCCATAAGAATTATCATCGTTTTGAAAGAAGAACGAAACTCTTTATTCATGAAAAAACTAAATTAACGTTTTCACACTGTAAATGACTAACACGGAGAATGCCATTCTCCGTTTTATTTAAAACGGAGAATGCCGTTCTCCGTGTTTCTAACACGGAGAATGACCATTCTCCTGCGTTTTAACACTGGAATGACCATTCTCCGTCTTAATTAGGACGGAGAATGACCATTCTCCGTCTTAATTAAGACGGAGAATGCCATTCTCCGTTTTATTTAACACGGAGAATGACATTCTCCGTTTTATTTAACACGGAGAATGGCATTCTCCGTGTTTCTAACACGGAGAATGGTCATTCTCCTGCGTTTTAAACACTGGTATGACCATTCTCCGTGATAAATTACACGGAGAATGACATTCTCCGTGTAAATTAAGACGGAGAATGGTCATTCTCCGTTTAATTTAGCACGGAGAATGGCCATTCTCCGTCTTAATTAGGACGGAGAATGCCATTCTCCGTTTTATTTAACACGGAGAATGGCATTCTCCGTGTTTCTAACACGGAGAATGGCATTCTCCGTGTTTCTAACACGGAGAGAATGGTCATTCTCCTGCGTTTTAACACTGGAATGACCATTCTCCGTGTAAATTAAGACGGAGAATGTCATTCTCCGTGTTACTAACACGGAGAATGGTCATTCTCCGTGTAAATTAAGACGGAGAATGCCATTCTCCGTGTTACTAATACGGAGAATGACCACCCTCATGCGAAAATTAACATTTTTCGTGTTCTAAACGGAGAATGGCCATTCTCCTGCATTTTATGGTCAGCTGAAACTTTGGAGGACCATAACTTTTGACTGGGAGGTCGAAACGAGGTCCCGTTTGTCGCAAAATGAGCGTATCGTCGAGGAGACTGAAAGTAACAGCTTCACAGTTAGACGGCCTTCCGAAATTTTAGAATCGCAAAAAAAATGATGTTTGGACCTCCGTTTTAGCACTTTTGCCGTTCGTCCCGGTCTTTCCGAAATTTTCCGACGAGTTTTTAAAGATTTTTGAGGAGAAAACCTAGATTCGAAAGTGAGCAGCGTATGGAAGAAGATGGAGTATTGAAACGTTTTTTTTAAGAGCAGTTTTGTGGGTGTTTCCAATAAATTAAAAGGAAGGGCAAAAGGGTCATTTGGAACCCGCTTTGGATAAGTTTCTCTAATTCTGGGCACGCGATGAAATTTTTTTTAGCGGTGGGTTTTACATAAAACTTTTTTAGTTTTTGGGCATTTCATAAATCTTCCCTATAAATAACATAGGTACCTGTTCTATGCTAAACTTTGCTGATGCATACTGTTGAGGTTGATGTGTGTTCTGAAACCCATCAGCCCCATCAATAGCCTGAAACCACAAGATAATAATATAATATAGAGATGCTCCAGGACAATTGCACAATCAGATCTGGTGTGACGAGGATTTCAAGCCTTACTTCCGTTAAACTATTCTCAACAAGTTTAATTTGCTTCTCTAATACGATATCTGCCATCTGATAGAAATTTGGAGCTATGTCAACAAAAAGTGCATGCTTCTTTAAGCCGCTTGGAAAATCTGCACGGTACTGAACAAATAGAGAATTATTTTCCTTGAGAAAATTAAGAAATAGGGCACAATATGTATTTGAAAAATTAGACGTTAAATCTATACAAGTCATGTAATGCAAAGTATATAGTTGATAAAGCAATTCATACATGCATTTCAAATTAAACAATTATCATTTTTCTTCTAGATGAGATTGCTAATACCTAAAGATTACAGTGCCTAGGAAAGCATTTCTTAACGGAATTTTCGTGCTGAAGCACTATGGAATGATGAAAATGTGGTACTTAAATGTAACTTATATAGGAAGGTTTTCACATAACGTCAGTTGGTAAATAATCCAAAACCAGAACAATGTTTCATATCCATCCAGCATCAATTTTGCTATGTGAGAGAAGAGAGCCATTAACAGAGCTGATGGGAGATATTTCATGGAACCAACCCACAAATTAGGGATAACAGGCTCTGCTGTTGTTGTATCCAGCCTCATTTTGATGTAGGGACTTGGTGGTGGATTTATGATGCTAAGAAGTCCATTAGGAACAAATAATAATGGGTGAGAATTGAAAGTAAGTACATTTACTTCCTAGTTCCTACCCGCATCAGATGGAATTTTGCAAGAAGATAAGTACACAGATATAAACTTAAATATGGTAAAAGTATAAGACTATCAGTTTTTAGTCATCACCAACTTCTGCACAGTTTCATTAAGTGCATTTAACCTTTAACACTGATTCAAGATGTGCCGCACCCCCCCCCCCCCCCCCCCCCCCCCCCTCCCCTCCTCCTCTTCCCAAAAGTATAACAGTAAAGGCAGTAAGGTGCAAAAACAATAAGGATTGGTATGAATGGTTACCTGAAATGCAAGCCCGAGAATTTCTTGGGACAAGTAGTAACAGTCATTTCGTATGATTATCGCTATCTGGCTTATACTATCCAATTGCTGCTCTAGCTAAACGCACCAAAATAGAAACATAACATTAATTAGCATTATTATGTATGAAATACTCATGCATGTTAAAGTTAACCATAAATATTGAATTCATAACACAATATAAACCATCAGGGTACCTTAGCACCCTAACTTTCCTTCAAAAAAACCAGAATATGGAGTCAATATTCAAGAAGCTTGAATACATAGACTCATACTAAAGGAAGGCTGGATTATGTCCAAGAAAAAGAAGAATGGACCTTTCAAGGCATTATTGAGATGCAATAATTGAGATATACTGGTGGTTAATAAACTAAGGTTTCCGCAAGGAGCGGCTAGCATATATAATTTTGTTATTTCCTAGGAAACATCCTTAAACCTGCAGTTATAGTTCAATAAGAAAGGCCAAATCTGACACTAAACTTAGATGTTCAAGCAAAATACTGCTAAAATATTCTTGATGTCTGTTGTAATATCTTAAGGAGTGAAGAGAGGAGATTCACTGTATGAGCTGTTAATCGGAAAAAATAGTGAAGTTTCAATCCCAAGAAAGTTGGCTATGTTTGTAGCTGATGGTAGGTATTTGTGTCCTTGCGTGTATGTGCATGTGTGATTGACAAAAAGAAGCTGAATGAGAAATGTAAGGTTGGTTTCTCATTTCATGTGACCTCATAATATAAGGCACGCAAACATTGCACTGCCCGATAGCTAAAATTTTGACTGTTTCAGAATGACAGTAATTACAGAGGATACTAAAGAGAAAAAGCTAAATACTTGGATACTAGTTGTCCTAATGAAGGCTCTTCCATTTTAAGTCACTAAGAAGAAACCAAAAGATTTAATACAAGAACTGTGTCCATCCACAAACCTTAACTGGTACAATAGCTTTGTACAATAAGAGAGCATCCCTAGCAGCATGATAGAACTCCTTGGCCACCCTTGTAGATGACAAGCAAGCATCCTGCAGTAATTCTTCAGAATTTCATATTATGTCATAAAAATATTATTAATTAGTAAGAGAATAATATGCTAAGAACAATAGTGACGAGCTAAGAAAATAGTAGAGCAAAAAAATGTCACTGAAATGACAATATGTAATTCGTTATGGAATATAAAAGTGTGTACCCACAAGTCACAATAGGGAAAGAGCATTTCCTTTGCATGTAAATGAGTGCAAACAATGCATGGCGATGGAAATGGAGATAATATCATCCATGATTCTTAAAAGTGACAATTTGATCGAGTCATAAAACATCAAAAACACCAATTGCTTAGCTTCTGCAAGGATCAGACTGTTCAGCTGCAAGTAATTCATATAATAGTACTCAATTCAAAAGTGGAAACATTAGAGTTCGGTTAAAGGTAGTCTGGAAAGAGTTTGTGAGTGCTACCAATGGCCCAAAACTTTTGTTTTCTTCAACATCGATCAGTTATACTAGTACAAAGTATTAGTAGTGGAACTCTTGCATGAAGTCTCATTTGACTAAGCAAGATTTTGGGAGATTGAGAACAGGTAAGAGGCATTGCCGGAGAGAGAGAATGCCCTGATTATGTGGAGGAACTAAACTTTGCTAGGTCGTTCACTATCTGAAAAATGGTGACCAGTAGGAAATCCATAAGCACAACAAAATAGAGCAGAGTTGCAGAGAGAAACTTCTAGTATGTCTTTGAAATAGCACTTGCAACCGACTATATTTTCACAAGAATAAATATTTACCTAAAATCCTATACATAGAATTATGGGGCATTCACTCATCAGATTCATGGACTGATCAGACTGCCACGACATAAATAAAATTTCTAATACAAACTATGAATGGTCATTACCTATCAGACTTTGGCACCTAAGAAAATTAAACTAAAGGTCAACTCCCAATAGAACTCCTAAACATAGATTAAGCAAGAGTTATAACAAGACGGCAGGGAACTAACTTCTAAATAGCCTTTAGTTACTAAACCTTCTCCTATTAGCTCCCATTGCCTTGTCTCTTTTACGCTCTGCTAAGAATAACTACAGCTGGTAAGGAACAATAGTCCACTCTGAAGAGGTAATAAAAAAATTATAGCATTAGAAACTGCCTAGCAGTAAATACAACACAACAACAACAACAAGAACAAAGCCTTTATCTGAATTTTTGGGGTCTGCTGTTTGAAACAGCCCATTCGGATTTGTTAAGACCTATAGTCCTACTGGCTCAATTAACTACTCTCCTCCCTATGGGAGTATTTATTGGTGTGTGTTGCACATGTCCGAACCATCTAAGACGATTTTCTCTCATTTTGTCCTTAATTGACATCACTTCTAACCTATGTTGTTACGGGCGACGCCTAGGCGCGCCTAGACGGCCTAGGCGGCCTAGGCGCGCCCGATTTGAACAGGTCGCGTCGACCTGCATATTTTACTGCAGTGTAAGGCGAGGGCCGCCTAGACACGCCTAGGCGGGCGCCCAGGTTCGCCCAGGGGAGACAACTGTGGGCGCCTAGGTGGTGGATCTCAGGATGGGCTATGGACTTTTTACTAATATTTTTTTTGGACTTTAGGGTTATTATTGTTGCTAAAACAGGTGCTATTGTAAAAATTGTTGCTGTTTGCTGCCTTCTGCTACTGCTATTGTTGTCTTTTGCTACTGCTACTGTTGTCTTCTCCCTCTTATTGCAATCTGCTACTGCTGCTGCAGCCTTCTGCTACTACTGTTGCGGCCTTATGCTACTGTTGCTACTGACTTTTGCTACTGCTGCTGCCTACAATGTTTACACAGGTTTAGAGACCCAAAAATCTGGGCGGGCGCCTAGGCGAGGCGGACATGGTCTCGCCTCGCCTCGCCTAACGCCCAATACAACATAGCTTCTAACTTCCCACAGGTACACTCATTTATTGTCTTATCCTATGTATTACCGCTCAAAAATCTTAAAATTCCCATTTTGGCTACACTAAACATGTTTCTTAATTGTCCAACAATCTGATCCATAAAGCATAGCTGAAAATCTTATATAATTTTTCTTTCAACTTTATAGGTATCTTACGATAACAAAGTACTCATTCATGAAGCACTCATCCACGTCAACAATCTTTCTTAAATCATATTCATGACGTCCTTATCAATCTCTCCACCCTGATGAATGACTGATCCTAAATACCAAAATATCTCTCTTAGGTATATCATGTCCATCTATATGGACTCCCCACCCCCCAATTTCTCTTTGACCTACGGTTGAAGTTACATTTTATCAACTTCGTTTTCGTCTTACTAATTTTAAATTCCTTAGATTCTAAAGTTTCTCTCTACACTTCTATTTTAGCATGTAACCCTTCTCTATTCTCATCAACCAACACAATATACTTAGGGAACATCATACACCATAGAACCGCTTGGATATACCTAGTAATTTCATATATAACTATTTACAAAAGATAAGAACTTATGATGATCCTTGATGTAAACCAATCATAATAGGAAATGGTTTACTATCTCCTCACATAGTTCATGTGTCCGTTGTAACTCTATCATACATATCCTTAACAAAAGCAATATAAGTAGTATGAAAGGCTACCACGTTCTCTCTCTAGGGAACTCGATGATAAATTGCCCTAGCAATAATGATATAAGAAGAAAAAACTTATTTATCCATGGGAATGTCATTATTTGTCTCTTTAGCTTAATGTGTCATAATGTGCCCTGGATTCAAATGCAAATCAAAAGCAAAGTGTATCATCTTCCCTCTTTTTTGTCTAGACTCTTTATACTAAGGGAACTTGGAGGATGATCCTTGGTTGCATGAGCTTAGGTTTCAAGGCTATAAGTTAGATCTACTACTACCTGCTGGACATTTAGGTTCTATGGCATGGTCGTCTCGTGCTCATAGTATCCTGACTAGGAATTCGGCACAAATATCTACGGTTGATCTCCAGTCAAATTGGAGTTCCTGGAAGCAGTTGGTTGGATGTAATGGCTGATACAAAGACCATTTCAAAAAGTTACCCCAAAAAACAATAAAATGACTATCAGGACACTTAGTTTAACACTTTTAACATGATATTAGATATATGCTTTATACTTTATACTTTATGCAACAGTTGACTGAAATTTATATATCATTCACCAAGTGCAGCAGGACTGTCCCAGTATTAGGTAGTTCCCGACACAAACCATTAGGGTACCAATAAAAGAACGGACAAATCAAGGTTCAAAAGGTCATTTTCGGTCCTCTTCATGAGCTTCAATTTTGGCTCTTTCGAATTGGAATTTCGGATTCTTAAAAATCTTTCAGAAGTTCTAAAGAAGTCATGAAATAAAACAATAGCTTAAGTATAATTTCATGCATTACCTTTGATTTCTTATGTTAATTTTTGTAAACAAAGGCAGGTGATACCATAAACATCTTTGAAGTTTGAAATCTGAACTTGAATGGCTTATGATTGTTTTTTTTTTATCAATTTATATAGATAATTCAGTCCTTGTATATACAATTAAGAAGCATAAGATAGCAACGGACCATACAATTTCTACCTATATAATACTTTCAATAGTTTACTATATACATACATGTCTTTACTGCATGTTGAGTAAATATGTTGCTACCTGAGGGCCAAATTTTGACTTTCTTATTCAGATTCAATTAGCATAAAGTGGGGTAGTTAAGAGATTTACTATAATGTAAAGCAACTGCATGTTTGTGGCAAGTTGTACAAATGTTACATTATCTGAAGGCTGGCATTTTGAAGCATCCCCAACACTTCTCTTATTGTATTGCAACTAAAAAGCTGAACTTTAATGTGGGGAATTTGATTTTTTTTTTTTTTTACATTTTTCCTTAGTCAATATGGTATTTGTGTATCCATGCTAAAGATCTCAAGTAACTTAAATGATGGTCTATGAATGAATATTAACTGGAAACATTTCAGAAAAAAAATTGTTCAAAGTGGGATATATCAGTCTGTCAGTAAGCATGCCTATTTTGGTGTCTATCAAGCCAGGATATAAACCATATGGCTGATAGTTTATGATTCAGCAAATACCGATTCTTTCCTGAAGCTAGGATCATCTCTGCAGCTCTGCTCGCGCCTGGTTCTCAAAGGACAATGTGTATCGGCATTGGCCAATTTCGTAATCCTTGTAACAAGCATAAAATAGTATGGAACGTTGTAAAAATGAACTATGATATCCTGAAAGATGTTATGCAAATTCAGACTACCAACTCTAGGTGTCTTTGCCATCAATTACAGATGTTATGCATTAAATACTATGGAACATTTGGATATCTAATTTTAACTCAGACTACCAACTCTAGGTGTCTTTGCCATCAATTACTAGGTATGAACCACAAATATTAAGTAGCTTGCACGCAAATATACCTAAGCAATATGAGAATAAGTATAATTTGACAATGTTTGGTAGGGCGAGCAAGAAATTGCAAGAGACATGTTCATGCCTTTCTTCACCCAAAGTATTTCATAGTATTTGTCTTTCACAAATGAGAGAACTGATCCACTATAAAAAGAATGGGTCCCAAATGAGGAATCTAGAAATAAATTCTAAATCTAACCTACAGTAGATCCAGTGGCTACATTCAATTAATGCCCAGCCGTGCATGCCTATGTCTAACGAATGTGTCAATTAAGTATCATACAAACACTAGTTTGGCACAGATAGGATCCTGCCCGAACATACCATCACAATCTAAATGGTATGTCGCAAACTTGCTTCACATCTGTGTGGAAATATCAGCATGATTGAGACTATAACTGACAACTACGAATGCGTTATGGATGCCTTTTTAGGAAAATAAAACAAAATTGCATGCAAGTGTTAGGTACAATGTACAAACATAAGCTCACTAACAATGGGACATGTTGGTTTCAATATCCTAGGAAGAACCTCTAGGAAAAGTGATACCATGTGAAGATATAACCTTGCAATCAAAACTGGCCTGACTAGAATGGCATGTAGCGCACTTAGTCTTGCATGACGTGCAGCGTTCTTAAGGCGTATGGATCTCACTAAGATCTACAATCAGTTTGGCATTAGAATTGTCGAACATGAAAGCACCCATTCGTGGATTTGGCTTGATGTTTGTGTGACTGTGTGAGTACGATGTGGGAGGTCGTGGCATTGTGTGGGTGTTATTATATGCTGGGACATGAGTGCCTTTCTCATGCATCAATTGGTATTGGGTTATTTTTAATCTTTTGTTGGGAAATTATCCATGTCATTTTTCAGCACTGGCCTCTGCAACCCAATAACTAAAAGTGACAGGAAATGGCTCTAAGTTGTAAGGAGACAAATGAGCTAAACCCAATCCTCGACTTGTAGACACCCTATCAGATAAATGAAGATAGAAACAATAGTTGCTGGTCATGTATATACTTCAAGTGGAAATAACTTGTGTCTCTACAGAGGAAGAGGAAGATGACGGAAAAGCGAGGATTAAGTTGATGGTTTGAAATGATATGACAACTTGGAAAAGATTAGTGTAACAAAAAAAAAATTTACCATTCCATCGATAAGTTTTAAATGAAGTCATTGTCCTAACTTTACTGCCAGGCTGATACTGAAACGCATTGCATAACTTGTAACAAGCATAAAATACATAGAATAAATTCAATAATTACAACCACCTTGATCCATTCATCAATTGATGAATAAACACTGAAATAGCTGCGTGTACAAAAGAATGAGGAAAAATGCAGACGCTTCAATAGAGAACACTTGTCAACGTCATATACACATTATAAGCTCTGATATTTTGATATTGGACAGCTACTGAGAATCAGCATTTTAACTAAAAATTTGACCACTAATTTATGTCTTTGAGAAAAACTAGTGGATCTTTCAGTTTCTATATTATTTTGGTAAATGGAGTGAGTTGTTATAATTATGGTTTTGCTTTCAGAATTTCCTCAACTCCTATTTGTTATCTATATGTTTTTAACTAAATGAATTAGAATTTCATATGACAAATTAATAAATTTAGGTCCACTGTATTATATTCAATACAAATAAGAAAACTAACCATACATATAGTATAGAGTGCCTTCTTTCTCTTCTCGGGTCAAAGGCCAGTTCATGATTAATACTCAGACACTCAATTAAGCTCGCTTAATTCTTATTCTGTATCAATGCATGTAAACTTTTGTTAACCAAGATATTTTAATGAACATGCACTCTAAATGGTAGTGATAATTCGTAACGTGAGTACAATTACCATAATATTAGCTATATGTAATGACCAAGAAGTCCAGAATGACATGCAGTTCTACATCAGATGTGCTAGAAAACAGGATATTTTCTTCTTTTAATGACCAAAGTCAACTAGCAATAATCTAGGATCAAAATATTCAGCAGTTCCTACATATAAGATACCTAAAGACCTAACAAAAGTGACATTGAAGTTTATATTGCATGCGTGCAAACCTTAAGTGCTGCATGAACAAGTTCCATGAGTTGAGAAACTGATTTAGATACAAAACAATTCTCAGGCTGAAATAGCAAATCAACACACTCAGAGAAATCATTCAAAGAACAGGAAGGCTGCAAGGGACCTTTTAATGTATTTTCCTGCAAGATAATGCATTTGATCACCATATACTAAATTTCCACACGAGAAGCCCAGAAATTTACATTTAGGTGTACTTACAGAAGAAAAGATGTTATCAAATTGTAGTATTATATCTCTAGCTTTTGCCAAAATCTCATTTCTCTTCCTGGAAGCAAAATGAACCTCAACATTCTGCGTGAAATGGCTCAGTCTCTCGTCCTTGGTATCAGTAGTTGAAATCATTTTTATTTCTTTCAGAAAGATTTCAAATTCAGCAGCATCTCTTATAATATTTTGAAAATATGCAACTTTGGATGCATCATCAGGGACAGCCTGAAAGAGAAAGTACTCGATATATCTATTAGAATTAGAAACATAGTTTGGGAGAGAACTTTGTCAGTTTAGGCATGTTAAACTCAGTTAACTGTAGCATGACATCTACAAGATTGGGACCACCACCTCCAAGGGCAATAGACTACAATAGGTACAGAGATGGTGGTGTGACAATCAAATAGTGTAGAACTTTGTCTTAGGAAAAAAAAGATTATGTTGTTAACAACTTAACATTTCAGTAGTAAATCTCTATAAAAGATTTTTTTTAGAAATAAATCATTTCCAAGGGGAAATTACAGACCTTGACAAGGAGTTGGCTTTTACAAGTTCTAGAAGAAAGCAGTAACTCATTAACATTAGAAAGTTGTCCTTGCACAAGTTCTCTGCAACCGTGGCAGAAAAGAATGACTTTATGCCAAGCATGTGAAGTTTCACTGGGATTATAGGTTGCTCACGCCACTCAAACTTGTAAAGCTAACAAAGATATCCAGTCATAATATATATATATATATATATATATATATATATATATATATATATTGAAACAAAGTAAAACTTTATTTCAATTAGCAAGCCAGTATACAATCATGCATAACTCATACACCCGCAAAGGGGTTTCATAGCAGCTACATCGAACTCAATATTGTGGATGATACCAACAGGAGAGGTTGTGATGCCTTCAAAGTTGTGCATGTTCCGCTCTCTCCATACATGCCATAAGGAAGCAGCAAGTCGAAGTCTGACCTCCTTAAACCACAGTTGCCCTCTACGTCGCCTTGTCCGGATCCCCCTAATCATACCCCCAATATCCTGTGCATCTCCACAATCCCCCAAGAATCGGCCACACTGCTCCAACCATATAGACCAAGTAACCCTACATTCAAAAAACAAGTGTCCAATAGTCTCGAGACTTTGGTCACATAGAGCACAAAACAAGGGTCCAATAGTCTCGAGACTTTGGTCACATAGAGCACATCTCTGGTTGTCGATTTGAACTCCAAAGATAACCAACCTATCTTCAGTCACCAACCTTCCCAACAGAAGCTTGTACATGCATAGTTGCATCTTGCACGCGAGTCCCTTGAACCATACAAATTTATAATGCACCATCTTAGAATGAGACTTGCACATAAGGTTGTAGCAAGACCAGAACACAAACTTACCACTGCCCAAAACCTCACCAGGCGGCCGCCAAACCCAGTGATCACCACCTGAATCCGAGTCTATCTGGACTGCATGCACCAAATCAGCGTGTCTGGCCGTGTGGGGGTAAACTTCATGCCTCTATACCCCATTCCGAATGATATGCTGACAAGTCAGCCCTCTATCCGTCTCCCTTTGCAACGACGGTCCAAAAATCTCCAAGAACCTCCGGTAGGCCAACCATGGATCCAACCATAAGTCAGTGCAACTACCATCCTGAATAACATGGATAATAGCATCTTTGAGTACAAGTCTCTTACGAAGAATATGCTTGAAAGAAACAGACATGTTATTTAACCTGTGGGCACAGAAGTTGTCATCCTTCAGATATCTACTAGCCGTCCACTTTGTCCAGAGTGAGTCGCTGCAGACAAAGTTCCATGTCAACTTAAGACCAGCTGCATCCCGCATAGTCAATAGAGACCGCAACCCAACCCCACCTTCTTCTCGGGGACGACATAACTGCTCCCAAGCAATAGCTTGGAGCCCCCCCTTCCATATAAAGTTAGCACAAATGCGCTGCCTTCTTGATAGTGGCTTTCGGCACTAAAATAGATTGTAACCAGAATAATGCTACTGCAGATATAACAGAATGCACTAGCTCAATACGGCCTCCAACGGATAAGCTGACCGCCTGCCAACCTTCCACCCTACGTTAGGTATATTCGACCAAGCTATAGCAATCCAAATCTCTGTCTTAATTAACAGACAACGGGATTCCCAAATACAGATCCCCTTTTTCACCCCCTAAAGTTGTCGTCCGTTCCTCCTTCATAGTGCATCGAGAGCTGAAGTACACACGGCTCTTGTCCCTGTTCAAGTATAGGCTCGACAATCTCCCGAATTCCTCTATGATATCCGAGATGGCATTAAGACCCTCCATCGAAGGCTGTAAAAACACAAAAAGATCATCCACATATATCAGATGCGAAACATGAGGTGCGACCCTCCTTTAAAGAAGCGTGATCCGACCCCTATGCACCGCCACATCTATCATACAAGAGAAGTACTCCATGACGATAATGAGGAGGTACAGGTACAGTGGATCCCCCAGTCTGAGCCTTCTATTACTCTGAATAAAACCATACGGAAGCCCTTTGAGGCTCTGACTAGTACCGAAAAAGTGGCAGAAGAAATGCACTCCCTGATTCGAGCAACCCAAACCCCATTGAAGCCCATAGCAATCATCAGCTGACAGACAAATTCACGGTTCACCATATCATAGACTTTCCACAAATCTAATTTAACACAAGCCTTCATCCCTCCAACTTTATTGAACTCTCAAATCATCTCATGCGCTAGAAGACTATGCTCTGCTATTGAACGTCCCTTGATGAAAGCAGTCTGATTAGGAAAATCAGGCCTTTCATAATCTCTTCCATGCGTCGGCACATTAGATGGATAATTATTTTATATAAATAATTACAGCATGAGCTGGGTCGAAAGTCTGTCAAGGAAATAGTCTCTTCTTTCTTCGACACCAAAGACATGAAAGTATGATTGAGTTCCTTTAACAACTTGCCCTCAGTAAAAAACTCCTGCACTGCTGAAGGATAGGAAGCTTGAGAATCTCCCAGTGTCGTTTGATGAAGCTATTCAAACCATCCGCCCCAGTTGCTTTATTTGGGTGCGCCCCCATAACAATCGCCTCCACCTCCTCCATACTGACTGGTGCAAGTAACCGACTATTTCCATACAGGGTGACCAGTCTCTTGCAAACAAGGTTAGAAAAAATAGAAGCGTAATCAGACTGATTATACAACACAGAATAGTACATGACCGCCTCCTCCTGGATACATGTGGACGTATCGACCACCTTTCCATTTTCGTCCCAAAGAGAAGTGAAGCTATTTCTATGCTGGCGAGCTCGAACCACGTCATAGAAAAAAATTGAACACCTATCCCTGTCCTTCAGCCCCGAGCATTTCGCTCGTTGGGTAATCTGAATCTCGTCCTGAAGGCGAAGCCGATTGACCTTTTCTACAAGTACCCTCTCCCGAATGGCCAACCCTTAGTCCAGAATATTCGTTTGAAGAGCCTCATGGGTCGACTGCAACTCCTCCAGGTCCATGAGCACCAGCTTGGGCCAGTCCCTCACCTATCCTCTGAGCGCCGCATTGGTCCGCTTCGGTGCCTTCACCAATGTAAGTTGTGCAGTACCATGCTCCAACAGTCGTAGCCCCCTAATTATCGTCTCCATGTGATCCTCCAATAGATGCCAAGTATTGTTGTAGCGAAAAGGCCGCAATTTTCAAGAAGGTCGAGTAATTAAACCCACCCTAATAGAGAGTGGTTGCTCGTCCCTGCTGTCAACCCTTCAACTATCGAATGAGGAAAAGTGTTGAACCACTCACTATTTTCCAAAGCTTTGTCAAGCTGGCAAGCAACTCTGTTTCGAACTGCTTTGTTGTGTCAAGTCCACATATGTCCCGTCCTCTCCAAGCCCTGGAGTCCAGCCCGCAATAAGCAGTTTTGAAAGTCATACAAAATCAGATCTGGGATAGGCCTACCCCCAACCTTCTCCCTCCTATGCTGCAGAGCATTAAAATCCCCCATGATAAGCAAAGGTAACTTACTGCTCCCAGCAATGGTGCTTACCAAGACGATCTCCCTCCAAAGAGCCTCCTTCTGTCTTCTGTCATTATGCCAATACACTGCACCAAATATAAAACGAAAACCACCTCTATTTGAGAATTTCACCGCAATCGTCTGGTCCGAGATATGAACCAGTTTCCCTCCCCAACAGTTGTCATCCCACCGAATCCAAATTCTGGCCATAGAGCCCAACGAAAGATTATAGACCTGAGACCGGGGGATTAGGTGCAACAGACAAGAATCTGCTCCGATTTAATCTTGGTCTCAAGGAGATCAATAATAGAACATTGCTCGCGTCAGACCAACTCACATACCTTCTTCCACCTCCCCAAGGAACACGCCCCCCGAACATTCCATGGACAACCGTCATTAATTCTCTCGCATATCCCTATGTAAAGCTACAGAAGTAGCATCTAGGGGTGGTGTCGGATCCCCAGACTCATCTTTGCGACGCAACAGCAGAGTCGTCTTTATTCACTCCACGGCCTAGTAGGTTAGTCCAAGCAGGATTGTCCCTATAGTGCAATTTGTCGTTCCTAATATTGGATCTCCCTTCCCGTTGGGTCCCATCTGCAATGGAACCAGCATGTTTACCTGCACACCAGGAAGAGCTTCAGTCCTCCTGGAGGACTCCATCGCCATCCCTCTGGTAACCACCTCTCTTTGCACTTGGAACACGATCATCTTGCCCGTGGCTCCCGAAGCAGGGTCCTCCCTATACAGGTAACTCACCCCAGCTATACCACCACCATATCCCCCATACCCATATTTACCTCATCTTCGTCGCAACTCATCCTTCCACCTTGGGCAGGTTCCACTCGACCAGGCAACTCCTGAGATCTAGCAAGCGACCTAGTAACAGGCACAACTTCTTATCCCTGTCCTTTGTATATTGCTTCGTTTCATGGCCGAAGCAAGCACATACCTGGTACTTAGGGGGCACCCACTCGTATTCCACGACTTGGGTAAGAACCTTCCCAGATGGAACCTCATATTCTAGAATCCGAGACAAGTCCATATCAGCTCCTATCTCGATGAACAATCTAGCATACAGCAGCCTTGTTCGGTAAGTTGTCACATCATCCGCCTTTAATGGGATACCGATAAGGCTAGCTAGCGTCATGAGTAACGGTACACTCTAATAATTCACAGGAAACCTGGAAACCGAACCCAAATAGGTACTGCATTAAGCACTTCCTTCTCGCATTTCAACTCCAGGGTCGACTCCTTCATTATGATAAGACGTCCACCAAACGTCCATGGTCCCCCATGAATAATATGTTCCATGTCCTTCGCCATACCAAATTTGACATAGTAGAAGCCATTCTCTCTAGCAAAGAATTCCATACTTCCTTTAGGTCTCCAAACCCGGTGAGCATACGCCCGAATCTGCCCGAATAAGGGTTTGTCGCCAAGCACGTATAGAACGATCCTGAAACCCATTGCCCACCTTTTTCGAAGGCACGAACCCCATTAACGTTTTGCCGACCTCAGCAGCAAGTTTACAAACATCTGTCCAAGACTTGCTGATAATTGGTGTACCTCCTACCGGACAGCCACCCTTATCTCCCTTCAGAGAAACATTTTGTCTTCCTACTCCAATAGACGTTGTCGATCCGTCCACCCCCTTACCTTTGATAGAATCTGATGCCTGATTTTCCCTCCATGTAATCACCTTCGAACCCCCTAGATCTAGGTTAGCCGCCAACTCTAGGCCGCGCCATTAGAGAACCTAGAAGACGTCGAGGTGGACCACCATACTGCACATCTACTGTCATCGTAGACTTCCCACCCGGCCGCGACCAAAGTCCTCCCCTCCTGGGAGCCGCCTCACCCAATGTCGTCCGAGGTTTCCTTTGCCTCCTCTGTAGACCAGCCGCCCCCTTAGTCTTGGCTGTCCGCCAGGCTACCAAATCCTAAACCACATCTTCCACCATCATCCGCGGTGTCGGGATCCCATGCTCCTATGAACACCAGATCGCCCCCCCCCCCCCTCTGGTAGGTTAGGTTCCCATCACCTCTGGTGAAATTAGGGTTCCTTGTCGTCATCTCTTCTTTTATATATATATATATATATATATATATATATATATATATATATATATATAGAGAGAGAGAGAGAGAGTAAATGGTAATTGTGTCAAACGCTCCCCACTGGGAATCGATCTTCTGACCACTTGGGCCGCATGTCTCACCACTACCACTAGACTAGGGGTCATGGATATATATATATATATATATATATATATATATATATATATATATATATTCATGGGCATATATATATATATATATACATATATATATATATATATATATATATATAGAGAGAGAGAGAGAGAGGGCCTGCTCTCCCTCTTCCCTTTCCATCCTCGTAATATGCAGTAAACAATTTTTTAGCTGAAAATGAGGTTCTTGAAAGTTGTGTGAAGCATGCATTTCAATTAACTCATTTCCTACTCCGTGTTAGCATATATTCCAGATCAAGAAAGTCCCGCACATAGGATAGATAAGGTGGGTGTATTTTTTTTGCAATGTTTGCAGTATCGATATCGGACCATTCCTATGTGTATCAGAATCGGCCGATATCGATAATGTCGGCAGTTTCGGATCGGAATATGGAATTTTTTGGAATCAAAAAACAATAATATTAATAAATTATTAACATAATAGAAAATATATTTTATACATTTAGGAATAATTTTAAGTATTTTCACTGTTGTTTCTTAGTAGTTTTGAAATTGAATGAAATAGTATGCACCCTTAGTGATTGGTCTTTTTCGTTCAAGCCGAATTGACATGAAAGAGACCCTTAGTGTCGGTATCGCTCAGAATTAGGTATCGGTCGGCATCGAATCGGGACATATCAAACCATATTGGTATCGGCTGTATCAGACCGGTACTGACTGATACTGCAAACTATGCTTTTTGAATTCTTAGAAGAATATATATTTCTTCAGTCTGCTATTTTTAGATTGATTAGTTTTTTTAGAGTATTAAAACATAGGTCACCAGTCTTTTTTCCCGTAGCGGTAAGGAAAATAAAGGATTCAGTATCCGGTTTCTCAATAGGCATGAGTTCGAACTTCGAGTTGTGGTAGTTGGTAACATATGAGACTCATTCGACGTAAGCAATTTTGTTTAGTGATTCAAGTCAGCAATGATTAATGCAAATCCAAGGTTCTAAACGGCGGTAGGCGGGTGCGCGGCGTAGAGAATCCGCCTACCGCCTAGACGGTCGATATATTTTGAACGTTTTTTTTATTATTTTACTATTGTTTTTTGCATAATATACACATTTTAAGGGTGTTTTGTACATAACTAAGTTGTAGAACGAAGATTTATAAAGTTTAGTTTTGCAAAAGTGCACCATAGGCCTATAATGCTTAGAAAATCTTTTTGGCCAAAATATCTTGTTAGGTATTGCTCCACCTAGGTGTCCGCCTATGCCGCCTCACCTCCGTCTATGCCGCCAGCCTCCGTTGGCCGCCTACTCCGCCATCTACTCCACCTCCTACCGAAAAGCGGTGCGAAGAGAGATCGCCTACCGCCTAGGCGCCGCCTAAACGGGCTAGGCGGCTGCCATTTAGAATACTGTGCAAATTACTTGCGTGTCTTTCTTGTACACATCAGTGAAACCAAACAACAATTCTCGCATTCATTTCATCCTTGGCCCAGTCGGAGGTGTTCTCAAGCGGCAAAGCCTATATGTCACCCTGACCTCTAACAACAAAAATATGAATTGTTGAATTTGGTCACCGCAAAGTGGGCTCACTACTCCCTTCCCACTGTGTTTGGCACAAGGCAGTCAATACAAGGGAACTAGCGGTCGAGGGTAGTTTCATGTAAGGGATTCAGGCAATACACCTTGCAAGATTCAGCTAACCCGTCACTACTAGACATGGAATAGTATAGACCTAAAATGAAAATGAGGTTCATACTACTATAAATAAGGCCTCTAAACTCCTCCCTCATGACACAGCTATGTTGCCATGGGGACGAGGCAACCCCGACTTCGCATAAGTATCTGGGTCTCTCTCTCTCTCAATATATATATATATATATATATATATATATATATATATATACTAGTCATAACCCGTGCCCATAGGGCACGGTTCATTTAAGGTATTCCCCCTCAAAATCTTGGACCCCCAATTTTAAACAAACAATAATAATTATGAGGCTCCCCACCCCCCATTGTCCCCGGGTTCTTCCCGGTGCATCCTCCCCGTCCTGGCGCCCTCCCCCCCCCCCCCCAACCCACTCACCCCCCCTCCCTCCCTCCCCCCTCCTGTCCTCCTCCTCCCGGTGGCCCCGGGGGCCGGATCCCACCCCTCTCTCGTAGGCGGCGCCCCCTCGCCCCCCCTCTCCCTTCCCCCCGCCTCCCGTCCGGTGGCGTCACCGGCCCTCTGTCGGCGGCGTCTCGGGGGGGCCCGAGGCAGCTCCCCCCCCCCCCTCGTTCCCCGCGTAGAACTAAGTGTTATTTTAGAAGTATTATTAGTTTTGGATTTGACAAAATATAATCTTAAATGTTATTGACAAAATATAGGATTGTTCTAAATTATTATGGATTGATCTTTGACTAAATTAGAATTTATGGTACTCAATGTTTTATGTGACGCTTTAAAATCTTGGACTCAAATATGCGCCGGATCCGTCCTCGGCCCTCCTCCCCTCGCCGGTGGCGCCCCCCCAGGCCCGGTCGCCCCTCCCCCCCCCCCTGTGCCGGACGCCCCCCGACCCTCCTTCGGCCCTCGCTGCTCCTTCCGAGCTGGTCCCGGATGAGTCCCCCCTCTTGGCGGTAGGCCGTCCCCTCCCCCTCCGCACCCCCCCCCCCCCAACCTCCCCCTCGGGCCCCGTTCCCCCCCCTCGCCCCCCCCCCCCCCCACTTCCTCGGGACGCACATCCTCGGCCCCCCCCCCTTAGCTTCCTCCTTGCCCCCCCCCCCCCCCCGCCCCTCTTAGCTTCCTCTTAGCTTCAAACTTTGTGGCAATCAATACTATCCAAAGCAATCAATACTATCCAAAGATGTTGATTTCCAAGAAGGCTGTTTGGATTCCCCATAAAAGCCTTCTCAATAGGCTGTTTGGATTCTCTATTATCTTTCCTAATCAATTTTATCTCTTTATTCTAATTAAAGCATGATTATCTGATGGTTTACTATTTACAACGAAAAATCATTTTAAACCTTTTCTTTTGGAAAACTTGCAATTATCATTTGAATTGATAAGACTTTGTATTTTGTACATAAAATAATTATTTATCTATTAAGTGGGAAAATCATGAATTCCTAGCATTTATGAGAATAAAGGAAAAATAATTATTTATATATAGTTATTTATTCTACCATTTACGTTACACTACAACAGCCAGAAAAATAAAGGAAAAATACTACACTACTTATTACAAACCACAGTTTAATAGGAACTGGGCTTATGCCCTTACAATATTTTACATGAATTAAAATAAGAGAGAAAATGTTAAGTCTCTTCAATTACCTACAAAATAATAACAGAAATTTCTAATTTAAATTTGTAAACTAAGAATGAAGTCTCAGACTCTGGTCCAGTCCTCACTTTGCAGCTACTCTGCCTCAACGTCCGGTCGAACCGGTGCGTTTGCATTTCACTGGGGCCCATTGACCATTAAGGTCGTCGCCCAAAATATTTATCAAAAAAAATATTATTTTCCGAAAATCATTTGAAAATCATTTTATAATTTTTCTAAAAATTTCGGCAGCACTCCCTCTGTTTTCGGTCAACCCAAAAACTGGGAAATGCTCCGTAAACCTGCAAAATAACTTCCGAAACTCGAAATTTATATAAATATCCATAGAATATATTTTTCCCAAGCCAACCAGCAATCCGAAATGAGAATGGACTTCCCGAAATCCGAAACCAATATCAGAATCATTTCCACAGAACCCATCCTCTCAAGAAAATAAACCACAACATACATATATATGTATATATATCCGAAAATTCCGAACAGAGAACAGAACCTCAAAAGAATCAATTGCAACGAAAATTCCGAAAATTACAATTCCCTTTCGGAAAACCAAAAATAGCAACGTAACTATTACGTTGTCGAAAACCGAATTCCCGAAGGAATTCAGTTGGACCAGTTTCATCATCGACTAAATGAATAACAGGTTTAGAATTTACCCAACGACAACGTGAAACCGAAATGGAACTCGGAACGGAAACGGGGCACAACGGGCACGGGTCAGCAGTCGTGCGGTGAGCCACCCGCCAGAGCGACGTGATCCTCACTGCGGTCTCCAGCCCGGACGCCAGACTCTGCAGTCTCGGTCGACCGTGCCCATGCCGGTCAGTGGCAAGCCGGCGTCACCAAAGTGCGACTACGCCCGTGTCCCCGCGAGCACCCGTCGACAACTCCCCGTCACCCCGACCACCGAGCCGCCGAGGCCACTCCGGCCCAGATCCGACTCCGACGCCGACGCCGCGCCGCCAGGTCGTTGTTGCCGTGAGCCCCCAACTCCTGAAGCGTCGCCGGTGGCCATCCTCGACCCCAGCGCTGGCATCTCGCCGAGCCACCACCGCGTCCGCTGCGGATCGAGATCCATGCGACCCCATCAGTCGCCCTCTCCTCTGCACGGGCCAAAATCGAGCCGACCGTCCCGCTCCTCAACCGCCGAGATCTCCTCCGGGTCCAGAGCGCACCCCGAGGAGGGACAGAGGGGGAGGAAACCCGAGGGGGGTAGGGGGGCCCGAGACGGAGGGGCTCTCCCCGAGGGGGAGGGGGGAGGGCTTCCGCCGCCGGGGAGAGCCGAGGAAGGAGGGGAGGGGGGGCCTCCGCCGAGCAGGCAGGGGAGAGGAAGGGAAGCCGCGGCGTGGAGGGAAGGGGAGGCGGGGGTTAGCGCCAGGAGGGGCTAACGCCGACGGAGGGAGCGGCGGGGGGAGGGGGCGGCCACTGGCGGAGGGAACTCGGGGAGAGCGGCGGAGCCCTGGGGAGGACGGAGGACGCGAGCGGCCAGGAGGGCCCAGGAGTCCTCGCCGCCCGGGAGAGCCGGGGAGGTGGCCGCTGGGAAGGCCGGATCCACGGATGAGGAGGGGGGGCGGAAGCCGAGGAGGAGCAGGCTCTGCCGCCGCAGGGGGAGGGGCGCCTGAGCCGGAGGGGGCCGGAACCGTGGCCGGGCAGCAGTGGGGACTGCCGGGGCGGCCAGGAAGGGGAGCCGCGCCGCCGGGGAGGAGGGGGGGCCACCCAGAGAGGGACGGAGGGGCCAGCCACACGCCTCCCAGAAGGCCTTCAGCTTAATCGGAGGAGAGTCGGCGAGGGACGGAGGGGCCAGCCACACGCCTCCCACGACGGCGGCGGCGACCGCCGCCGCAGCCCTCCCGATCCGCCACGGATTCCGATCCGACGGTCCCGGAGCGCCGGGTCCTGCGCCGACGGCGGACGCCAGGCGTCATATCTGGCCGGAGCGGCGGATGACGAAGGAGGAGCGAGAGGAAATCATTTAGGAAATCGATGAGATAGAGAGAGAGAGTGGTGAGTTGGTTTCTATTTGTGGGATTGGCGATCCGCGTGCAGGGAGCCGAGAGCATACTGGCCTTTGGATTGAATTTGATTGACGGATGGGATTTGAGGGGTTTGTATTTAGCTTTCCTCTTCCCATCAGCTTTCCTCTTCCCAATGCCTTGATTAAAGTATGTATTTATTATTATTTTTAGCTTTCCAATGCTCATCCACAACCGTTGATTCACCAAGATTAAATCTCAACCACTCTTTATCTTGGCACAGTCAGCCCTAGGATTCAAAAACCTTTGTGTTTTGTATAATAGATATGAGGAAGGATCCACATCCCCAATTTTTTGTATCCTCAAGCATCTCCATATTATCAACCGTTGGATCTTGTTTAAGTTATCTAATCTTAACCATTGATTTGAATAGTTCAATTCAACGGTTAAGATTAGATGACTTAAACAATATCTAACGGATGATAACATGGGGATGCTTGGAGATGCAAAAGTGAGGGGATGTGAATCCCTCCTCTCTCTCTCTCTCTCTCTCTCTCTCTCTCTCTCTCTCTCTCTATATATATATATATATATATATATATATATATATATATATATGGGGATGCAAAAAGTGGGGTATATATATATATATATATATATATATATATATATATATATATATGGGGATGCTTGGGGATGCAAAAAGTGAGGGGATGTGAATCCCTCCTATATATATATATATATATATATATATATATATATATATATATATATATATATATATATATATATATATATAAAGCCAAAGAGGCATGGCCAAGTAGTCTGGACTTGGAGGCATAAGCATCCGGGTATGTCGGGTGGAGGTTCGAATATCCTGGAAGCATTTGCTCGAGGGAGGGATTAATGTGCAACATGTGGTTGTAGAGAATCCTGCCAAACCTGGAGGTGGTGAACAGACCTATCAGTGCAAGGAGTGATGGGCAAGGACAATGCTGAATTGATAGGAGGACGTTGCCGAGTTGATGCTAAGGAAGGGCGTTGTGGACGTCAAGATGGACACTGAGCGAAAAGTCGAGTGTGGTGGAGAGAGGTTGTGTTTGAAATATCTCACACACACATATATTGCCTATCTAATGAGCACAGTATCTAAGTGAGCAAATGAGCACAGACTTCCTATAACGCTGGATGCAACATATTGTACAAGGGTCATGCCATCCTTGTCATCAGCATGTGCGTTGGCTCCCCTGCATGAATGAATGTAAAGATAAGTCACTTTCTAAACAAAAAAAACCACCTACATTCAACGGTATGTGTGGTCTTCTATGAAAATATTTGATTCCTACCAAAAGTGAGAAGTGGCTCGGTTGGAAGTTACGAAAAAAGAAAATTTTAGGAGTTTAGCAACCGTCAAGGGTTTATAGTATATCTACCAAGATGAAAGAATCCTAATCCTTCCCTATAACTTATGTTGCATCCAACTGTATAGGACTGCTCATTTGCTCATTTGGGGAGAGAGAGAGAGAGAGAGAGAGAGGGAGCCTTCACATGATGCAGTAGAAGAGTAGAAGCAGGAGTGTCCTGAGGCAACCTCAACCAGATGGCGGCCCAGGAGGAGCCTCGTGGTACCCTCCTACCTAATGAGGCTTCAGGGAGTAGAAGCTATCAATAATGCATCTAAAGAGCTGACAGAGTCCTCTGAGTAGAATACCTTACTGACAGGGTTGAAGAAAGGGAACATGAAGACAAAGAAGAGAGATAAGGCTGCAGAAGAGAACATCCATTCCTCTAGAATGATTCTCAAGGGTAACAGATGAACCAAACTTACTTAATGTCTATCCTAAAGGGGATTAAATTCCATAAGTAGATTGAAGGATGTGCATGGAAAAGTTCAAAAGTATAATTGTACTGTAATGGGGCTTGTAGAGCCTAAAATAAAATACCTGAAGTCTTTAGCAAGTTACTAGGTTGGAAGCAATGCGCACCTAAGGGCAGAGTATGGTTATTGTGGAATTTTGCTGCGCAGGATGCTAGTACAATATCTACCAATGCACACCTAAGGGTACAATATGGTTATTGTGAAAAACAGAGGGGGACTGATAATAACACGTATCTACTATCTATGGAGTAACTTCAAGGAAGAGAAGAAATCGCTCTGGGAGGAGAAAATCAGGAGTAGAACACAAATCTCTAATCCTTGGCTTCTAATTGAAGACTTCAACACTATAAGATATTGGTCTGAGAAAGTAGGGGAAAACGATGTTCCACAAAGAGTTTTGGAGGACTTTAACCATTGTTTTAAGTCTATCCTCATGGAGTTAGAAAGGGCAGGTCACCAACGGTCTTGAAACAATAGAGTGCATCTCTGTAAAGACTAAAGACGTGGTCTTGGAACATGCACTCTAAAACTTTTGCTAACCAATGGTCTCGTATGTAGACTGGACCGAGATCTCTGCAACGTAGCCTGGCAGACCATATTTCCTGACATAAAGATAACCTGGACCAAGATCTCAAGTGATCACAATCCAATGCTGGTGAGGCTAGATACAGGGCATAAACCTAAAGTCAAAACATTCAGATTTAATAATGCCTGGCTAGGATGAAAAATAGCATAAAGGTGGTTGAACAAGCTTGGGGAGTACACATGCAATGGTACTCTATGTACTGCCTCATTCAGAAGCTAAGAAACACAAAACATGCCCAGGGCAAGTGGAGGAAGGAGACTAAATTAGCCTTAGCCAAGGACCTGCAAGTTGAGACATCAGAGACACAAGGACTGCTCAATCTTGATCCTCTGAACCAGGATTTGGCTAAGCAGGAGACATGATACCAAGTTTCTCTAAGAAAGGCCCTACTCCAGGAAGAAGTTCACCTATACAGAGAGCTAGGTGTTCATGGCTGACTGAGAGGGATATGTGCTCCAAGTTCTTCCATGCAAGAATAAAAGCCAGACATAAGGGTAACAGTGTCGCTAGGTTAATTGATCAACAGGGCAAGAAACAACTGCAGCATGACCTATCAAAGAGGAGGCTCTTCCCTATTTTACTAACCTCTACACTTCTCAGGATACTTCCACATGTTTACAAAACTATTGTACATGATAGTGTTGACACTAAAGCTCCAATATCATATGAATATAACTCTAAATTCTTCAAAGTTCACTGGAACTTGATCAAACAAGATGTCTACTTGGCCATTAATGAGTTCTTTAGCAAAAGTAAATTCTCCAAGTAACTCAATCACACATCACATTGGTGCGAAAGTGGAGGGAGCTAAAAGGATGCAGGAGTTTAGGCCTATTGCTTGCTATAACAACTGATTAAAGATCATGTCCAAGAGGATGGAACATATAATGTCAGGGCTAATTTCTCAAAACCAAACTGCTTTCGTCAAGGGGAGAAATATTGCTGATAACTGCCTGTTACCCATGAAACTGTTGCATAAATTTGGACATACAAAAAGCCTATGATACAAGGTGGCCCACTATCCCCATATTTGTTCACAGTGGTTATGGGGTCCCTATCTATTCTACTCACAATCAGGGAGGAGAAAGTAGAGATTACTGCCTTTTTCAGTAGGATTGAGCCAACGGTGACCATCTCATGTATGTTGATGACGTCCTATTTTTCAAAGCAACTAGAAGCGATTTTACAGACCTTAAGCGTGCCACTTGAAGAATTGTCTAGTTGTCATGGTCTTCACATCAGCAGCAGCAAGAGTAAGGCCTACTTTAACTCGTGCTGCTCTCAAAGGAATACTATTCTCCAGATCCTAGAGCTCGAGGAAGGTATACTACCTAGCAGATATCTAGGAGTCCCACTGTATGTCAAGTAACTAGGACTGTCAGTCTTTGGTGGAGTATTGCATGAAGAGATTAGAAGGCTGGCAAAGTTGACTCCTAGCATTTACCAGTAGACTTGAACTTATCAAGACGGTTATCTCTTCTATCAATTGCTTTTGGCTTCAAATAAAAATAATCCACATCCGTATTAGTGTACTTGGGAAGATAGAAAAACTTTGCTCTAATTTCCTATGGAGGGATGGAGTAGCTATAATCAGCTTGGAGCATATTTGAAGATAAAAGGAGGAAGGAGGTATGGCATCCACAAGACTATCTACACTCGAGGAAGACTATGTAATCAAGCTCTTAAGCAAATTTCTAACACATCAGTCTATATGGGGCACATGGATGAAAGCCAAATATCTTAAGGGTAACAACTTCTGGAACATTATTGAGGAAAACAACTTCTTTTTACTTTTAAAGGTACACTCAGGTATAGAGGATCTGTTTAAGGAGGGCTATTGCAAATGGGGAACACACTAACCTTCTGTGTGACCCATTGTTGCTACAAGGAAGTAGGGGAGACAAGTTAGATGCTACTAGACACTTGCAGGAGGAGATCAATGATATTCAGATAGAAAACACCAAAGGAAGACTATTGGGTGTGGGATGGCACTAGATGGGGACTCTTCGCCCTAAATCTGCTATGAAGCTAGTCAGGGACTCAGGAAGTGCAATACTACTGTAGACTGGCACAATATATTATGGTTAGTGGAACTACCTAAAGATGAGCATCTAACCTAATAAGGCTATTCTAAACATATTGCTCACTTAAGATAAGTTCATAAGTTGCCAACTATGTAAATTGGAACTAGAATCAGTCCTGCACCTATTCAAGTGTGCTTATACATCCTATATATGAAAACTGACCTACTAAAACTTGGAATCCATAGTAGTAGTCCATGCCAGTTGGAAGAGGAAATCAAGGCCCAGAAGTGGCAGAACAAGAAGAAGAGCAGAATCTCCATCCTCATGAGAGCGGTTATAGCAGTTGTAGTCTGACAAATATGGAAAGAGAGGAACAGAAGAGTATTCATCAACAGGAGATTCAGAAGATTATTAGGATGAAGACAGTTCAAGAAGATAAGGCCCTGTTTGGATATAAGTTTTTTTTTCTAATGTTTTGCATTTAAACTCAAAAACCCAAGTAAAGAGTGTTTGGTTACAGCAGTCAATTTTTTGCTTTCCAGAATTATTTCTCAAAACCAACGTTTAAACGTTGTTTTGAGAGAAATGAAAAAAAATTGTTTTTCAAATTTTGTTTCCAACATTTCCAACGTAGCTCTCTCTCTCTCTCTCTCTCTCTCTCTCTCTCTCTCTCTCTCTCTCCTCCTTTCCAGATTTTTTTAGAAAGCAATGTTTCCCTCCTCTCCCTCCTCTCCGACCACCCCTCACCGCCGGCAGCTTCTCTCTCCAGCCCAGAAGAGCACAGATTATGACCGTCGTGACCGCCTCCGAGATCCACCTGCGGATCTCGGGCATAGCCAGCTCTGGACCTCCATATGTCACAAACAAGTCTTTTGAGATGGGATGAGGTTGGCGGCGGCGACACATTTGGAGATGGGGCTAGGGACGGCGGCCTCGGCCTTGGATTTGGTGGAGGTGCCTTTGGAGATGGGGCTGGGGACGTCGGCGGCGACGCATTCCTCTGGGGTCTAACCCGAAGAAGTTGGCATGGAAGGATATGGGCTTGTGCTCCTTGCCGAAGATCGACAAGGTTCGTCGGAGACAAACGTGGGAGATGAACAATATTTCGGCTCATGGCAGCCCGCACTAGCCGGAGAAGAAGAGGTTAGAGTCCGAGAACCTCTATCCACGGCAACTCCATCGCCAAGATGGTCCACACCGACATAGAGTCCGAGAACTGCGTCCGTAGCCGACGTCTGGTCCGCCTCCGCCGACTAGCTCACCGTCGAAAGGCAGTCCACCCTCTCCTCCACGACGCGAACAATATTCTTGAGGTCGAAGAGGACTCACTATTTTTCAGATGATGACAGAGATGATTTTCTAAAAATATTTTACCAAACATAAATTTTAATTTGTGTTTCCTAAAATAATTTTTCAAATGAAAGTGACCAAACGCAAACTCAGAATTTGTATACTCAAAAAATAACTTTATAACATCTTCTCTGAAAATTGTTTTCAGAATAAAATTTCAGAAAATACATCCAAACGGATCCTAAGTATCTATTATTAGGGAAATGTTTGGTTTACAACCAAACTTTTACAACCTTTTTACAACTTACACCCATTTGCTGACATGTGGGCCAGGCCACCACCTGGCCCACATGTCAGGAAATGGGTGAGTGGTTGTAAGAAGGTTGTAAAAGTTTGGTTGTAACTGTAGCATTGCTCCTATTATTATGTCTAAAATGAATGTCAAGGTTAAGGATACTCTAGGAAGTAGGGAGATACTCTCCAATTGGGAGTTATCTCTACGCTAAAAGTACCTAACCTAGTGGTGTAAAGTATTATTGATCAATAACTTTCAACCCTTCCTGCAAATACATGTGTGTGTTCATACAAGTTTTCAATACATGTCAGATCTGACAGTCTGGTACTTCCACTGATACGTGCTGGTTACACATTTACCTAGCTGAATTTTAAGACTTCAGATATCATACTGGAATGTACCCTAGACATATCTACTATTTATACTTCTTTATGTTGTTGTCATCTAAGCAGTAGATGAGACAATGCTCAACTAATAGGATCCATAGTTCATTGACGTTGGATGTATATTGATCAACATGCATCATCTCACTACCTTATGGTTGTTGCTTCCCTTGACCCAATGGTGCAATAAGAACATTTACTAAAGTGTTCTGACTTGAGCAATTAAGAATCTTAAAGATCACCTTGGAAAGAAAATATGTGATAATTAGATCTGACATTCGCTGCCAGGTTAATCTTCCAAAGCATTGCATCCATGCTTCATTCTCAAAAAAGATGTACTTGTGGATAAACTTTATAACCTCACTGAGCCTTGCATATATTGTGGGACCATCTAGGTGTTCCTGCAGAAATCATTGAAGTTGTAAGTGCAGTTAAGTGATGTTCTGAAATTCAGGCAACCTTAGTTTGACAATATGATCATCTTTAATAGGAGTAATGGTATGAAATGATTCCAAATATCAGAAAGAAATTATATACATTTCTTACTGATCTAACACGTACAATAAGAATATGGGTTCAATAGAAGAGATGCTGAAGGGACGGAGAGAAGGCAGCCAATTTCCATGGCAGGGAGAGAAGGTGGGAGGATGGTATCGATGGTGGAAGGGAAACAAGACGGCGAAGGGAAGATACTTCAGCGACTGGCAGGAGAAATAAGGATACATTTAGAATTTGATCATAATAAGCAGAAATGTGAGAGAATCAAGGGCAACATATTCTTAAGGAGGGTGTCATCTAATTATCAAAAGGATATGCAAAAAAAATGAAAATATTACAAAATACATGCAAATACTTGTAACATAAGGGTAAAAATATATAAATAAACAAAAAAAAAGCATAAGGCTGCATATCAAAAGAAAAGCAAATTGTGGTGTAAAACAGAAGTATCAAGTTTTTCTAGCACAAACTTCAACATGAGGAGAGTCAAGCATGCTAAACTTCAAGAACAAAAAAAGAAAAGAAGAAAAATCAACCATATATGAACAAAGTTGATAAAAAAGTAGTTTCTCTGGCAGCAGAACAAAATATGATACAATGACAAATGTGCTAACAATAAGCTATCATCTTAACTTATCGATCTAAAACCCAACTGAGCTGAAAGGGACCAAATATAGTAAAACTGTAAAATATGGAATGAGACACAAAGTTAGTGGAAGTTTGAAACTTACATACTTATCTAATATTAATTTTCCTGCTTTACGTATTCTCCCAATATTATGATCCACTCAAGTCTTAAGGGAAGACCAATACAATTTGATGCATGCAGCCTACAAGATTAGACTACATGAAAAACCTGTTATTGCCGGGGCACAATTTTCGATGGAAAACTGAGAAAATGAAACAATTGTAAAAACAACATTTCAATGCAACACTTCAAAGAATGTGCACAACAGAGATCCTAGGAGGATTCTGAATTACGATAATCTAAAAAGATTTCGTAACAGTAGCAAACGACAGTAGCACTTCTAAACAGAATGTACGAATCGAAATGCTAACAGCAGCAGCGATGACAGACAAAAGATGGAAGATGGCCTGCTGGAGTGAATGATCACCGTTGCTCAAAGCTTAATTCGCCCCACACGAATAGCTTCCAGGAACCAGCAAGTTCGTCGGAGAACTCTGGAACACTCTGCTCTTCTGACTCCTCGGATGGCAGCGGACTCCTGTGGCGCTAAGTGACGCTGGTGCAACGCTACTCTTCTCTCTCAAAGTCCGTGAGAATTCGTAAGGAATTCTGAACTATGTACTTGTGTTAAAAAACACTTATGTACTCTATGTTCTATTACTTGTGCTTTCACAGTGAGAGAGATGAGAGCCTTATATAAGTCCGTACAGTAACTACCCAGTTAGCAGAACGTTCGGAACGTGGAAAAAATTATCCCGAACGTGTTGTAACCGCTCAAATCGTGTATAGACACGATCTGAGTCAACTTGCGCACAGCGCGTGCAACTTGCGCCACCCGCGCAACTAGCACACTGCGCGCACAACACGCACAGCACCACTTGCGCCATACTGCGCCACACGCACCGTGCGCAACCTGCGCAAGCCGCGCAATGCGCACACTGCGCTACTCGCGCAACGTGCGCCACTTGTGCCACTTGCGAACCGCGCGCACCCTGCGCAAACCGCACAACGTGCGCAACTTGCGCACCACGCGCAAGAACAATCTCAAAGCTTAATTGCTACGATGGAAAACTTTCGTGCTTCGCTAGTCAATCATAACTTCTCTAAGTTAGAACAAGTGAGCACTATCAAATCAGGAAAAGAAAAGTTTTTCTCAATATTCAGTTCTCTGATGTTGCTCACGTGTTGTTTGAGGAGGAATCTACTGTTCCAAAAACTGGATCTGCAGCCGCAATCTCTGCGGTTACTAAGAACCAGGCCAAGAGGAGAAGGGACAATAGCATTTGTAGGCTTATGATCCTAAATGCTATAGAAGATTCTCTTGCTGAATCTTATTCAAAGAAGACTGTTACCAGAGAGATTTGGGAGTCTCTGGAGAAACTATACGAAGATGATAAGAACCGTAGCAAGATATTTCTTGTTGAAAAATATCACAAGTGGTTCTTTGAGGACGAAAAGCCAATGTTGTCGCAGGTGAAGGAGTTCCTGAAGCTGCGACAAAAGTTGGAAGACGAGGCGATGCCCCTCTCCGACAAGTTTGTTGTTGGAGGGATCGTTTCGAGGCTCCCTGCTGGGTGGAGCAAGTTCTATGCAAACATGCATAGGAAGAAGTTGAAGGTCAGTCTCGACGATCTCCTACAAGAAGTCTATGTTGAGGACCATATGAGGGCTCAACTGAAGGTGGACGCACTGTCCAAGCAATTGGCTAATGCCAATCTGGTTCATACCAGGGAACCAAGAGAAAAGCATGCAGCTTCCCACAGCAAGAAGAAGGACCCTAACAATCTGAACGTGAAGGGGACTTTCTTCAAGCATAAGAAGGCAAAGTCTCAGATACCTTGTTTCAAGTGTGGCAAGAAGGGCCACTTCAAGAATGAATGCAAAGCAAAGACCAAGCAATCAGAGTAAAGAGAGTCTAGCAAGGTATCTATGATCACTGACGTTGTTGCTATGATTACGCAGGTCGATGCGGTGGGGGCTGACTCTGACTGGTGGATAGACACTGGAGCCGCCTGCCATGTCTGCTCCAGCAAGGAGTGGTTTACCACCTATACACCAACTTCTGAAGTGGTTATGGTGGCGAACCAGGCACAAGTTGAAGTGCTCGGGATCGGGACGGTGGTGTTGAAGCTGACTTCTGGCAAGTCTCTGACGCTTCAAGGTGTGAAGCATGTACCTGCTATTGCCAATAACCTGATCTCGGAAGACCTACTCTGCAATGCAGGCCTCAGGATGGACATCAATGCTGGCCAGATGGTGATGTCCATAAAGGGAACATATTTCGGAAAAGCTTTTTATACCGAAGGAATGTTCAAAATTCAGCTTGTAAATCAATCCAATGTTATTAATGCAATCACTCCTGCTGATACTCTTGAGTTGTGGCATAATAGACTAGGACATGTTCATTGTAAACGAATAAACAGAATGTCTAGTCTAGGACTTATCTCCAAGTGTGGGGGTAAGGTAGAGAAATGTGAACTTTGTGCTCAAACGAAGATCACAAGGAAACCCTTTCCTCGGGTTAATCGAAGCACAGATCTTCTGGAGTTGGTACACTCTGATATCTGTGACTTCAAACAGTTCTCTACAAAGGCCGGGATGAAGTATTTCATAACCTTCATCGATGACTTCTCAAAATATGCGTTCGTCTACTTGCTAAAGGCTAAAGACGAAGCATTCGAGAAGTTCAAGGAGTTCGGGGCCGAGGCTGAGCGGCAGACTGGACAACAACTCAAGCGAATAAGAAGTGATCGAGGTGGAGAGTACCGGTCTCAGGAATTCGCATCGTTCTGCAAAGAACATGGAATTGTCAACGAAACTACGGCTCCGTACTCTCCTCAATCAAACGGAGTAGCAGAGATGAAGAACAGAACGTTAACAGAAATGATTAACTTAATGTTGTTGACTGCGGGTCTTCCAAAATGCTACTAGGGAGAAGCTGCATTGACGGCCACTTTTATTCTAAATAGAGTGCCTCATGCAACTTCAGACATTACTCCTCATGAACTCTGGTTCAAGGTCAGACCTAACTTGAATGTCATTCGAGTGTTGGGGTGTCTGGCATATGTCAAACTTCCAGATCTGAAGATTCAGAAGCTTGGGACAAGGACTACAAAGACGATCTTCTTGGGGTATGCCGAGAAGAGTGATGCTTGGAAATTTCTTGATATTGAGTCTAATCATATCATTGAATCTCGCGACGCAGAATATTTTGAAGACAAATTTGCAAAGTACAAGAATATTGTTCTTGCGGATATTCCGGAGAACAATAAGGGTGCGCAAGAAACTGAAGTTTTCAATGAAGAATTAGTCCAAGAAGATGTTGTTGTTGAAACAACGGTTGAACCAGAACTCGCTGAGCCGTCAGCGAAGCGTGTGAGGAGGCCGAAGGACTTCGGAAGTGACTTTGTCACCTATCATGTGGAAGCAGATCCGCTTACCTATGATGAGGCGATGAAGACCAGAGACGTGGTTTTCTGGAAGGAGTCGATTGACAATGAAATTAATTCCACCACCTCAAATAACACTTGGGTGTTGGTTGATCTTCCTGAAGGAGCGAAACCCATCGATGCAAATGGATCTTCAAGAAGAAGATGAAAACAGACGGAACTATTGACAAGTTCAAGGCTAGGTTGGTAGCCAATGAGTTTTCTCAGAAGCAGGGAATCGATTACTTTGACACGTATGCTCCAATAGTCCGGATGACCACCATCAGAATATTGATTGCTCTCGCAGCAATACATAAGATGGTGATACATCAAATGGATGTGAAAACGACTTTCCTAAATGGCGAGCTGACCGAAGAAATTTACATGCAACAGCCAGAGGGATTTGTCGTCAAGGGTCTTGAAGACAAAGTTTGCATATTGGTGAAATTCTTGTACGGTCTCAAACAGGCTCCCAAGATGTGGCATGAGAAATTTGACAAGGTTATAAGGTCAAATGGCTACATGGTCAGCGAGACGGACAAGTGTGTTTACACAAAGTTCGCTGATGGAAGAGATGTGATTGTTTGTTTGTACGTGGACGACATGCTAATCCTAGGTATGGATATGGGCTGTGTCACGGAGATAAAGAAGTTCATCTCGAGCAAGTTCAGTATGAAGGACTTGGGGGAAGCTGATGTGATCTTAGGGATCAAGATCATCCGGACAGACACTGGACTAGCGCTGTCACAGTCTCATTATATTGAGAAGATGATCACACGTTACGGGTATCAGGATCTTCCAGGGATCGATACGCCTTACAGGTGTGATCTGAAGCTGAAGCCTAATTTAGGAAAAAGCGTCAGGCAGTTGGAGTACGCAAGCGTAATCGAGAGTTTGATGTATGCTACTACTGCCACAAGGCCTGATATAGCTTTCGTCGTGGAAATGCTGAGTCGTTTCACTAGCAACCCAGGCATTGAGCACTGAAAAGCTGTGAAACGGGTTATGAGATATCTCAAGAAGACTCAGACATATGCACTGCACTACAGCGGAGATCCGCTAGTAGTGGAAGGCTTCAGTAATGCCAGCTAGTGCTCAGAGGTGGAGAGCGAGAGGTCCACAGGTGGATTCATTTTCACAATGGGTGGAGATGTTATATCGTGGAAATCGAAGAAGTAGACTATGCTCTCGCGATTATCCATGAAATCTGAGTTCTTTGTACTTGATACCGCAGCGGAGGAAGCAGAATGGCTTCGGGAGCTCATGTATAATCTTCCAGTGGTTGGGGCACAAATACCGACGATACCGATATACTGCGACAACCAGGCGACTGCAGCGGTGGCATCAAATGACCTCTTCAACGGAAAGAAGAGGACTGTGCGGTTGAAGCACAGGACAGTACACGATCTCATCAAGAGGAGTGTTATTGCAGTGATTGATGTTCGAAGTCAGGAGAACCTGGCGGATCCGTTCACCAAGGGCCTCAAGCGCCAGCTGGTCGATGACACAGCTTGTAAAATGGGCTTGAAGGCATTCTGATATTGTGTTATTACATTCCTACCATAAAGTTTTATACTATTAGTTCAAAGAGAAATCTACTAGGCATCTAGCTTTTGGTTCAAGGGAGGACTATTAACCGAAAGAATATCAGGAACGGTGGGTACTTGTCCTTTGTGGCATGGAGAGGTTACGGACCTACAACCACTGTTTTCTACTGTTGTTTTCTGCAGAAAACGGATCATGTGGGAAGGTTGGCTTAAACGCCTTAATGAGTTCTCAGGCAGAGTGAATGCCTAGTGCGTTTTACAGGAAGCACGGTAGCGCAGCACTACAAGGAGTGAAACTCCATGTTAATGTGGGGTGACTCCACCATGAGGTTCCCGAAAGGGGTAATACCTCGGCTATATGAGCTAAGTCACAGCGGCGTAGCACCGCAAATAGGCAGGTAGCCTAATGCTGTATGTTGAAAAGAAAGAGGGTGTAGTCAGCACTACAAAGAGGAGGGGTTCCTCATGTTACAGTGGCACGACACCACATGAGGTACCCCAATAGGGGTAAAGTCTCGGTCTTGCAAGCCATGTCGTTGCGGCGTAACACTGCAAGGGAGCCTAAGGCTTCATGCTAGGTAGTATGGCACTACAAAGAGGTGGTGACCTCATGCTACAGTAGTATGACACTACGATGAGGTTTCCGGTACGGGGTAAGGTCTCGGCTTTAGGACATGTCATAGCGGCGTAGCACCGCAAGAAAAGCGCAAAGTGCTTCATGCCATGTCTCTTTAATAAAGAACTCACCTATAGTGTATGGACAAAGAGATATCAGGCCGTCTCTTGAGGGTAAACTTGTAGACGTCCAAAATTATACAATAAAACCAGGCTGACACAGGGCCTTTAATGTGTTGCCAGAAGCACATGTAACTACATTATGTGAGTGAAAAGAATTTCAGCTATGGTACAGAATTCAAGGCTTTAGTCCATTCTTGTATTATAGTCTGTTGTTTGACCCATGCGGAAAGATTCAAGTCGTCAGCGACATCTCTCCTAATGCATGATGGACAGTTACTGTAGGGAACACTCAAATCCATATAGATAGAGATATGTGGGGGATTGTTGGAGTTTGGCCTTTTGTTTTGGAATTTTAGTCCCATATCGGCTAGGTCAAAGGAGTTGTATCTCTATATATTAGCTATGCACTTTTAGAGATGCACATGTGGTGTGAAGGTGCATATGGGTGTGCCATGTGGAGTTATTTTTCTAATGGAAAAAAGGCTAAATCAATAATGAAGCATTCATGCTTTTTGCTCATGGAAAATTTATTTCCATTGAAGCTAAGTCCCGTAGGGACTTAGTGACTCGGACTCGGACTCGGACTCGGGCTCATGGGCTCATTAGGCGTAATGTGGCGTTTTGTGCGTAATGTGGCATTTTGTTGACGCACTTCGCACTTAGCACGTCAGCATCGTCGCTAGGCGCATAGTGCACTTAAGTTGCGCTCGTTGCGCGAGCCTCTTGCGCAGCCGATTGCGCGCAGGTTGCGCGCGGTGCGCAAGTTGCGCGCGGTGCGCGGTTTGCGCAGGGTGCGCAAGTGGCGCACGTTGCGCGAGTAGCGCAGTGTGCACATTGCGCGGCTTGCGCAGGTTGCGCGCAGTGCGTGTGGCGCAGTGTGGCGCAAGTGGCGCAAGTGGTGTTGTGCGTGCTGTGCGCGCAGTGTGCTAGTTGCGCGGGTGGCGCAAGTTGCACGCGCTGTGCGCAAGTTGACTCAGATCGTGTCTATACACGATTTGAGCGGTTACAGCACGTTCGGGACGATTTTTTCCACGTCCCGAACGTTCTGCTAACTGGACAGTTACTGCACGGGCTTATATAAGGCTCTCATCTCTCTTACTGTGAAAGCACAAGTAATAGAATATAGAGTACAGAAGTGTTTCTTAACACAAGTACAGAGTTCAGAATTCCTTACGAATTCCCACAGACTTTGAGAGAGAAGAGTAGCGTTGCACCAGCATCACTTAGCGCCACAGGAGTTCGCTGCCATCCGAGGAGTCAGAAGAGCAGAGTGTTCCAGAGTTCTCCGACGAACTTGCTGGTTCCTGGAAGCTATTCTTGTGGGACGAATTAAGCTTTGAGCAACGGTGATCATTCACCCCAGCAGGCCATCTTCCATCTTTCGCCTGTCATCGCTGCTGCTGTTAGTATTTCGATTCGTACCTTCTGTTTAGAAGTGCTACTGTCGTTTGCTACTGTTACGAAATCTTTTTAGATTTTCGTAATCCAGAATCCTCCTAGGATCTCTGTTGTGCACCTTCTTTGAAGTGTTGCATTGAAACGTTGTTTTTACAATTGTTTCATTTTTTCAGTTTTCCATCGAAAATTGTTCCCCGGCAATAACAATCTCGCGCAACGTGCGCCACTTGCGCACCGCGCGCAACCTGCGCAAACCGCGCAACGCACGCAATCGACTGCGCAAGAGGCTAGCGCAACGAGCGCAACTTAAGCGCACTATGCGCCTAGCGATGATGCTAACGTGCTAAGTGCAAAGTGCACTAACAAAATGCCACATTACGTCTCATGAGCCCGAGTCCGAGTCGCTAAGCCCCTATGGGGCTTAGCTCCAATGGAAATAAATTTTCCAAGAGCAAAAAGCATGAATGCTTCATTGTTGATTTAGCCTTTTTTCCATTAGAAAAATAACCCCACATGGCACACCCATGTGCACCTTCACACCACATGTACATCTCTAAAAGAGCATAGCTAATATATAGAGATACAACTCCTTTGGCCTAGCCGATGTGGGACTAAAATTCCAAAACAAAAGGCCAAACTCCAACAAAACCTTGAACTAAGGGTAAAAAGAAAAAAGAAATAGAAAAATATGTAGGAATGCAGAGTGGCCTGTCTTTGATTCAAGGAGGACGGCCATTAGTTTGGCCAAACTACTAACAACTAACTGTTTAGTTATTACCACTCAACTAATGGTATATACCTTTATGATAGTTCAAGCAAAAAAAGAGCCTAGACTTCCGAGTAATATGAGAAACTGCATTCAGTCAACTAAGACAATGCATTTATCTTTGATACAAGCTATTGCTTGTTCCGCAGGCCTTCTTTTATATCAGGGATGTTATGGGCCCATCACGCATAAACCCCTGACTATGAGCACCCCCCTCCCTAACATTTAAAATCATGGGTTAGTCAACTGGAATTAATTGAGAGAATTTAAAATATATACGTTAGTGGAAATGTTTGAATTTGAATTTCAGAATCCTACAAAATCTTTATAACTCTCGTTCATTCTTACCATATATAACATAATTGTAGACTCTCAATATCTCTCCCAACTCATTAGCATTCCAAATTCTTATATGAATCTTTTTCTTCTTGTACGCTTCTCTTTCTAGCTCCCTCCAATTTCTGTTTTCTTGTTCTTTCTCTTTCCTGCCTCAGTCCCATCTCCTATGTTTCTTTTTTCCTTGTTATTTCTCCTTCTGGCCTCCCTCCCATCTCGTCCAAACCCATTCCATCGTATATATGTCTTCGTCCATCCCATGTAAAAAGTTTTTCTCGAGTTATCATATATGCATCATCTTCATCATTCCCTTTATTTTTTTGTGAAAAATATGTATATGCATCCTCCACTCTCTTCCCTTTGAATTTCTTTTATGAGAATTATAGATAATATAGGATGTCCAAACTCATTGTTCTTACTCGTGTAATGTTTATGTGAATTGAGATCTATGTTATATTTTAATAGTCAATTTCTATTGAGCTTTATGCACTTCAGTTCTTGGTGAACTATTCTCGGACACATAATATGTAAAACTTTTGTGTATTTATTTTCCATTAACTTGCTCAAATACAACAATTATTAAAATAATTATTATTTACAAAATATTAATTTAATTAATTTAATGTGTATTTGATATGTCAATAGTATGAAATATGAGCTAATTAATGCCAACAGGATTTCAAATTTCAGCCTTAACTGTAATTTCATAATCCATGTGACAATCATACAATTAGAATATCCTGTTGAAATAACCATTTGTACTTTCAAATACAAATTCAGACTAGATTATAAAATGCATGTTGGCTAACCCCCATTGGCAAGTAACAATCTTAAGTCGCTCCCAATAGGTCATTCTGCATACAGATGATCAAAAGAAGTAACTGCAAGATTATTGGTATGATTAGGTATAATTTACCTGAAATTCTGATGGAAGTAGTCTAAGACTTGTTTCGTACTTTTCAACAGAATTCTCATCAAGTTCTATAAAAATCTTAATTGAACCATCACATATTGCAGGATTCATGACATACTTTATCATCGAATCTGCCACCTTTCCCAGTCCATAGTCTAGAACACCAACTATCTGCATGAAGCACGTAAGTGCCATGAAAAGAGAACGCAATCAGGATCTAAGTTTAAAAGATAGGCAACAAAAACCAAAACCATAAATGATAGTGGAACATTTCAGTTTCTTATAGCAAACATAAACGAATACTCAAAAGTAGATAAATTGTTTGGTTAAGAAAATTGTTTAAGTCCACGCAAAAGGTAAAATTATTGGAAAGATGAATAATGGTCAATATAATGGAATTCTAAAACTTAAACAACTATATTTGAAGTTATATGAGTATTGATTGCTCTTATATCCCTATGCAAACTATTTTATCTCTAAATTTCCCTTGTTTTTTTCTCGTCCACTAATTTTAGATTCAAATCATAACTTGAGACTAAATCTAAAATGTGTTATTAGTAGAGAGTAAACGCATAAATAATATAGAATGAAGGGAGAAGAATTAGAATCGTCATCATCACCCAAGCCTTCTCCCATCGAATGGGGTCAGCTATGGAGATTAACAAAGCTCCATGAAAGATTTGACATAGTTTTTAGGACAGGCTGTCTGACGTCAACCCTTTAGGTTTTTACCAAATTCCTAGCCAAGTGAGCATGAGAGAATCATGTAGTTTAAGCTCCTTTTGGATATGTAGTTTAAGCTTATGCAACCAAGGAATACCCTTCAAGTTCCCCCAGAATATAGAGTCTAGACAACGAGGTAAAATGATAAGATTTGCTATTGGAAATCGCATTTCTCTCTATAACACATTGAGTCAAAGAGTGAAGGAATAACAATCCCATAAAAATTAGAATGTTGATGTCAAAAAAAAAAGATACTAAATTTAAGCAAGCCTAAATTTATATATAATGTTCTATTTAACTGCAAGCAAATGACTAGTTTTGATTCCTGAGCCAACGCACGTCTTACCTCAAAGCAAAATGCACAAGCATAATATTATGATTAAATTCAACCATATGTTGATAAGAAGACAATTACTATTTTTACAACATAATATCTTCAAAAAATAAAAAAATTGATATCACAATTTAAAAAAGAAAAATCACCTCCATGGCCTCCAATGTCGTGTACAGCTCGCAGTCCTCCAATCCCCCAGTTCTTGCCTTACATCTTACTCTCACTCTGCCATTCTCCACCTCAAAGTGTAGAGAATTTTCAACATGTCTTGCAAGGTCTCCTTGCAGCTAAAACGTAAAAGACAATCATAAATCATATACCAACAAATCCAATCGAAACATAGAACCCAATGGAGCCATCTAAAAAACCTAGAAATCTCGATCAACTAAACTTCCAAATTAGATTGTAATCCACACTGCATTTGCAGTAACATAAATTTTAAAGGATCTCAAAACAAAAACAATGAGTAGCACACCACATTGAAGCAATCCAAAGAAACAAAATGACCACAAATCATTCGCAGTAAACCCAAACCAATTGGTTCGAAATAAACCTAAAGTATACAATTCGACGTGCATAGAAAATACAAGTTGCATACACATCGAAATGAGGGAATTACATGTTACCCCTGTGGTTTTGAGGTTCTCTAAGGCACCTACTTGTTCTTGAAATTGTTACTTCAACTCCTCAACATTAGGACTAAAGTGAAAACGTCAATTTCACATTAAAAAGATTGAGGCTTTCACTACACCAAGATTCCAAAGTTGTGGTGATGGTTAATGGTTATATATTTATATTAATCCATTACGACCCACAGATGAAATCTCCATTTATGGGCTGAGAGTTGGATATGGGCATCTGTATAATTTTCATAATAAGATATGCTTAAAATTAGTGTCGGGATGGGATTTCAACCTAGCTCGCTCTAATACCATGTTAAGGTTCGTGTCGTTACACCAAACCTCCAGAGTTGTTAGAGTAAGGGTGACGGTTATATTAATATATTTGTATTATCCCAATGTGTATTAACATGGAGGTGAAACTTCTAAAACCTCATGTATGTGTACCTTCAACAACAACAACAAAACCTTTATCCCAAATTTTTGGGGTTGGTTTTTTGAATTTTTCTTCCATTCAGCTTTGTTAAAGATCATCTCCTCTGTAACAAACAGAATAAATCTTCAACCCATGTTCGTTTATGCCTACCTCTAGTCCTAGCGGCTCCTTTAACTACTAATATCTCATCGCTCCTCGTTAGCATTTATTCATCTATGATGCACATGTCCAAGCCACCTAAGACCATCTAACTTCCTACTAAATACACTCATTTCGTATCCAATCTTTCAAACTTAACAAAAGCTTAACATAATAAAAATGTGGCACTTGCGGAAACATGACTCCAGAGGATCCCATGGGATGCGAAAATACTAAGGAAGCAAGGATGCGAAATAACTAGCAAAGAATCAAATAAAACATATCCAAGTAAAACTAGAAAGTTCAATCAACTGCAGCCCATGTTAGATTATAAAGTTTATAAACCTACATTCCATCTACAATAGCATAAATCTGAAGGATCTCGATGCAAATGGAAATGGAACACTTCTCTGAAATTCCATGCAATAAACCTCTTCTACCATTACCAAACGTAGCTCAGCTGAATGAAAATGGGAACTTCCAAACCTACGTTCGTCAACACGAATACAACACAACATAGACGCACCGTCACGGACACAGCACATACAATGTCGCTGTCATGTCTAATTCGTGTCCGGGCACGAAGTATGATCACACTGCACTTGCGGGAAAAAAACATAGATTCGAAGGAGTCGTAAGCTCACCTCGTCGAAGCAGTCGGTCCACTCGGTCCTCAGTAATCCGAACACCTCCGGCTCGCCGCTCTCCTCCTCCTCTCCGAACCTCAGCCTCTCCTTCAGCCCCCTCATCCTCGCCGCCGCCTCCTTCACCCTCCCGGCCCCCATCTCCTCCCTCGAAACCCTAACCCCCTCCGCCAGATCCGCCACCACCGCCACAACCCTCTTCGCCTCCGTCTTCTCCGCGAGCTCCCTCCTCGTCGAGACGAGGTCGCCAACGAGGTCCCGGATGTCGCGGTCGAGGGGGCGGTCGGAGAGGAGGGAGAGGAGGGAAGAGAGGGAGTCGGAGAGGGAGAGGGACTGGGAGGAGAGGGAGGAGGAGAGGGAGAAGACGTCGGCGAAGTTGTGGCGGTGGGAGAGGGCGTAGGAGCGGACTTTGGACTTGATGTCGAGGGAGCGGTGGTTGAGGCGGTCGATGAGGAGACGGAGGTCCGGGGCGGAGAGCGGAGAGGCAGAATCCAGGTCGGCGGAGGAGAGGAGCTCGCGGACGTCGATGGAGCCGACGAGGACGTCCATCTTCTCCTCCTTGATTTCTTGATGTTGTGATTGTCATGGCTAATTTCAACTGGCTAATTATAAGGGCACAGCCTTTTTTTTATGCGGGGCTAGCCAGGATTAGGGCTAGTCAGACTTTGAGGAACTTTTACTCGGGCTGTCCAAAGTTTTCATTCAGGGTCTGTCCAAACTCCACAGCCCCCCAAACCCGAAAAATTACTCTCATTTCAAATTTTTCCTCTCTCTCTTCACAAACCCTATTTTCCCTCCTCCTCTTCTTCTTCTCCACGATTTCCCACTCCTCTCTCTCCATTTGTTTTACACAATTGTCAGGGTTAGGGTTTCGATCCTCATCTCCACCATTTCCTTCGTCTTCACCATTTTCCAACGATCTCTCCCTACGATGGCACGCAAACGTTCCTCTCAATCAAGGTAAGAAACCTAATACTTAAAGTTGTCAATTCCCCCCCCCCCCCCAAAATCCTATTAATTTAGTTCGAAAAACCCAAGTATGGAATGATAGTTAGACCTCTCGAGTCGACGACGACTGCCCATGTTTCTGGCAGTCCTATGTACTGTTAGGACTGCCAGAAAGAGAGGCATTCCACTTGTACAGCAAGTATTACACAGGACTGTCGCACTTTTGTGGCAGTCCTTTATGCATAAAGGACTGCCACTAAGTGCGGCAGTCCTGTGTAATACTTGTTGTACAAGTGGACTGCCTCTCTTTCTGGCAGTCCTATGTACTGTTATGACTGTCTGAAAGTGGGGCAGTCCACTTGTACAGCAAGTATAACACAGGACTGCCACACTTTGTGACAGTCCTTTATGCATAAAGGACTGCCACAAAGTGAGGCAGTCCTGTGTTATACTTGTTGTACAAGTGGACTGCCTCTCTTTCTGGCAGTCCTAACAGTACGTAGGACTGCCAGAAAGAGCGGCAGTCCTGAATTGGGAGTCTTATTTGATGTTTGCTAAGTATTAATCGATTGATATTAAATATTCGTAGTCACGACCCGACTTCGAAGACGAAGGACGTTGACGTCGAGGGTGAAAGAAAACGTCCTACCGCATCGGAGCGGAAGGCACGTGAAGCTGAGCGGGTTCGCGAAAAACCAATAACGATAAGTGAACCGGCGGCACCCTCTCAGACTGCACCACGTCGAACCAAACGCGTTGCAAGTAAATCGAAGCAACAGAAGACTCGTCCTGATTCTCCCTCCATCGATGATGATTTGCCCATTGTTCATAGAGGGGGGACGATGGTTCCGGACCTTCTCACGCGAAGGCCGCTTCTGATAGAGCTGATCCGGAAGTGAGCCCAATCGGTTGCTCACTATTGACGTCCCTGCCTAACCACATATCTTACCAAATTTGGAAGGATCTGGCAAGTTCATTACCTTAGATGTAAATTGACTTTTGAAAATAGTAGTTATATTTTATATTTATATTTTCTTTATATTGTTTTATTTTTAGAAAAGCTCGCGTATCTTGCGGGTCATTAACCACGCTATGTAGTACATAGAATTTTGACAATTTGAAAGAAGGTGTGAAGGCCAAAATCATCCATGTAAAACCCCTAAATTTCTACTAATTTTTTTTATTTATTTTATAAATTTGCTAATTATTTTAAATTTATTACGTACAAGTTCGCGTACTCGTATGTGTACGGCACGCGCGAAGTTTTGTATTTGCTCGTCAAGTGCGAATATATGCGAGATACATATTTTTGTAAAACATTTATTTTAGAAGCTTATTTTTTTAAATAATAATTATTTACATTTTATTTTATTGTACAAATATTTGTAGTTAGAAAAACCATTATTTTTATTGATACTAATTGTGTGCAAGATGCATAAAATATATTTCATGTCCCCTATGAATTTTCGAAATACTAATTGTTTGTCAAAAAGGTGTTTCAAATATTTAAATATACATACTTATTTTCGAAATTCTTTTTTAATTAATTATAAAAAATATTTTAGTTAATTACTATACTTTAAATTGTGGTTAGAATTATTGGCTTAATTTAAATAGTTAATTTAAGGATAAATATTTATCTATTGGATTTATTTAGATTTAAATTAGATTGGATTTTGATTTAATTCATCTATTTTAATTAATATATGATTTATCTATGGGAGATTTAAAATCCCCTAAATCCTATCCAAATGGGAATTCTCACATCCTATAAATAGGCAGGTACTCCTCCATAATTTCTACCATAACCACAATTTCCATCCAAATCGTGCATCGTGTCCGTGCCCGTGCCCTCCCTATCCACTATAGCATTTTTGTTACACTTACAAATTGTATCGTCCGACAAATCAGGACGTGAACTCCCCTGTTAACCCACTCCTACCGTGTCGGACACTCTCCGACACGGATTCATCATATCCCAATACCAACCATCCTCGACGCCCACACGCGCAACCATCAACACCACTGCCGATACCATGCCTCTGCACCTCGCCATCATCACCACCGCGGCCACTGCCGCAACCGCCCCCCTGACAAACCACAGCAACTATCTAACCACCAGCCGAACACCTTTTTTCCGACAGCCACCAAACCCTAACTCCGGCAGTGATACCCCCATAGCCACCAGCAACCGAAATCTAAATCAATAAACCACACCTACCTCCTTGTTGCCGAGCCACCTCGTCGTGCCTCTGCGCCGGTCCCCTCATCTGCCAGCCAACTCCGGGTCGAACCCTCCCCGTGCCGGTGCGACCGTCGACTAGACCGCCCACCACCTGCGGTGCGCCCCAACGTCGCGCCAGAATTCCGCCGGAGCAGCCGCCTTCGTCAAATCTGCCCGACGCCGATGACTGATGTTCCGTCGCGCCCTCCGCGCAGCCCCGGACTCCGCCGCCTCCCGCGCTGATCTCCTCCGACGCATGTCTCCGTTCCAACTCGGCTCTCCGCCGTGCGCGCGATGCCGGAGCCGCCCCGAACCGCCAGGCCGTGCCTTCCGCCCTTCCTCGCCCCATCGTGCCTGTGAGACCCGTCTCACTGTATCGGTATTTTATACGGATACGTGTTTATTGAGCCGTATTTCATATTTCTCGATTTGCGTGATATTTTAAAATTTTCCTAAGTGTAGGATTTTCATGACTTGGTTTAACTTGGATTTGGTTTTATTTGGTTCGGTTCCACTTTGACTTGGTTTGGTTTAGTTTGGTTTTTTTTGAGATGAGGTGTATGGTTTAGATTGAGTGGAGAGGAATGAATGGTGGAGATCACTTGAGCTTGTTATATAAGCCACTTTTTCTCTCTTCTTCCTCATTCACCCTCATTCATTTCTTTTCCACCAAACCCTAGCCATTAGAGAGAGGCAAGTACACCTTGCCGAATGTTGGACGATTTCTATTTCGTTTGTTCCATTCTCTTCCTTGTTACATTCTAAGCATGTTTAGAACTTAGAGTTTTCGGTTTTACCGAGTGGATTGTTGTAGATCTAACTTTATGGTATTTTCGGTTTTTATGGGTTTTGATCTGTCAAACTTGTATATTTTTGTCAACTGATGGTTCCATGTTGTAGAGCATTTCATTCTGCCCCATTTTGACCTATGGAAGTTCGAATTTGGACTCTGGATGAAAGATTCATGGAGCTTGGGAGCCATGGCTTGAGTGGTTCTTCTTCTTGGAAGAATGGAGAAGAAGAACAGTTCATAGCCGCAAGAACTGAGCCACATAGCTCTTATGCGGCCAGTTATCCCTCCTAGCCGCATAAGCTTACTGCATGACTTGGCCGCATGGCCTATGCTGCAGGAACTTACTCCCAGCCGCATGAAGATTTGATCCATCCAGCCGCATGGACTTTTGATTCCCGGGCCGCATGACCCTGATTAGATCGAGCCGCATGGCATAGGACTTACGACTAGCCGCATGGACTTCTTGTAACTCCACTTTCCTGTTTTCCTAAATAAAATTTAAGAATTCATTTTTATACTTATTATTATTTGGGAAACATTTTTATTGAATTACATTTTTGACAATTTTACAATTGGAAGTTGTTGTAACAATTTCTATATATTTTTCTTAATTTAAAAACTGTTTTTAAAATGAATTATGTAATTATGTAACAGCAAGGGGTTTATTTGTAAAAGTTCCTATTATATTTTCGTTGCGGGCAAATACGAAAAGGCTGGGGGGGTTTTTGCATATTGGCCTTTTTGCGGAGGGGCTTATGTGCAAATTTTCCATTCGTTTTATTTTAAAACGAACTGACCGTTCGTTGGAGAGAGAGAACGACCATTCATTATTCTCTCCACTCTTTCTCGAGACTTCTGTTCTCGTTCTCCCCGCCGACTCTTCGTTCTCCACCAGTTTCTCGAGTCTTCCACCGACTTCTCGAGTCCTTCGCCGACTCCTCGAGCTCCCAGCTCCGACGACCTTCGGCGACTCTGATGACGATGACGACGACGGCGACGATGATGAAGACGGTGGCTCTGGTGGCGTAGATCTGAGGGAGCGCGGCGACTTCCATGCTGATGGCGACTTCGTCCCTGTTGAAGCCGACGACCCCGATGATGATGGCTTTGACGATGGCGACTGAGGGAGCTGAGCAGTGACTCGAGCTCGTCTTCTTCTTGTCTTCTTCCCGTCTTCTTCCTGACTTCTTCCTCGACGAGCTTGGCTTCGACTTCCAGAGGGTAAACCCTAACCCTAATCTCTATTGTTGGTCAGATCTGGTCAGATCTATGGCCTAGGCTCTGAGATCTTTGATCGGTGACGAGATCTAGGGTTTCTGTGGTTGTGTGAGATCGATGATGTTGTCTTTCTCTTTGAACAGTTCTAACTGTTCAGATCCGTTGGATCTAGGGTTTCTGTGGTCTGATCTTGTAGATCGACCCTTGCATGTGGTTATTTTGGGTTGCATGTTTAGATCTGTGATGTTTTAGTTGATTCTTTGAGATCATTCGATCTGTGAATATTCTGTGGTTATGTTACTATTTTCTGAGGAGTTTTACTCCAGATCTGGTAGTGGTTCCAGATCTGTTGAGAGTGGGTTTTTCGTTGGTGATTTCTGTGGAAATCCAGTAGATCTATTTCCTTTTGCTTACTGTCGGTTGGCCTAGACCTAACGAACCCAGTGGTGACTCTAGGGTTGCTCGGTTCGTTAGATCTAGAATGGGTTTGTTTTGGACAGTTTCCTTATTCATTTCTGTGTAGAATTTTGGGATAGATCTGAGGTTCTGAATCCTTCTTTGGAGAACTGAGATCTTGTGTCTAAACACTTTCGTGTCTGACACTGCATGCATGCCATAATTTTGGGATATGATGTTAGTTCCTTTTTGATGAACTGAGATCTCAGTCGGACACACTCGTGTCCGACACTGCATGTATATTTTATGGATTTTAATTGATGACTTCTTCTTCTTCTCTTTTCTGTTCTTTGTTGCTGAGGGATTTTCTGGTGTTGGACCCTGTTCCGACTGGACTGTGGACTGTACCTACCTGTTCGTATCCGATGTTCGTGTCGGATACGAAGTGGCGAATTTGTGGCTAGAACATTGCTGGACTTGCTGTAGCCGTGTCCTCTTTCCCGTGTCCGACGTGCGTGTTGGACACCAAGGAGATGATGTGACCTTCTGACCTGACGTGACTGGCCTTGGACTTCGGGCCTGACCGGCGGTGGACTTTGGCAGTTTGTGGCTTTTATCTGTTGGGCCGGGTTGGTGTTTATTCAGTGGGTTTATTGTGTATTCTTTGTGGGCTGAAGTATGGGCTGGGCCATACAGTATTGTGTTGTAATATTATTTTATTAATTATAGCTGGATAACTGTAATTATTTGTGGGTGGGCTGGTTTGGCTGGGCCATGTTGGGCCGGGCTTATATGCTGTTGTAGTTATGTTTGGGCTGGTTAGAAGTTGGGTCTGAACTGATCCTTGGTTCTGGGTTGGGCCGAGTGACTGTGGGTTGACCTGTGGACTTTGCCTTTGGGGCAGAACTGCTGTAGTATAATTTTTGTAAAACTTTTTTTCAATTAAATAAAAAATGTTATTTTCCCAATTGCTGTGAGTTGATGGAAACATCCTCTTAAGACCAAATTTTTGTAATTAAAAACAATTAGTTAACTTTTTACTGCTGTTTAGTTAATTCTTTATAGCTTTTAAAACCAAGTTTATAAAACAAACCACTTTTATATATATGACAGTTGCAAATGCTAACTCTATATATATAATGAGTTTTTGAATTATAAACTTATAAAACCCTTAGTGTTAAACACGTAAAACCAATGGTTGTGTTTAACATTGTTTTTCCCAAAGAGAACAAGTAAGTTAGTAATTAGAACTAGTGTAATGTAACTTGTGAACCTCCAAATAAGACTATCTTATTTGGACAGAATCAAGATAAAGATTTAGTTCTTTAATTAACCTAGAAGCAACTAGCATAGTTTATTAACCAACTTGTACATCACTATTGTTAACAGGAGAACATCCAGCTAGATTGCCTACCATATTGCTGGAGCCAGGCAAGTACATTCTATGGTTCTGTTCAGTGCATTTTCCTTGTTCTTTATTGCTGACACACTGCGACACGTTCATGTTCTTTCTGGCTTGTTCTTTCATGTTCTTACTTGTATCTTGGGGTGGGGAAATACTCTAGATATGTGACTAAACCCGGTTACTTATTCATGATCTTTAGCTTAGGCCTCGCACTGTGCACGCGGGTCCTAAGCCGTACCTACATGATCTTCCAGGATCCTTTCATGTTCTTTCATGATCTTACCCAAGCCGGTCACATATCTAAGTAGTATTTCAAACATATAAACACATGTTCAGGATATTGTTCTTACATTAGTTTCTCTTGATCCTGATCTTGATATTAGTCGTGATCTTTACTGCATCTTACATTGTCATGATCTTTCATGTATCTTTATAGCAGTAGTTCATGTTCTTCATGTTCTTTACATACTTGTTCTTATCCTGTCCTTCCAGCATTTACTTTCCATATCATTATGTTATTGTTCATTACCTAGAACTGTGCTTTGCTCCGCTCCTGACTGGATATGTTATGATAGGTGAGATGGAGGCTTTATGTGACACATACTATGGGCAGGATACTGCTTTCCTTGAGCCAGCTGGAGCTGCTTGTGACATAGAGGCTGCAGAAGCCTAGTTATCTTCCATTTAGTTGTCTTTCCTGCTTTTGAGACTTTAGTCAGACTTTAGTACATTTTCTGGATGATTGTAATAATAAAATGCTTAGACATGTATTTGAATATTCTGGGATCGTTATAGATGCTGTGATTCTCTATCTTTCATGTTTATCTGGTTAGTTTTCCCTAGTTGATACAGCTTACTTCATTGTGTCTAGCAATGAAGGCTGGGCGTGTCCGACTCGTGTCCGATTATTCGGGAGCGGGTCGTGACACTTCTACCCGAACCGCATGGAGACCCGCCCCTTTCTGGCCGCATGGCCTTACGTGGGGCTGAGCCGCATGACCTACCCTGGCGGAGCCGCATAAGACTCCCGAGCCACATATACCTGTGCTTCCTGAGCCACATGAACATTTACATCCTGGCCGTATGACCCGCATTGGTCCAGCCGCATGAACCCCTTTCATTTCTTGAGCCGCATGCGCCCTCTTTGCCCTGGCCGCATGGGACCCAGTGATCCTGGCCGCATGAGCCCCTAATTGAGCCGCATGAACCCGACTCCTTTAGCCGTATGCGCCCTGATGAATTCAGCCGCATGGGCTGTTCTCTTCATAGCCGCATGAGATCATTCCTGGCCGCATATGCTTTAGCCGCATGACTTTTCCATAACCCTGTGTACTATTATTTTATTACTATTTACCCATATCTTGTAACCCCTTTATTGTATATTTTTATGCCCATTTTATATCCTTACGCCTTTTGTCCTGAACTTGAAAATCCCGATTTGATTGACATGATTGAAATGACAATTGTACCTGGCATGGTGTGACCAAGAACTGACATGCATGATAACTTGACCTGATAACTTGACCTGCTACGCATGACTTGATAGTGACCCTGAGCCGCAGGGCTCCTTCCTGTGCCTTGTCCAGCTATTTAATTATCGTTATTATTATTATTTCTCTATTGTTATTTGATCTTTACTGATGACTTGTGTCTTGTAACCTCAGCATAACTTGAGTCTCCTGATTGAATGCTTGCACTATACTGTTCTACACTTGTCCCCTGAACACGACAGTGACCCGTAGTGGTGCACTCCTGATTAATGACCTGACATGACCTGATGGTGGTCCGTTGTGACGTACCCTTGCCTTGATAAGTAATCTTGATAAGCAACTTGACATGATAATGACATGATAATGGCCCGTCGTGGCGCACTCCTGACAAGTAGACCTGACATGATATATCTTGATAAGCTGTTGCGACGGCTACCTGACATGACATGACCTGTATAAATAGATGGCCTGGACACCGTGGGTGATTATGTTTGTACAAATGAACCCGTCTCGTCTTGCATCATGTCTAGGACATGAATCCCTGGTTTCCCACGGTCAGGGATTCATACTGAATATGGCTAGGATTAATGACTAGATTGATCAAGTAGTTCATGGAGAGACTTTTCCAGTTGCTTGTTGCCCCTTTGATCCCGGCCTTATATATATATATACTTGGGATTTGTTGCTATCCGTCGAGATGAGCGCACTTCCAGCCCGCCGTCGAGTGTGGTACCTTAGGACACATGTATCTTACTACAGTGTGTCTGCTATATCATGCTATCTTTTTCCTTTCTTTGCTGGGGTCATTCAGGTAGCAGCAGGCAGGTAACTGGACTTGGAAGAATCTCATTGCATCTTGCTAGTAACTAGGATTGTGATAACCCTAGTTAGTTAACGTAGAAAGCCGTAGGCAATGATTGGCCGTGATTGATTGGATGGAGTCTAGTCCAGTATAGTATTGTCTAGAAGTGATTGATTGCAAGATTGTACTAGAATGATTGAATGATTGTCACTCCAGATTGTTACTATAATGTTTGTACTCTATTGTCACTCTAGCGTATTGTACTCCTCATTACCACTTTTATTATTGTACTCTTCACTTGATTGATCTGTCTAGTCTTGTCTTGATCTTGTACTTGATTGTTACATGTCCTGATTTCTTATATTTATCTTGCCGATAAATGGTAGGAGAAACCAAGTTCCGTTCAGACGAAGGGTTACAACCCCGGTCCTTGTTTGGTTTACGAGTTGTAACCTGGTTATCTGAGTAGTCCCATGGTTATCTCATCGTATATCACCTTTCCAGTTCTATTTATTTAACCTGTTCTCCAGTTTACTTTATGTCAATAATGTTTTACTTACTGTTTTCCCTATGATCGGGACGAGTGCATTGGTACTGCACAAATCCCGATCCTCCTTTACTTATTTGCTTGTTGATTGCTAATGATTGCTGGTTTTAAGTTCATAGTTCGTCCTCCTTTATGGTACTTGCTATTTGGGGTCTGACCCCACTGGTTTTGTATGGCTAGGTTCTAATAGAAGAGCCCGAAGGATCTACCGCACCATCTACTCGACGGTGACCAACCGGGCACCAGAGTGCCTCAGTGGGTTTCTTTTTTATTCTCCTACTGATATGTAAATTCTTCTCTTGTAACGTTTAGCCCCGAGCACGTGTTTAGCTCGTGTTTTGGTATTTTCCTTGATATTGTAGCCTACGGGCATAAACATGATAGGTGTATTCTAGACTATAGCTAGTCCTTATCATGTACGACTAATACTCTAGCTAGTCCTCAGTTCTGTGGTATTGGCTTCATGATCAGTCATATATATATGGTTTGGGACGCCTTACTATTGTATGTATGATGATCGTACTCCTTGCTCTTGTATAATTGCCTATGATTGAGGTACCTAAGATTGTTAAACCATAGGATTGACTGATGGCTTGTAGAGTAACCCCTATGTCTTGACAGCTTATACGTGATTTCAGAGTATTAACGTACTTTGGGATTGCGTAGCTGGCTATGTCTGCCCCCGCTCTCCGGTATTCTGGTTCTGGGGCGTGACATGGTTTTAGTGGTGGCGCCATGCAGGTCTGAATCTCGATTTTCAGATTTGTGGGGGTTACCATGTTTAGATATCTCAATCACGATTATCCTTATTGATCTCCTTCGGATTATTCTCTACCTCTGATACTTGACTTGATATCTGTTTTGATCATTGATTATTTCTGTTCCCATGATTTGATCTTGTGTCCTTCAACCTTCAAGGGCACTGTTCTTGATCTTTCTGATTATCTTGTTCGTGTTTTGCCGAGGGCAGCTCAGCATTCTTCAGCCAGGCCAGTTATGGAGGACCAGTCTCAGCATGCAGACAGAGATGTCAGTCTATCCCGATCAGCCAGTCGCTTCTGTCTTCGTATCTTGAGACAGGTAATAAAGTTCAAGTATCTGTTTCAACTACGATGACACGTCCTGGGTAGAGTCATCTCTTGAACTAAGTCATTGGTACCGACTTACCTTGAGGCTTGACTTTTATCCATTTTTGGGAGTTAGCTTAGGCCAGCAAGGACGTTGGTTTCTACACAACTGACTCAGGAGTCATATTGATCCATATGCCTCCAGCCCTTCTTGATCATGATTGTATTTGTTCTTGTGCATTTATTTACTGCTTACGCGTTTATTTACATTACTGATTGTTTTACTTACTTACTTGCCATGCTTGATTTATTGAGATTGTTGAGTTTCCTGAAGCTTTTGTTTTGATATCTTGCTCGACTAGCCTCAGGAAATTTCGAGGACGGAATTTTTCTAAGGTGTGGAGAGTTGTGAGACCCGTCTCACTGTATCGGTATTTTATACGGATACGTGTTTATTGAGCCGTATTTCATATTTCTCAATTTGCGTGATATTTTAAAATTTTCCTAAGTGTAGGATTTTCATGACTTGGTTTAACTTGGATTTGGTTTTATTTGGTTCGGTTCCACTTTGACTTGGTTTGGTTTAGTTTGGTTCTTTTTGAGATGAGGTGTATGGTTTAGATTGAGTGGAGAGGAATGAATGGTGGAGATCACTTGAGCTTGTTATATAAGCCACTTTTTTCTCTTCCTCCTCATTCACCCTCATTCATTTCTTTTCCACCAAACCCTAGCCATTAGAGAGAGAGGCAAGTACACCTTGCCGAATGTTGGACGATTTCTATTTCGTTTGTTCCATTCTCTTCCTTGTTACATTCTAAGCATGTTTAGAACTTGGAGTTTTCGGTTTTACCGAGTGGATTGTTGTAGATCTAGCTTTATGGTATTTTCGGTTTTCATGGGTTTTGATCTGTCAAACTTGTATATTTTTGTCAACTGATGGTTCCATGTTGTAGAGCATTTCATTCTGCCCCATTTTGACCTATGGAAGTTCGGATTTGGACTCTGGATGAAAGATTCATGGAGCTTGGGAGCCATGGCTTGAGTGGTTCTTCTTCTTGGAAGAATGGGGAAGAAGAACAGTTCATAGCCGCAAGAACTGAGCCGCTTAGCTCTTATGCGGCCAGTTATCCCTTCTAGCCGCATAAGCTTACTGCATGACTTGGCCGCATGGCCTATGCTGCAGGAACTTACTCCCAGCCGCATGAAGATTTGATCCATCCAGCCGCATGGACTTTTGATTCCCGGGCCGCATGACCCTGATTAGATCGAGCCGCATGGCATAGGACTTACGACTAGCCGCATGGACTTCTACCCGAACCGCATGGAGACCCGCCCGTTTCTGTCCGCATGGCCTTACGTGGGGCTGAGTCGCATGACCTACCCTGGCGGAGCCGCATGAGACTCCCGAGCCACATATACCTGTGCTTCCTGAGCCACATGAACATTTACATCCTGGCCGCATGACCCGCATTGGTCCAGCCGCATGAACCCCTTTCATTTCCTGAGCCGCATGCGCCCTCTTTGCCCTGGCCTCATGGGACCCAGTGATCCTGGCCGCATGAGCCCCTAATTGAGCCGCATGAACCCGACTCCTTTAGCCGTATGCGCCCTGATGAATTCAGCCGCATGGGCTGTTCTCTTCATAGCCGCATGAGATCATTCCTGGCCGTATATGCTTTAGCCGCATAACTTTTCTATAACCCTGTGTACTATTATTTTATTACTATTTATCCATGTCTTGTAACCCCTTTATTGTATATTTTTATGCCCATTTTATATCCTTACGCCTTTTGTCCTGAACTTGAAAATCCCGATTTGATTGACATGATTGAAATGACAATTGTACCTGGCATGGTGTGACCAAGAACTGACATGCATGATAACTTGACCTGCTACGTATGACTTGATAGTGACCCTGAGCCGCAGGGCTCCTTCCTGTGCCTTGTCCAGCTATTTAATTATCGTTATTATTATTATTTCTCTATTGTATTTGATCTTTACTGATGACTTGTGTCTTGTAACCTCAGCATAACTTGAGTCTCCTGATTGAATGCTTGCACTATACTGTTCTACACTTGTCCCCTGAACACGACAGTGATCCGTAGTGGTGCACTCCTGATTAATGACCTGACATGACCTGATGGTGGTCCGTTGTGACGTACCCTTGCCTTGATAAGTAATCTTGATAAGCAACTTGACATGATAATGACATGATAATGGCCCGTCGTGGTGCACTCCTGACAAGTAGACCTGACATGATATATCTTGATAAGCTGTTGCGACGGCTACCTGACATGACATGACCTGTATAAATAGATGGCCTGGACACCGTGGGTGATTATGTTTGTACAAATGAACCCGTCTCGTCTTGCATCATGTCTAGGACATGAATCCCTGGTTTCCCACGGTCAGGGATTCATACTGAATATGGCTAGGATTAATGACTAGATTGATCAAGTAGTTCATGGAGAGACTTTCCCAGTTACCTGTTGCCCCTTTGATCCCGGCCTTATATATATATACTTGGGATTTGTTGCTATCCGTCGAGATGAGCGCACTTCCAGCCCGCCGTCGAGTGTGGTACCTTAGGATACATGTATCTTACTACAGTGTGTCTGCTATATCATGCTATCTTTTTCCTTTCTTTGCTGGGGTCATTCAGGTAGCAGCAGGCGGGTAACTGGACTTGGAAGAATCTCATTGCATCTTGCTAGTAACTAGGATTGTGATAACCCTAGTTAGTTAACGTAGAAAGCCGTAGGCAATGATTGGCCGTGATTGATTGTATGGAGTCTAGTCCAGTATAGTATTGTCTAGAAGTGATTGATTGCAAGATTGTACTAGAATGATTGAATGATTGTCACTCCAGATTGTTACTATAATGTTTGTACTCTATTGTCACTCTAGCGTATTGTACTCCTCATTGCCACTTTTATTATTGTACTCTTCACCTGATTGATCTGTCTAGTCTTGTCTTGATCTTGTACTTGATTGTTACATGTCCTGATTTCTTATATTTATCTTGCCGATAAATGGTGGGAGAAACCAAGTTCCGTTCAGACGAAGGGTTACAACCCCGGTCCTTGTTTGGTTTACGGGTTGTAACCTGGTTATCTGAGTAGTCCCATGGTTATCTCATCGTATATCACCTTTCCAGTTCTATTTATTTAACCTGTTCTCCAGTTTACTTTATGTCAATAATGTTTTACTTACTGTTTTCCCTATGATCGGGACGAGTGCATTGGTACTGCACAAATCCCGATCCTCCTTTACTTATTTGCTTGTTGATTGCTAATGATTGCTGGTTTTAAGTTTATAGTTCGGCCTCCTTTGTGGTACTTGCTATTTGGGGTCTGACCCCACTGGTTTTGCATGGCCAGGTTCTAATAGAAGAGCCCGAAGGATCTACCGCACCATCTACTCGACGGTGACCAGCCGGAGCACCAGAGTGCCTCAGTGGGTTTCTTTTTTATTCTCCTACTGATATGTAAATTCTCCTCTTGTAACGTTTAGCCCCGAGCACGTGTTTAGCTCGTGTTTTGGTATTTTCCTTGATATTGTAGCCTACGGGCATAAACATGATAGGTGTATTCTAGACTATAGCTAGTCCTTATCATGTACGACTAATACTCTAGCTAGTCCTCAGTTCTGTGGTACTGGCTTCATGATCAGTCATGTATATATGGTTCGGGACGCCTTACTATTGTATGTATGATGATCGTACTCCTTGCTCTTGTATAATTGCCTGTGATTGAGATACCTAGGATTGTTAAACCATAGGATTGACTGATGGCTTGTAGAGTAACCCCCATGTCTTGACAGCTTATACGTGATTTCAGAGTATTAACGTACTTTGGGATTGCGTAGCTGGCTATGTCTGCCCCCGCTCTCCGGTATTCTGGTTCTGGGGCGTGACAGTGCCCAAACCCCCTTCGCCGGCGCCACCATCGCAGCCTCGACCACCGGCGCCGCCTGGTCGCGCGCCCGATCTCGTCCGCTGACCGCTGCCTCCTCCACGTGTGGGCACCCGACCGCCCGATCATCTTTCCGCCGCCTCCACCGTGGCCGAGCGCCAGCACCGGCCGCCTCTCCTCTGGTGAGCTGCGAAACCCTTTTCCCCTTCGTCTTTCTCTCTCTCCACACTTAAGAGAGCAGTCCTTTAATAGAATTATTATTATTATTATTATTATTATTATTATTATTATAAATATAGGTAGTATCATACTGATATTATCATAATTATTATCATTATTATTATCATATTTTATTTAATATGTTGTCATTATTGTTAGCATTAAGTATAATCAATATTATTATTATTTTATTATTATTATTATTATTATCATCGTTAATATTATTATTATTATTATTATTATTATTATTATTATTATTATTATTATTATTATTATTATTATTATTATTTTTACTTTTACTATTATTATCTTAGTATTATTATTATCAATTTTGAGTTGTATGATTAATGTAAATTACGTCTATAAAGATTATAAATACTATTAATCGTGTCTCAATTAATTTTGTACTAGTATACTATTTTTATATGACTCAAAATATATAATAAATAATTTCTAAAAATTATTTTTTAACAAAATAAGTATGGGTTACAAGATATTGCTTAAAATAAATTATTTGACAAAATTATAGATTACAAAATAGGGTTTTTGCCTTAAATAAATGTTAGAATTATTTCATATTTACCTAAAAACCATTTTTAACAAAAATATAGTTTTACTAGAAATCATAATTTACAAATGAGAAGTTTGGCAAAATGATTTTTGTTTCTTAGCTTTAAGTATTTTCTTATACTATTTTGACCTATGAAAACTAGTTTTTTTAGTATTATAATATTTTTATTTTCTAAAATTAGTAAAAGTATTTGTCTCTAGAAATTTACTTCATGTTATCCCCATTGCTTCCGACTAATCGTGTGTCCTATTTCTCGTGACTTTGAAACCCCCTACATACTGGCATTGGCAATTGGACCGAGCAGGACTAGATGGAACACTGCACCATACCAGGCGTCCTACCAGGCAAGGCACCTTGCCTTTACTGTTTAATTTTCATGCTCAATATCATGCATGTTTTAGTTGTTTCTTTTTAAACTATATGTAAATGCAAATTACTATATTTATGCAATTGGCTTACAGTTAAGGGACTACCGTCAAATTTAGTGTGTCTCATTAACTTGTCACGATTGTACACGAGTTGTGTATGAGAGTTGTGAGTAGCATATAGAGGTCACTTGCGTGTTGGCTGATCACCCGTGCGCATATGTAGGAATAACTGTCAATAGAGGCATGTTAGAGGACTTGATAGTTATCTATTATAAACTCGTATTGTGGAACCGACATGTGTTTGTGTGTCATGGTTACGACACACATATAGTATCATTGGGGGGAGGGGACAGCTACTAGCGTAGGGGCTACTTTTATTTTACACACATTTGGGAGATAGTGTCTCGGATGAGCGCTACGTGTTACCCGACCGATAGTGTATCGGATGAGCGCTACTTGTTGGCCATTCTTTATTTTTTGCTTGTGACAGCCCCTGCGTAGAACGTTGTCCTCTAAATTGAAATCCACATAGAATGGTTAGGAACCTTTACCCATGCATACTTTTCTGTTGAGCTTTATTTATTCAGTTTATTGGCATGATATTATGTGTCTTGTTACGTCCCTCTGAGGACCTGGTTATCTCGCCAGGTGTGTGTTTCATGATTTCTTACAGGTGCTATAGCTAAGGCCATTCCTTCCCTCGTGATGATTGCTCTTGGACTCGTCACTTGCTCTCGCTTGCTAAATTCTTTCCTTGTATATTTTTCCATGTTTAATTTGGTTGGTAGTGGACTTTGTCTCCGTCCAACTATTGTGTACTTGACAAACTCAAAGTTGCTTTATATCATTATTTATCTTTGTGGATGAGATTTAGTGTCTTGGCTTTCTACATTTACAGCTTATGTATATATACGAGTCGTATATTTACTCGTATGTATACAACTGGCATGATACGTATCTAGTCTCAAGTATTTGGGACTGGGGCGTTACATGTTTTTGTGGTGGCCCATGCAGGTCCAGTTTGTCACTACGGCTACGTAATTGTACCGATGTGGGCCTACAATATAGGATTAGAGTCTAGAATCTCATCCACCGACTTGACATCCTTTCTTGACTTCAAATTTTGAACTCTCGTTCGTCCTCCTTGATTTGCATCCTGCTTGAATTCCTTCTACCGTAAATTCTTATCTTTCGTGCTTAGTGACCGTTAGAAAGATGACTACACTACTATATACTTATTGGTCAACCATATGGCTAGAAGGGTTACATTGGCAATTGGAATACATTTAAGACTCTAATGGAATTAAAAAGGCTTTCTTTTAAAAAAAAAGGGGGGGGGGTGTGATTTACTTATTAGTAATTTGTAAAATAGGATATCTAAGGAAGTTTGTAATCTTGAGATTTCTAAGTAGTGATCATAAGAGGATTGATAGGATTTTATTTTTGGAATCTATACACAATTGATTTAAGAAATTGTTTTGATTTTCGAATTTTGATATTATGATCTATTGGGTTATAGCTATACGTCTTTGAGAAAATATAAAACTGATTTCAATTTCAAGTTGTGATATTTATGATTTATTGAGTATTATTTATACGCCTTTGAACAGTTATAAATTTGGTTTGAAAATGATCTTGGATTTTAAATATAGCAGTAGAAATTATTCTCGTACAACTTATGGTTTGTATGTTTCTTAAATTTCAAATTTTAAGTAGAAGCAGCAAATTTTTTATTTTGGGTTTAAAATATTTTGGAAGATATAAAAATAATTTTTGAGAAAGATTTTCAAATTTTAAATTGTGGCATGTGATTATTGATTTACAAATCTATTTAGATTTTGAGTATAAAAAAAAGGTTTTGATTGAGATTATCAATAAATCGGCTAAAAAAAATGTCGAATTAGGGTTGATAAGTGCATTAAGATATTGAACTTCAATTTTGAAATTGTTTTTCTTGCTAAGAGTCTTTCTTTAGTTATTTGAAAAATTTTGGGTTTTAAAATTTTGATTGATTATGAGATTTTATGGATTCGTGAATTATGAACTCTTGATTTCAATAGTTGGATTTGAACGTTAAGTTTTGGAAAAAGTTAGTAGTAACATGGTAAAAGTTTACTTTGAGATTATTAAAGGAAATGAAATTGTTAGCTATAATCTAATTGGGCAGCTTAGAGTAAATGCAATTTTGGTGGTTTATTGGTTTTTTTTTTAAAATTTTTTAAGAGACTTTCTGAGGAAACTCCGGTTAAATTTTTTTTACCACTAAGATAACTCTAATGAGTTAGGAATATTCTATACCAATTGCCATATCCCCCACGACCATGATAGTAGTGTACACAAGTGTGGTTAGTCATCTCCAAGATCATATGGTTATATTCCAATCTTGACTCCCTCGACATTTCCTCAAATCTAGATTTTGTCGTGACTATCTAACCATTTGAAACTTGAGATATAATTGGATTGTTCCTTGATCATACCCCATCAAGTGGCTATCACATCTCTAGAAACTGTATTCCTAACTTATTTTACCTTGATCTACTAGAATCTGAATTATCTTTATTTCATGCTTTAACTTGGTCATTTATTTTGTGCGTTAATCAATATCTCATGAACTCCCACTTTTTATTTTAAATTCTTTTGTGTCCTTTACCGTGACTTTGATATTTGGAGCACAACACTAGACTTTTCATTCCCACAAATTTCACAAGCAAGACCTACACGAGCCCACATTCATATAGGTATATCACGTGCCACTAGAACACGTCTCCTTGTACTCTAATTTCATATTGCGACTTTCGGGTCAAAAAGACTGGACTCAAATCCCTACCGTGAAACCAATATACTTTAAACTATAGATGAGGCTCGACCTCGACTCAATTCTTTCCACCCGATGTGTAAAGTTTGACTTGCGCTTTACCTTGGTTGCTTGACCCATTGACCCCTTTACACTACTAGTTTAACTCTTATAAGTTGGGTAGAATACCTCCCAACCTAACCAACCTTTTGTGGACCATATTGATAAGTTCATGGGACTATAACACTTAGAGGACCCTAACTTGTCTAGTCAACCAAGCCGACTGCCTAGGCCCAAATTTCGGGCGGAACTTAGATTTTATAAGATCATGGACTATTTGATTTCTTTCATCATTACCTTTACTTATTATTTTATCTACCTATGATGCTAAAATAGCTTAGTTTTGCAAGCTTATTCTTTATCTGGCTTGTTCAAGACATATGTTATTTAGGTCGACCCACTAACATATTGTCTAATCAGAACCGGTGCATGATGGTCTGATCAACCGAGTGCACTTTGGTTCGCCTTTTCAATCTACGTGGATGTGATATAGATAAACTTGGCCTTTAGAATCCCATCCACGACTGCCTTGACAATCCTTTTGAAATTATTCGATCGCCTTTGAACCACGTATTCGTAATTGATAGTGTCGTCATTTGAACTCCTTAAATTACGTTCGCTTTCAACTTTTTAGAAGGACGAAGATGTTGTACTTTTCTCGTCCCTATCACGATTTTCAAATCGCTTAAATATAGGAGTGAAATCAAATTCGCTCACTAAATCGTGCCCTCAACCTACCCTCAAGAGACCATAACTGTAAGGTCTCAAATTAATTTATTTTACTTGAACCCATACTATTGCTTATTACGCGTCATTTTAAAACATTTTCCTTCTTGCGTTAATCCATGGTTATCTTCGCCTTTATTAAATTCACGACTCTAATGCATGTTTTCATTCAACATCATTTCCTTATCTCGCCCAATGACTTGACTGTGCTTCTTTATCGATATACCCTTGTACCTTCTCACCCCCTACTCATTCTTAATTTCGAGGACGAAATTCTTATAAGTTGGGTAGGATGTAAAACTCCTAAATTTCTACTAAATTTTTTAATTTTTTTTATAAATTTGCTAATTATTTTAAATTTATTACGTACAAGTTCGCGTACTCGTATGTGTACGGCACGCGCGAAGTTTTGTATTTGCTCGTCAAGTGCGAATATATGCGAGATACATATTTTTGTAAAACATTTATTTTAGAAGCTTATTTTTTAAATAATAATTATTTATATTTTATTTTATTGTACAAATATTTGTAGTAGTTAGAAAAACCATTATTTTTATTGATACTAATTGTGTGCAAGATGCATGAAATATATTTCATGTCCCCTATGAATTTTCGAAATACTAATAGTTTGTCAAAAAGGTGTTTCAAATATTTAAATATACATACTTATTTTCGAAGTTCTTTTTAAATTAATTATAAAAATATATTTTAGTTAATTACTATACTTTAAATTGTGGTTAGAATTATTGGCTTGATTTAAATAGTTAATTTAAGGATAAATATTTATCTATTGGATTTATTTAGATTTAAATTAGATTAGATTTTGATTTAATTCATCTATTTTAATTAATATATGATTTATCTATGGGAGATTTAAAATCCCATAAATCCTATCCAAATGGGAATTCTCACATCCTATAAATAGGCAGGTACTCCTCCATAATTTCTACCACAACTACAATTTCTATCCAAATCGTGCATCGTGTCCGTGCCCGTGCCCGCCCCATCCACTATAGCATTTTCGTCACACTTACAAATTGTATCGTCCGACAAATCAGGACGTGAACTCCCCTGTTAACCCACTCCTACCGTGTCGGACACTCCCCGACACGGATTCATCATATCCCAATACCAACCATCCTCGACGCCCACACGCGCAACCATCAACACCACTGCCGATACCACGCCTCTGCACCTCGCCATTATCACCACCGCGGCCACTGTCGCAATCGCCCCCTGACAAACCACAACAACTATCTAACCACCACCCGAACACCTTTTTCCCGACAGCCACCAAACCCTAACTCCGGCAGTGACTGCCCCCATAGCCACCAGCAACCGAAATCTAAATCAATAAACCACACCTACCTCCTTGTTGCCGAGCCACCTCGTCGTGCCTCTACGCCGGTCCCCTTATCTGCCAGCCAACTCCGGGTCGAACCCTCCCCGTGCCGGTGCGGCCGCCGACTAGACCGCCCACCACCTGCGGTGCGCCCCGACGCCGCGCCAGAATTCCGCCGGAGCAGCCGCCTTCGTCAAATCCGCCCGGCGTCGATGACCGATGTTCCGTCGTGCCCTGCGCGCAGCCCCGGACTCCGCCGCCTCCCGCGCCGATCTCCTCTGACGCATGTCTCCGTTCCAACTCGGCTCTCAGCCGTGCGCGCGATGCCAGAGCCGCCCCGAACCGCCAGGCCGTGCCTTCCGCCCTTCCTCGCCCCATCGTGCCCAAACCCCCTTCGCCGGCGCCACCATCGCAGTCCCGACCACCGGCGCCGCCTGGTCGCGCGCCCGATCTCGTCCGCTGACCGCTGCCTCCTCCGCGTGTGGGCACCCGACCGCCCGATCATCTTCCCGCCGCCTCCACCGTGGCCGAGCGCCAGCACCGGCCGCCTCTCCTCTGGTGAGCTGCTAAACCCTTTTCCCCTTCGTCTTTCTCTCTCTCTCTCCACACTTAAGAGAGCAGTCCTTTAATAGAATTATTATTATTATTATTATTATTATTATTATTATTATTATTATTATTATTATTATAGGTAGTATCATACTGATATTATCATATTTTATTTAATATGCTGTCATTATTGTTAGCATTAAGTATAATCAATATTATTATTATTTTATTATTATCATCGTTATTATTATTATTATTATTATTATTATTTTTACTTTTACTATTATTATCTTAGTATTATTATTATCAGTTTTGAGTTGTATGATTAATGTAAATTACGTCTATAAAGATTATAAATACTATTAATCGTGTCTCAATTAATTTTGTACCAGTATACTATTTTTATATGACTCAAAATATATAATAAATAATTTCTAAAAATTATTTTTTAACAAAATAAGTATGGGTTACAAGATATTGCTTAAAATAAATTATTTGACAAAATTATAGATTACAAAATAGGGTTTTTGCCTTAAATAAATGTTAGAATTATTTCATATTTACCTAAAAACCATTTTTAACAAAAATATAGTTTTACTAGAAATCATAATTTACAAATACGAAGTTTGGCAAAATGATTTTTTTTCTTGGCTTTAAGTATTTTCTTATACTATTTTGACCTATGAAAACTAGTTTTTTTAGTATTATAATATTTTTATTTTCTAAAATTAGTAAAAGTATTTGTTTCTAGAAATTTACTTCGTGTTATCCCCATTGCTTCCGACTAATCGTGTTTCCTATTTCTCGTGACTTTGAAACCCCCTACATACTGGCATTGGCAATTGGACCGAGCAGGACTTGATAAAACACTGCACCATACCAGGCGTCCTACCAGGCAAGGCACCTTGCCATTACTGTTTAATTTTTCTGCTCAATATCATGCATGTTTTAGTTGTTTCTTTTTAAACTATATGTAAATGCAAATTACTATATTTTATGCAATTGGCTTAGAGTTAAGGGACTACCGTCAAATTTAGTGTGTCTCATTGACTTGTCACGATTGTACACGAGTTGTGTGTGAGAGTTGTGAGTAGCATATAGAGGTCACTTGTGTGTTGGCTGATCACCCGTGCGCATGCGTAGGAATAACTGTCAATAGAGGCATGTTAGAGGACTTGACAGTTATCTATTATAAACTCGTGTTGTGGAACCGACATGTGTTTGTGTGTCATGGTTACGACACACGTATAGTATCATTGGGGGGAGGGGACAGCTACTAGCGTAGGGGCTACTTTTATTTTACACGCATTTGGAAGATAGTGTCTCGGATGAGCGCTACGTGTTACCCGCCGATAATGTCTCGGATGAGCGCTACTTGTTGGCCACTCTTTATTTCTTGCTTGTGACAGCCCCTGCGTAGAACGTTGTCCTCTAAATTGAAATCCACATAGAATGGTTAGGAACCTTTACCCATGCATACTTTTCTGTTGAGCTTTATTTATTCAGTTTATTGGCATGATATTATGTGTCTTGTTACGTCCCTCTGAGGACCTGGTTATCTCGCCAGGTGTGTATTTTATGATTTCTTGTATGTGCTCTAGCTAAGGCCATTCCTTCCCTCGTGATGATTGCTCTTGGACTCGTCACTTGCTCTCGCTTGCTAAATTCTTTCCTTGTATATTTTTCTATGTTTAATTTGGTTGGTAGTGGACTTCGTCTCCGTCCAACTATTGTGTACTTGAAAAACTCAAAGTTGCTTTATATCATTATTTATCTTTGTGGATGAGATTTAGTGTCTTGGCTTTCTACATTTACAGCTTATGTATGTATATGAGTCGTATGTTTACTCGTATGTATACAGCTGGCATGATACGTATCTAGTCTCAAGTATTTGGGACTGGGGCATTAGAATCCCCACTGGGTTGCAGCATATTGCGTAACACTCGTATAAGATCTTGGATCACGTACTGATCTTTGCGTTTGTGGAGCGGTGGCATCCCGAAACAAACAGTTTTCATTTCTCTTCCGGGGAGTTGACGATCACCCTCGACGACGTCCACCACATTTTGGGACTTAGAGTTGATGGTGGTCCAATGCTGATGAATTATTCTACGGGCGACTTTGAGATGTATGACGAGATGGTGGAATTGGTCGCCAATGCACTCGGTATTGAGGCAGAGAATTTTGTTAGTCTCCCCGAGTTTAAGAAGTTGTACGGAGTTCCTTTGAGTTTTCTTAGGAATGCACACATTGATGATGATGACGATGAAGATGACAATGAGGACGACGCCAATGACGATGTAGTGGCCCGAGCATACATGTATTTCATCTTGGGAGCCGTCTGCATTCCGGACAAGTCCGGAACCTCGATTCACGCCAAATATGTTAACAATTTTATTAACTTAGGCACTGTGGATCAAATATCATTTGGAAGCGGTATACTAGCTTATCTCTACCGTGAACTTGGCGCTGCATCTAGAGTCGGATCGAAGATTATAGCTGGTTGTCAAACTCTGCTCCATGTGAGTCAACTGAAAATGATTTACCCATTGACATGAAGCCGACAATGTGGAAGAGTGGCATCTTGAATTTGTTAGTCTTGTACGTGCAATTAGCCACCAAGACATTGGCAAAGGACCGTGCCAAATGCGTATACTTCGGATGCGCCCAAAACATAGAGGTAATTTCATTGGACGGCGGATGTCTTCTATGGTACTCCACATAGTGATTGTCGGCAAGTAACTTCAAAACTTGTTGCATCGCCATTCTTCTTCTTAGGGTATTTGTCCTCGATCTCGAGAGTGCATTGTAGATTATCCTCATTGTTGACTTGTTCTGTTCATTCTTCTGGCGCACCGTGGAATAAATTTGCTTCGGGCCAACTCCGGAGCAGGACAATTCTTCAACTAACTTCTTCTCCTGTTCGTTCAACCTTCCGACATAGGGATGACCGGTAAGTGTCTCCGCCACCGTATGATTGTGCATCCCATTTCTGACATCAACTGTCCACTTTCCATCATTTCTTGAGACAAGCACAATCTTGAAAGGACAACCGCACTTTCTGGACCCTACCACCTTCTCCGGGACTTTTTTCTGGGCACATTCTTCTTTCCTTCGATGAAGCCTAAATGTCCCACCTCTTTCGCATCCAAGATCAGCAGTTTTACGACACGACGGGCCTCGTAATGACCTTGAAATGACAAGGACTGTGTTTACTTGCCTTCCAACTTGTCTGCACCATTCTAATGATTCTTCATAAGATTCAAATGCGACATCCGTTGAGAATATATTACTCAAGTCAATGGAAATAGGAGGTGGTAGGCCCTACATTTAATTTCAAAAAAAATTTGCCAATCACAATTACAACCAAAATTACAATATCAACGACTTCAAGACTGTCAAAAAAAATTGCCCTTCCTTCAGGACTGTACAACAGGACTGCCAGACATTCTGGCAGTCCATCGTGTTTTATAGACTGCCAGAAAGTCTGGCAGTCCTGTTTTACACTAGTTCTACACATAGACTGCCGAGTTTTGTGGCAGTCCTTCGTGTTTTATAGACTGCCAGAAAGTCTGGCAGTCCTATTTAACACTAGTTCTACACATAGACTGCCGAGTTATGTGGCAGTCCTATATTTTTTATGGACTGCCAGAAAGTCTGGCAGTCCAACTGTACAGTATTTCTACATATAGACTGCCGCATAATCTGGCAGTCCTCGTTACTTCTTGGACTGCCATGTTTTGCGGCAGTCCTATTTTACACTAGTTGTACAAATAGACTGTCACGTAATATGGCAGTCCTTCGTGTTCTATGGACTGCCAGAAAGTCTGGCAGTCCTGTTGTACAGTCGAATGCGTAGCAGTCGGTTGAAAATTTACCTAGAGTTCTTCGGGTGTTTTGTCGTGTTGTTCGAAAGATCCGGGTTTCTCGATTGATAGACGTGATGATCCACTTTCTTCCATAATTTCTACATTGGGACAAAATATAAGATTACTTCAAAAAAAAAACCTCAGAAATTTTGTCGTTTAGCGGACGTCATCGTACCGAATATTCTAAGAATCTTCCTTGGGGAATCTTCTAGGGTTTGGAGAAATGTGGGGTTGAAAAATGCGTGGGGACCAGACATAGGGTTTGGAGAAGAAAGAGGGAGAGAGAATGGAGAGTGAGGAAGAAAATATAAAAAATTTAAGAGTTAACTTTTATACCTACCACTTGGATAGCCCTGAGTAATTTTTTCAGTGGCAAACTTGTAAATAATGGAAAACAGTCACTTGGACAGCCCTGATCAAAAAAGGCTGTGCCCGTATAATTAGCCTTTCAACTTATACTATTTTCAACTTATACAACTTCCATAAAAAAAATTTAAAAAAAAAATTCCATAGAAGTGATACCTCGAATATAATTTTACAACCTAATATCCAATCGATATTAACAAAAAATTATAAATGACAAAAACACGTCCATTTTGTAGGATCGATGGCATCTCTAGAGGTAGGTGAATAGAATACAATGAAAAATATTTTCCAAATTAAAACTAAGCAGGTGAGGCAAATATATAAATAAAACTTTAATGCAATGAAGTAAAGCAATAAGTAAGTAGAGACAAGAAAGCAATACGCAGACACCAAGGTATATACTGGTTTTTCTCAAAAAGGACTAGTCCAGTTCGCGAGAACTATTGCTCGCTATAATCAACTATTTTGAATCGATATTACACCGCGTGCTTTGTTCCGAAGAACACGTCAACTTCAACGCTATCATGTTTTTATCTGAAGCCCACGAACAAACTTCAAACACCTTTCAGTAGAAAGCTTTTATACTTCAAGCTTGTATAACTCGAATACTCCTAATCGGAAACCACCGGCACTGAGAAGAATAGGAGTTGTCTTGGAGATTTGAAGATTTAAGCTCTTTAAGCAGATAGAAACTTTTGGAATAGATAGAGAAGATGAAGAATGAATGAGTGAATAGAAATAGAAAATTCTTCTCTTTTTATAGGATTTTCCAGGACAGAATTCGGACAGAACTCGGTAGGGTTAACATTCGAATTTTGAACGTTAGAGATCCAAGAGACTAGGGAATGCTGCTGACCAGGAGTGATCATAGGGGACCGAGTTCGGTCCGAGTTCGGGCAAAACTCGGCCCGAGTTCGGTTGCTAGGTTTTCAGGTTTTTTTTTTTGGTTCAGGAATGCTTTTGGATTTTGGTTTGGTTTGGGATGAAAGATAGCTTTTGTTTTGGTTCAGGATAAACTTCTAAATGCCAGTGATCCCGACGCACAATTTTCTAGACCCAAATAAAAAGAAAATACAGAATAAAGTACAAAAATCAGTTGAGATGAAATATGTGATCTTCTGTTTCTTTTCATATTGAGCTCGGAGTTTTAAGTTAATTATCGAAATCGGTCCGACCATGGCTGTATGGGCCAACAATCTCTCACATTTTGATAATTTGACAAAACTAGGATTGATACTTAAGAAACTGTTCAGCTCTGTTCGGAAGAAGAGCGGTATGGAAGGTACAAAAGTAGCTTGGTTGGAACATTGGTACAATATTTTTGCGCCCCCGTAATGTATGGTCAAGTCTTGTTACTCCTCCATAACAAAAGCAGATAGATTGAACATCTGTAAATCTAGGAAAAAAATAGGAACTCCAAAAAAAAAATTTAGAGCTAACTTCAAACTTCAAACTTGTTAGTCAGATAGAATAACAATCAACAAGATTATAAATTAAGTATCCATATTACTATTTAAGAATCACATTTAAGTATCACATTACTCCCCCGTTAGTCAGATAGCATAACAATCAACAAGATTATAAAGTAAGTATACATATTACTATTTAAGAATCACATTTAAAATCATATTTAAATATCACATTATTCTCTCGTTTTGTCACATAAGCAAAATGACATAACGATCTAATAGTACTCAGCACAATAGAGATGAGACAAAAAATTTGTGTAGTAACCCTAGAGGGGGGTGAATAGGGTCAAGCTAACTAATCAAGCACTTAGCACAAGCTAATTGGCAATTTAAAAATATAAGTACAAGAGAAGAAGCAATAACAATACCGACACCCGATGTATCCTGGTATCCTCCCTAGAGGCAATCCAGTCCCGGAACTCTCTCCGGATTTAATCTATTATTTGAGCAAATAGTTACACACGAGTTTGGATCCGAAGAACTCGCCAACTTCTTACACGAGAGCTTTAATCCGAAGGCCTCTCCGACTTCAACCGAGAGTTTGGATACGAAGACTCTCCGACTTCAACCGAGAGTTTGGATACGAAGACTCTCCAACTTCAACCGAGAGTTTGGATACGAAGACTCTCCAACTTCAACCGAGAGTTTGGATACGAAGACTCTCCAACTTTAACATTTCACAATAGATTTTGATCTTCTTATACAATAAGATGAAGATCTTACTTTTTAACTCAATAACTCTAACACAATTTGTGGATGGCAAATGAAAGCTTTGTAGAGTTGTTTGTGGATAGGCTTTGGTGGTTTAGAAATTTTTAGGCTCAAAGCATCAACCTTGAATGAAGGGGTTCAAGGCTATTTATAACAAAAGCATTGAAAAGAGCTCAAGGCAACTTTTCAGTCCGCGAACCGGCATAGCGCCGGTATGAACCGACATACCGGCGGTATACCGGTCTGGAATACAACGGCTGGAAATATAGCCGTTGGGATCATTGATTGCTCTGATTTTCGATCATTAGAATTTCAACGTTACTAAACCGATATACCGTCGGTATGAACCGGTATGCCGCCGGTATGCCTATTTTGTAGACAGAAATTTTCTGTGAACAAAATCGGTATACCGTCGGTATGGACCAGTATACCGTCGGTATGCCGGTTTTCATTCGAAAATGATCCTGGGCTAGTTTCTACCCTAGCTTTCGATTTTGTCATCCATTTCTTGTGTTTACAATTATTTCTAAGACTCATTACAGACTCCAGAAATACTGTAGCAGGTGCAGGCTTCTTCAGAGTCTTGAAATGATGATGGCATGGCATGGCTTCTTTCTTTGATAGATGTTGGCTTTTTCCCTTGGCGGCAGCTGTCCAAAGATATCCAGTTTGTGAAAACTGAATACCTTTCGGCGGCTTCGTCCCCGAACCCCCGACGAGGGGCGCTACCCCCCTCGACCCCCGTCCGCTAACCGGGCAGCGGAACCCCCGAGTGCGTGGCTCCGGAGATGTCGTCGGGTGGTTCAGAGAAATCTTGTGGGATCCATCGTCTTTGGCCCACCATGATGTCTTCATTGCATATGTCCACATTGATCTTGCTTATTGCTTTTCTGCATGTACATATTAGACGAACAAAGCAATATACATAGTAGCAAGTGTGATAACTTTAATGCATATTAGGACAATGCTGAGTTTAAGTATAAGTGCTAAGGTGATAGCATAAATGTTAGTGATATCATAATGATTAAACTTAATTGAATAACCACAATCAAAAACATAGTTTTAATTTTGGCAACTCGATTAAATTTAAGATAGAAAGTTCATATCACTAATATGTAAACCAATAGGCACATATCACCAAAGGTATAAGTATAAGTAGAAATGCTATAGCGATAGTATGAAGATTAGTGATAAAGAAATGCTAAACTTAACATATTAACCATATTCAAAAATATGATACAATCATTGGGCCAACAATCTCCCCCTTTTTGATTATGGCAAATCGGTTAAGTTTAGTATGGATACAATAGATGCATGTATCACTAACTTACAAGAGATATAAGCAATATCACGAAAAGCATACTACTTAGATTACTTATAAAAACATACTTAAACTTACTTCTCCCCCTTTGTCATGATAAAAAATAGGCTCCCCCGTACTAAGAGATAAAAGAAAATTAATCTTATGTAATCATGATCAAGAAATACTAAATGAAGAACAATGGGAGAAGTGTGTAAAGACAAGTATAGAAACTACATATCAAATGTAGAGTGCCAAATGGAAAATAACTTGTCAAAACATAATATAGTTGGTAAAACAAATAAAAGTGAAAACAGTCAATAAATAGTTTTACCAACTTGAAGTCCAAGAAAGAAAACTCCAAAACATAATATTATATGAATGAAAACTCTAGTTTTGGAATGAGGCAATATACCAATTCAAATAAAAGATTTCAATCAAGGATTTCAGTCAAAAGTCCATGAGGATTAGATAATTGCAAAGTAATTGATATAAAAAGAATACCAAGTAAGATAGTTGAAAGATATAAACTTAATACCAATTGAAATATAAACTTGAAACATTGATCAAAAAGCCATTTGAAAGTCAAAATTGTCCACAAATAAATAGTGGAACAAAATAATGGAATGATCAATGAAAAATAGAGCAATTGATATAGACTAATCTCACTATTTGCAAAATCTATATGCTTACCCAAGTTCATGCATTTGAACTCAATTACCTTATCATGCTATATGAATACCCTTTAGATAAACATGAAGGTAAAGGAGAAAAATACTTGAGAAAGAGAAATTCAGTCAACTTGAATGCTCCCCCTCAAAGTACTACCAAAGGTGATAAAAATCATGAATTTTGGATAAGTCCTCAACAAGGAAAGCCAAATCAATTAAGCATGAAAGAAAAGCCAAATTAACGAAAGCATAATATTCATCAAGATAAGATCTGAAAGTTAATATTAGCAAGATGACATATTTAACCCATATGAAAGAGAGAGATAAGATAATAAGGACAATCATATACACTCTCATAAACCCTTCAAAATAAAAATATTATGACCTCAATCAATAAGATATGAAAATGAAGAAAATATGGGTCCATGATAAACTATGTATACGACATATTAGAGAGTATAGATGAATTAAAATAATTTATTTGCTCCCCCTCAAAATATGCGTAACTAGTTTCAAAGCACTTATAACATCAAAATCTAGAGATAAATCAACTATTGATTTCTCCCCCTTGCTCAATGCATATAAGGCTATAAAATCGTCATAAAATGAATAATGTCATCTTTAGTCAAGAAGAGATATCCAATTAAAACTTACTAAAGATGAGAATTCAAAAGAATATTCCAATATAGCACATGTAATCAAAAGATGTCATCATGAAAAAGAATAAGGACAGTTAAATCAATCATGATGAGAGTCAAAATATCGCTCAAAAATAAAATAAAAATAAACCTTAAATATCATGTCCATGATTATCTAATCAAGAAAGAATCAACTAATTTATTACTTTGCATGGACTAGGTATGTTGTACCACATATTTATCCAATAACGGATAAATCCAAACCTTGCTAATGGTAAATTAATAACCCATAAAGTTCAAATAGCAAAGGCCCATATGTGGCAATCCATGAGTAGTCAAAGTAGAGTAATAAATTAGTTTGATAATCATATAATAAAATAATATAGGACTACTCAACCATTAGGATCTTTTATCAATAAAAATAAATAAATTAAACATGATCCAACAAATCTCATAAAGAAAATCCCAAATCCATATTTATGATAAAATCTCATAAAACAATGAAAAATATGGAAAAGAATCATTCTCATTTAAATGATTGCAAACATAATCAAGAAGAGATGTAAATGATAATACGATGAAATCATGACTCAAAAGTGAAAGAAATTTAAGAGATACATGCTAATGACTGATAAGGAAGGAGACATAAAGAAAGGAATCACAAACCTCCAAGAGAAACAAGATCTAATCAAGAATTTATAAAACTAGTTTTAGAGAACAAACATATGTATCTAAAATAGGATACAAATTACATTTAGAAGAATCACAGATCTTGTTATTGTAAACTAGCATATCATATATAGATTGAAGTATAGGAATATAGTTAGATGTGTGAAAGTGAGCCAAAATTATATAGCTTAATAATATATCACAAATAAGCAAACTATATAATCAAAATAAGATTAATGAGGGAAGCCATTAACAAGATAAATATGCTCATTAAATCTTTAGTCACTAACACTAAAAATACTTGCTTAAGCAAAGAGTTCTCAATAAAATATATTTTGAATGGTCAAAATGATTTGTAGACTCTTTATTAAGCAAGGATAAGAGTATAAGATAACAAAAATTGAATTAATCTCTTATCAAGTATAGACCAAAATAGATACTCATGAAAACATAATAAAATAAATCTCTTTGCCAAGTATTGAGATTGGTCCAAGATAATGAAATAATATATCGATCTAGAGAATGCAAGATATTATAGCCATTATGAAATAAGTGTATTCTCTAGAAATGAAAAATCTCAACACAAAAGCTCAAACCATAGTAGCTAAAGTCATAAGAAATATGATGTATCAATTACATGTATTCTCATGTGCTACAAAAATCATTGGGCAATAATAATTCAAAAGAAGCATAAATCCAAGGAATGAGCAAGGAAAGATCATTAAGATCAAGAAAGCTATAAATGTGCTAAAGATATCAAGAATCATATTTTACGAAAATACTTTCATAGTGCACAATAGGAGTATATAGAAGATATATATTTGAAAATGTGCACTAAAAACGAAGGTAAATATAAAAATAAGACAAAGCACAAAACCATGTGATTCTTAAAAGAACTTCCATAATTAGTCATGAGCAAGACATTAATAAACATTTTCTCTCAACATCCTAACTTAAAGGTATAAAACAAATAAATATCAAAAGTTAGGAATCATTTATATATATGAAACTATATATATCACGAATGGGCATACATAAAAGGATCAAAAATCAATTAAGAACATGTATCCATAATGCCAACCAAAAAGTAAATAAGATATCATCAAAAGAAGACTTTAAGGAAGAAGCTAATTGATTCAAGAAGAATAAATTTGGTCAAAGGAATCAATAGCTAAGGTATTAGATAAGCACAAGTTTGAAGGTAACAAGTATAATTAAATACTCTTCAAGTCAATATAAAACTTTAGCTTAACACATATGCCCACATAAAGATATTTATACAAAAAAAATCAATATAAGAAATACATGATCTACATAGAGATGGAATTTTAATGAATATAGTCATGTATCCTTAATGAATGTTTGAAAAACTATCACAAATTCAAAACACATATAAATAAGCTTTATTAGGCAAAGACATAATTGATTCATAAGAGGTTTAATCAAAATAAAACATGAGAATCAATAAGAAAATTAACTAAACATGCTAGTATTATATCTCACATTGATTTATATAAAAGACAACTAATGGATATCAATGTGAGCGAGTGGCAAGACATCAAGTAAAACATGCTAGATTCTATAAATATAAACAATTTAAAGAGAATCGCTTAGCATGTTACTGAAGTGGCTCTAGTGGCCACGCTTGTGTTGGTGCAATTGCTTGGAAGATGACCTTTGAGCTTTGCAACCACCAACACGCTCCTCGGTGCTATGTCCCGATACAAGAAACATCACCTATAACATTAAATGAAGACTTTGGTATCCAAATAAACTTGGATCCACATTTATTAGCTTTAGGGACCCATATAGCACTTACTCTAGCATTGGTAGTGAAGGTCCTACGAATAGGGCATGTAAAGCTCATGTGTCCAATGCGAGAGCAATAGAAGCATCTAATGCTAGTGTATGCACATGTATCAGAATGAGCATGGTTATGAACATGTGACATACTAGAATGATGAATGTCTCTAGAGTGAGCATGCATGGATTTTGTCTTAAGAATATCATGTTCTAATATCAAATCATCATGCATAAAAGTAAGAGAATCAAATTTAGCATTTAAAGCATAATTCTCTTTTTCAAATAAAGCAATTCTAGAAATAAAATCATTATTTTGTTTCTTTAAAGAATCAATAGAAGAATCGTGCAAAGAAGTTAACACAAGCGTTTGACTTTTAAGATCTTCTATAGATGAGGAAAGAGATTTGATTTTCAAGATTAAAGCCTCATTCAAACTCTTTAAAGAAACACATGATGAGTTTTGAGAATCAAGTCTAGATAATAAATCATTGTTTTTATTTCTCAAAAACTCATTTGCTTCTTCTAAATGAATAACCTTTTCAGAAAGTTCTTCATTTGTAGAATGAAGGTTGTCAAGAATCTCTAAGGATTGTTTAGCCATGGCTTTCCACTTAGATCATTTCTTGTATTTAGAAGAAACATGATTGTCTATGCTACTAGAAGTAAAACCCTCTTTATCGGAGGAGGAGTAGGAGGAATACGAAGCCATAGAAAAATAACAAGGATCTACTCTAAGGATGTTAAGCCTAACAATAGAGTCCTTACTCTGATACCAATTGTAGTAACCCTAGAGGGAGGTGAATAGGGTCAAGCTAACTAATCAAGCACTTAGTACAAGCTAATTGGCAATTTAAAAATATAAGTACAAAAGAAGAAGCAATAACAATACCGACACCCGATGTATCCTGGTATCCTCCCTAGAGGCAATCCAGTCCCTGAACTCTCTCCGGATTTAATCTACTATTTGAGCAAATAGATACACACGAGTTTGGATCTGAAGAACTCGCCAACTTCTTACATGAGAGCTTTAATCCGAAGGCCTCTTCGACTTCAACCGAGAGTTTGGATACGAAGACTCTCCAACTTCAACCGAGAGTTTGGATACGAAGACTCTCCAACTTCAACCTTTCACAATAGGTTTTGATCTCCTTATACAATAAGATGAAGATCTTACTTTTTAACTCAATAACTCTAACACAATTTGTGGATGGCAAATGAAAGCTTTGTAGAGTTGTTTGTGGATAGGCTTTGGTGGTTTAGAAATTTTTAAGCTCAAAGCATCAACCTTGAATGAAGGGGTTCAAGGCTATTTATAACCAAAGCATTGAAAAGAGCTCAAGGCAACTTTTCAGTCCGCGAACCGGCATACCGCCGGTATGAACCGGTATACCGCCGGTATGAACCGGCATACCGCCGGTATACCGGTCTGGAATACAACGGCTAGAAATATAGCCGTTGGGATCATTGATTGCTCGAATTTTCGATCGTTGGAATTTCAACGTTACTAAACCGGTATACCGTCGGTATGAACCGGTATGCCGCCGGTATACCGATTTTGTAGACAGAAACTTTCTGTGAACAAAATTGGTATACCGTCGGTATGGACCAGTATACCGTCGGTATGCCGGTTTTCATCCGAAAATGATCCTGGGCTAGTTTCTACCCTAGCTTTCGATTTTGCCATCCATTTCTTGTGTTTACAATTATTTCTAAGACTCATTACAGACTCCAGAAATACTATAACAGGTATAGGCTTCTTCAGAGTCTTGAAATGATGATGGCATGGCATGGCTTCTTTCTTTGATAGATGTTAGCTTTTTTCCTTGGCGGCAGCTGTCCAAAGATATCCAGTTTGTGAAAACTGAATACCTTTCGGGGGCTTCGCCCCCGAACCCCCGACGAGGGGCGCTGCCCCCTCGACCTCCGTCCGCTGACCGGGCAGCGGAACCCCCCGAGTGCGTGGCTCCGGAGATGTCGTCGGGTGGTTCAGAGAAATCTTGTGGGATCCGTCGTCTTTGGCCCACCATGATTTCTTCATTGCATATCTCCACATTGATCTTGCTTATTGCTTTTCTGCATGTACATGTTAGACGAACAAAGCAATATACATAGTAGCAAGTGTGATAACTTTAATGCATATTAGGACAATACTGAGTTTAAGTATAAGTGCTGAGGCGATAGCATAAATATTAGTGATATCATTATGATTAAACTTAATTGAATAACCACAATCAAAAACATAGTTTTGATTTTGGCAACTCGATTAAATTTAAGATAGAAAGCTCATATCACTAATATGTAAACCAATAGGCACAGTATAAGTATAAATAGAAATGCTATAGCGATAGTATGAAGATTAGTGATAAAGAAATGCTAAACTTAACATATTAACCATATTCAAAAATATGATACAATCATTGGGCCAACAATTTGAACATGTAATAATGCAAAGTACTGAAAATAGAAAACTGTTATATAAACTGAAATAGTAGAAAGTACATACAAGTCTAGCCAAACAAACTCAAACTGATAATGCTTGAAAGAAGCATTTATCACTAATACATAGCAGAAAAATAAATATAACTAGTGATGCTCTATCACGTGAAAATATATCCTCAATCGTCGTCGTCATCATCATCATCAACACCTGCCGCCCTAGAAGGATCAGTCTCAGCAGAACGGTAGGGATCATAACGGACAGCAGCAGGGTCAAAGTATCACTGAGCCTCTGGATCATTAATGCGATATATAATCACTGTGACGAACCATAGGAATAGGACTACCAGGGTTGTGAGCAAAGCTGTAGGAAATGTCCCGTACAGTGTTGGATATGGCCTGAAGCTGAAGAGTGGTACAAAAGTCCATGGACCAAAACTGATCCATCATGAGAGCCTGAAGTGACTCAAGAGTAACACCACCAGGAGGATGAGAAGGATGGGAGTCAACAGCTGATGGGTCAATTGGAGGTAGAGAAGCCTGAACGAGAGCAGTACGACGATGCTCATGAAGATAAGCAGGAACATCATCCTGAGTACAGTCATCCAAAGTGACCTCAAAGTGCTGAAAAATGATAGGCAGATACATCACATAGAGGAGACGTCGCCGTTCTTGCGACACTTTTTTATAGCGGCGATGATAGTCTTAGATAGACTAAAGGGGACATGGAAGTGAATATGATATATAACATATAGTTCCATGTAAGGAATCTCATCAGTGGAAGTACTCTTCAGAAGGATAGCAGAAAATATCATCCTATGGAGATCATAGAAGTAGTCGTTCAAGTGTCTAGGGCGAAGAGTGCCCTAGGGACGAGAGTTAGGTGTACATAAAGAATCACGAAAAGAGTCAAAAGTTGTCCCAACAGAAAATTGCACCGATGTGATATCAACTAATGCTTCCCCATTATTGGGAATATGAAGCATGATTGCAAATCATCAACATCAAACTCGATGTCAATTCCGTCATTGATTTAATCGTGCCCTTTGTGACAAAAAGATTGCAGTAAAACATGTGAATAGCATTAGCATAAATTGGATAACTAGATTGAACTAAATATAGTAACTCGAAGTGTTAACGTTGATGTGATCGGAAAACAATATAAAATTAATAGGATTACCCGAACAAATCATTCTTTGATGGTAGTCACTAAACCATCCATTGGATGTATCTTGTGACACAAAAATAAAATCATCAAAAAAATACCATTGGGTTTGGAGGGACTGAACAATAAAAAAGAGGCCGCCTCGTGAGCAGTAGAGGATGAACCTTCATTAACTTGGAGCCATGGAAATTGAAATAGATGGAAAGAGTGGAAATTTATCGAAATTTATGGTGGACAGTAGAACAGAACCTTGAGAAAGCTCCGAATCCAAGTTTTGAGAGTGAGAAGCTTGGAGGAAGGAGAACTAGGAGGTTAGGGTTAGGGTTTTTGGTGGAATTTCGGGTGGATTAGTGAGGAAGATGATGATTTGGAGGGTCTAAATAGAGGGGAACCTGACTGTCCAGCTTCTGTGCTGATTCATCCAAACCGAGTACGGTTCGAGTTCGGCCAGAACTCTGACCGAGTTTGATCCATGGGTAATCAGGACAAACTTGGAAAGTTTGTGATATGGTTTTAACATAAATACAAAGATGACTTATAAATTTTTGTGTTGAAAAAGTATAATTTATATTAATGAACCAAAAGACACAAACCGTATAGAATATTTCAGTTTAGCTGTAGGGGCCGTATTCCAGCTAGCGGTAGTTCGAAGACACTTAGCACCGTGTTGCTTAGACTTTTACGTCTTTTTGTCAGAAGAGCCCTTTCGGCTTATAACCGAAATAGTTTCTAAGAATTTATGAATGTCAATTAATTAACACTTAATTATATGACTTCAACATCCAAAATTTCCAATTCTCTTTGTATGAAGTTAAAACGATCTTCATCCAATGGCTTAGTGAAGATATCAGCTAGTTGATGCTCACTGTCAACAAATTCTAAACTTATATATCCCTGTAATACATAGTCTCTAAGGAAGTAATGTCTGATTTCTATGTGTTTAATGCGAGAATGACATACATGATTCTTCGTGAGATTAATATAACTAGTGTTATCGCAGTAAATAGGGATGCGGTTAAAAGATAACTAGTAGTCTTCCAAAGTTTGTTTCATCTACAAAATTTGAGCACAACAATATCCTGCGGCTATATATTCAGCATCGGTTGTTGATAACGCAACATATTTTGTTTCTTAGAAAACCAGGAGACTAATGACTTTTATAGAAAATGACATTTGCCACTGGTACTTTTACGATCGACTTTACGTCTGACAAAATCTGCGTCCGATAACCTATCACGTCAATAAATCAGTTTTGGGATACCAAAGATCTGTCATCAAAGTACCTTTAAGGTATCGCAGGATACGGTTAATGGCGCTCATATGTGATTCTTTAGGAAAAGCTTGATATCTAGCACATAAGCATACATAAAATATAATGTCAGGTTGACTAGCAGTTAAGTATAGTAAACTGCCAATCATACCTCTATACTTACGTACGTCATTTGGTGTACAACTTTTATCTATATCAAGCTTTGTAGATGTTGCCATAGGTGTGCCGATATGTTTGACGTTATCCATATCAAATTTCTTTAGCAAGTCTTTTGTATACTTTGCTTGATTGATGAATATCCCTTGTGAACTTTTCTTGATTTGTAGCCCGAGAAAGAATGTTAGTTCTTCCATCATGCTCATTTCGAATTCACTATGCATACACTTAGCAAACTCGTTACATAGCATCTCATTAGTTAATCCGAAAATTATGTCATCTACGTATATTTGCACTAATAAAATATTTTTATCTAAAATTTTTATAAAGAGAGTAGAGTCAACCTTCCCATTTGAAAAACCTTATTCAAGCAAGAAGAAACTAAGGCGCTCATACCATGCACGAGGTGCTTGTTTGAGACCGTAGAGAGTCTTGTGAAACTTGAATACGTGATCAGAATTTTTGAAATCTTTAAAGCCAGGAGGTTGTTTTACAAAAAACTTCTTCTTTTATAAAACCATTTAGAAAAGCACTTTTACATCCATTTGGAAAAATTTAAAACCATGAAAACTTGCAAAAGCATACAAAGCATACGAATGGACTATAGTCTAGCAGCTGGAGCATACATCTCATCATAGTCAATTCTTTCTTCTTGATTATAGTCTTGAGCTACTAGACGTGCTTTGTTGCGTATGACTGAACCATTCTTATCTAACTTATTTCGAAACACCCACTTGGTACCAATGAACGGATGATCTATAGGTATGGAAACGAGTTCCCAAACTTGATTCCATTCAAATTGGTTTAGTTCCTCTTGCATTGCAGAAATCCAAAATTCATCATTAAAGGCTTCTAAAACATTTTTAGGTTCTATTTTGGAAATAAATGCAACATTAGCAACTATATCTCTTATGCTTGAGCGAGTACTTACACCTTTTGATACATCACCTATTACTTCTTCCAGATGATCTTGTGTAAACCGTAATCGTTTCGACAAACTTTCCAGGTAGGAGGTTGATGTATCTTCTGATGTTCTGTTGGAGGGAGATTTCTCTTCTTCATTGTCACTATTGTCATTGCATTGACTATTCAGCTCGTCGAATGTGATATTTATTGACTATTCAACAACCAGTGATCTCTTATTGAATATCCTATACCCTTTGCTCTTTGCAGCATACCCAAAAAATATGCCCTCATCAGCTTTTTATCAAAATTTTTCAAGTTGTCTTTTGCGTTCAAGATGAAACATCTGCAACCCATTAAAATAGCTTATGTTAGGAGTTCTATTAAACCATAATTCATACGGAGTCTTCTTAGAGATTGGTCTAATAAGAACTCTGTTCAAAACATGGCATGCTATATAGACAACTTCAGCCTAAAAGTATTTTGGAAGATTATGCTGGTTTAGCATAACTCTGGCCATATCGCCAAGAGTTCTATTCTTTCTTTTTACAATGCCATTCTTTTGAGGAGTTCTGGGGCAAGAGAATCCATGTGATAACCTATTTGAATCACAGAAGGATTTAAATTCATGGTTATCAAATTCTCCTCTATAATCACTTCGTATGCGAGTAATCATGAATCCTTTCTCAATTTGTACATTTTTACAAAAAGACATAAATTCAGAAAAAGCCTCACTTTTATTTGCAAGAAAGTAGACCCAAGTATACCATGAATAGTCATTAACTATCACGTAACTATATAGCTTACCGCCAAGACTGGCGACTCTACTTGGTCCAAACATATCCATATGTAATAATTGTAGTGGTCTAGAGGTATTTACAACGTTTATTGATTTGAAAGATGATCTAAATGCTTTATTTTTTCACATTCGCACAGACAATATCTTTCTTGAATGTAATATCAAGTAAGCCTCTTACCAACTTTTTTGTGGACAATCTTGTAATTGTGTCCATGTTCGCATGTCCAAGACGCATATGTCATACCCAGCTTTCGTCTTAAGTTGTAAAAAGATACTTCCCTGTACTGTTAGTACTTTCTGACAAATATTATATATATATATATATATATATATATATATATATATATATATATATAGTTCTCTCTTATTCCCTTAAAGGAAGTTATTCCAGAAGTTTTATCATAGACAAAACATTTATTCTTAACAAAATTAATTCCTAAACCATGATCAGTCAGTTGACTAATACTTAGCAGGTTATGTTTTAATTCTGTTACTAAACATACATCTTTAATAATGGGTGAGGGAGAAGTACCTATGTCTCCAATTCTAATAATATGTCCTTTAAGGTTGTTCCCAAAGGAGACATATCCTTATTTCTTCATCGATAGAGTTGCAAACAATGTATTATCACCTGTCATATGCCTGGAGCAACCACTATCGAGGATCAACTTGCTTTTAGTGGGAGATGGAAGGTCCACCTACAACACGAGTTGAAGATGTAACCTTTGGTACCCACTTTTTTGAGGGTCTTGATTTGTTAGCTTTTGGAACCTATACATACACATTCATATCTACTAGCTTTCTAATCTTACACTGGTGTGATACATGTCCTCTTATACCATAATAATGACATGTAGCAAATGTAGTAATGCTAGGTGTACTTCGAAGATTATGTATATGTGTTTTTGAAGAAGTGTGTGTTTTTTATTGTGTGGAAATGTATACATATATAAATGTCTTTTGGTAGTTCTAGCAGTGTTGGTCGTATTGTGTTTGTGCTTAACCTTGTTACTTGTGTTCACTTGAGCTATAGGTTTGACAACCTATTTGCCTAGCTTAATCTCTAACTTTTTAAAGATGTCACATGCTTCATTATACTTAGCCGTGAGTGCATCTATTCTCTGAGCAACAATATTGTACTTCTTTTTCTCTAATTCATAGAGATCGCTAAGTTTTATATTTTTTGGATTGGCTTTCTCAAGCTTTTCAAGAGTATCATGTAAGCTTAACTTTAAGAAAGTAGTCTCATCTGTTTGACTAGAAGAATTTTGAATATCTTCAAGCATATAAGATTGCTTAGAAAATTCAGATTGTACAAATTTTAGCTTCTTCTTAGCACTTTTGTACAAATCCATCATTTTCCTCTGATCTTCTAATAGATCAGTGAAAGCATCAGACAATTCATCAAAAGTTAATTCTTCATAAAGAGGGTTCAATATTACCTTAGCATCCGTAGACATAAAGCAAAGGTTTGTAGTGTTGTGAGGCTTTTCTTCTTCTTCTTCAGAATCACTAGCTTCACTTTTACACCAGATGCTAGTGTTATCATAGTTTCCAATCGAAGTCCTTCTCTTACTGGACTGATCATGCCCGCTTCCATTTTTTACTGCGAGACTCGTCTCAAAGTATCGGTATTTATATACGGATACGTATTTTGTTCTATATTTCACATTTTCTTGGTTTTTGGAATGCTTTAAATTTTTTCCAAATTTTAGATTTCCTCTTTGACCGACATACCGCCAGTATACCGATATATACCGACGGCATACCGCCCGGACAGATTTTTCATATTTTAGATATTTTTCTGAATAGTTCTTTCGATATTTTCGTGAATAGTATTTCAGATATTTTTGATGAATAGTATTTAGATATTTTCGTGAATAGTATATATGCACCCTTTTATCCAATGGATACTTAGTTTTCTTTGGATGGCTAGGATCGATATAGATTATGACATGGATCGCGATATCCAACAGTCACGATTAATTCCCCCTTTTATATATAACCATTAAGTTTCTCTCTCCTCTTTTTTTTTTCTTTCCTTCTTCATTTTCCTCTTCACTCTCCTTCGTCTTCCTCAAGCTTAGAAAAGCTTGGCCTTGAGGCCTAGAGTGTGGTTTCGGAACCCCTCTTGGTGGTGGAGTGGAAGATTAGGCTTGGTTGCTAAAACCTAGGCAAGTACATATTGCTCAAAAGTGATATGACCATGTTGTATTTTTTGGTTTCTCATAGAAACTAAAGTTTTATTATTTTATAATATGCTTCTCTAAATTGTTAACATTTTAGTATATAGCATTTTTGGTTTTGATCGGTGGTATTGCATAGATATGAGTTTCTAGATAATGTTTTTGAATATTTTTAGTTATTCATCTATCAAATTTCAAAATTTGTAAAAAAAAAAAACTAATGCTTCCATGTTGTAGGAAATTCAATTATATGCGATTTTGACTTTTAAAAATCCGAATTTCGATTTAAAATGAAGTTTTTATGGTCGAAACAAGTTTTAAAGTTTTTCAAAAATTAACTTTCTGTGACATTTCAGAAAATCCATCAGTAATCCGCCGAAATCCGCCGAATCATCCGAATTTGATCTAAAAATTTGCTGTGACACTTTGAAAAATCCATCGGCAATCCGCCGGATGATTCGAATAGGTTCTTTTTGTCTGTTTTTGTTCGTTTTTGCCCTTTTTGTCCGTTTTTGCTATTTTTTTGATTAAAATGATGTCTTATCATGCTCTAGTGTTGTTGTATAGTTAGAAAGTGATTGCACACCCTATATATATGACAAATGCTTATGTTCACATATTGTTATATGTCCAGATTTTAGATAGTGGCTCGTAGTAGCGCACTCCTGTACTGATTTTTCGATTGACTTTTAGATTGAGATTTGAATGTCTGATTGACTTCTAGATTGAGATTGAATTTAAGTTCTTTATTGACACAGTGGAATTAACTTGTTATATGTCTAATCTATTTGTATCTTGGCAGTGGACAATCGAGTGTGAGTATTGTCTATTATATCGCGTGTAATGTGTATTCGGAACATTTGCCAGAGATATCTCGCAAATGAACCGTACCCGTGACTCGTCATTATAGGACGATTCTTGAGTGTCCACAATTTGGGAATTGAAAATGAATCTTATAGGTAATTGACTAGTAAACTCATATAGATCATTGAGAGGGGAGGATACTTCATTCCCCTTGGCCACCCGAGTTACTGCAGCGTAGGTGGTAGTGAAGTTCCTCAACTTGCATACTAGTAATTAGGATTGTGATAATGTCATGACCCGTACCCAGTATTTGGGCATAAATCGTGTGCACACCCTACGCCGCAGTGTCGGCAGTAGATTGCTGTAATCAATGATGAACAACCATACAGTATAAATTAGTACATCCACTTGGGAGACAACAACACAATACCACAACTCAGCTCAAGATGAAATGGAGAAAATATATAGTCTCAGAATAATAATCAGTATGAATCCAGAAGATAATCAAAATCCCAAACTACATGTCTCATAACCAAATGTCAATATCCCCTACATGTCTCCAAGCTAACTAAAGATATCTATGCATGAGCAGCGGGGTCAGATGCTGCGAACTCCTCCTGAAAGGCAAAGTCTGTCTCGGCTATGTCTTCCATGTATGGACCATACTGTTCGGGTCTCACGTCCTCATCGCAGTCACCTAAAATGTTTACCCAGTCAGGATCGAATGAGTACAATTTATTGAATGCAGTTCCAATATATGTTAACGACTATAAAATAGGGGTTAGTCATAAAATACATGATAAGAGAAATATACTATAACATGATGATACAATGAGAAAGAGACATGAATATACATGGAAAATAAAGGGTGAAACAAGGAACCACAACTATCTAAGTGTGCTGAAGTACTCCTTTCGATATGTGATCGGGCTGGTCCACTACACCGCAAGGGCTATGCTGTCTACATTGCATGAAAATAAACACGGTCTACATTGCATAAAAATTAACACGGTTTACACGGTCTATATTGCATAAAAATAAACTCGGTCTATGGGTTGATCACATATCTACATGGTACTTTCCCTTTCTGATACGACAGACAAGAAACATGGCAAGACATGAAAGAAAATACATGATGTAATATCTGTGTGACGAGCGTGTTAAGAATCAAGTATTAAACAACTAACACTGAACTGTAGTAAATAACACTATCGAAAACAAACAATAAATATACTCGCCTGGTGTCCTGAGCCACTGGTACTGATCAGAGTCCGAATCGGGGCTCAAGTAACCTATTCGATGAATTTCAATATCAAAAGCAGATTTGCAATCAATGGTAAATTATCTAATTTTCTAAGGGTTTTTTTTTCTAAGGGCACCACATTTTTTACTTGGGGGCAGCCTAAGCAGGTAAAATTTTTGCTAGGGGGCACCCACAATTTACTTGGGGTATCACGCCCCAGAACCAGAATACTAGAGAGCGGGGGACAGACACAGCCAACTACGTATATTGAAGTGAATTCCACCTCGATATACGGTCATAGCTGTCTAGATACATGAGGGTTTAACTACAAGCCAATAGTCTCTTAAGGTCAAGAACAAGCCTAGTGTCTCAATCTCAAGCAAGCAAGTAAATGTAACAAGATGGTAGATCATCAGACATACAAAGTAAGGCGTCCCATACATTACATATTCAGATGATCATGAAGCTAGTCATACAAAATACGAAGACTAGCAAGAGTTTAAGTCATACATGATCAACCCTAGGATTTGTCAACCATGATACAGCCCTTGGGCAGACAGGAATATAAATTTAACACGAGCTAACACTTGCTCGACGGCTAAACGCCTCAAAAGAATAATTTACAATAGAGTGGAAGAGCAAAATAAACTCCACTCGTTGCCAGGGTTGTACCTAGTGTTCACCATCTAGCTGGAAGGCTGGGAGATCCTCGGGTGCTACTCTGAAATCTGGCCATACAAAACCAGCTAGGTCAGACCCCAGAAAGAGCAAGTGCCACAAGGGAGGGTTCACTTAAGAACTAAAACCAGCATATTAGCACATAAAGACATAAATGATAACAAAAGACATGAGTTAGAGAAACAAAGCGATAAACGATAAGATGACTAAAGTACTAATCCAGTAACCAAGTTACAACCCGTAAACCAAACAAGGACCGGGGTTGTAACCCTCCACCAGAACAGAACTTAGTCTCCAACCAATTATCGATAAGTGAAGTGTAATAGTAACATGCAAGAATAACCATATACTGGTCTTGTCTAGGCAAGATCAGACGGGACTCCATTCATCAATCACGGCCAAGCAATGACTACGGCTTGATACTTTAACTAACTGGGGTTATCACAAGCTTAGTTACTAACAAAATGCATCGAGATGTTCCAACAGCCACAAGCCCTGTAGTTTTAATCCAGGTTATCCGGTCACAAGTTGAGGGAGTTGGATTAGGTGGCTTAGGGGTGCAACACATGACAGTGTGCTGGAAATGTGCCCTACTCGACGGCAGGCTACAAGTCCAATTAGAGCGCCCAGATAACGGGACTGCCTGTAGCTGGAAAATCTTTTCATGAACTACTTGATCAATCTAGTCATTATCCTAGTCAGATTCAGTATGAATCCCAGACCGTGGTAACCAGGAATTCATGTCCTAGACAAGATGCAAGACGAGACACGTAGCTTATACAAGCACAAACACCCACGTTGTCAAGACAAGAGTTACATAGCAAGTCAAGATAGCCATCACAACAGCATATCAAGGTCATCATGTTAGGTTGCTTATCAAGATTTCTTATCAAGGCAAGGGTACGTCACAATGGACCACCATCAAGAATTATCATGTCAAGTTACTTGTCAAGAGTGCACTACGGCGGGTCACTATCAAGAGTTATCATTCCATTAACATGTCATGCTCACATCGTGTTCATGTCGAGTTCATATCGAAAAGGCATAAGGATATAAAATAGGTGCAAAAATCATAAAAAAGGGAACCTGGGGACATCATGTGCCCAGGGCTATGCGCCTACATATATGAGTGAGGCAGAGGGTATCATGGAGAGACAATGGATTGGGAAGGCATGCACCTGGAGCTATGCGCTCAGGGCTATGCACCCACATATATATGCCTGCATATATGCGCCCAAAAGAGTGGAGCCAGGATGACTTGGAGAAAGTCAAGAGACTCACTCTAAGACGAGTGTGCTGACAGGGTCTATGCGCCCAAGGAAAGAGATAATGCACTTGTGCGCATGCAAAGTTATGCGCCCAAGCCAGGGAATAGGCAACATGCGCCCATGGTGGCATGCGCCCAAGAGAAGGGGAGTCTGGGACACATGCGCCCAAGAGGAGGCATGTGCCCAGGGGATTATGCGTCAAGCGCCCATGCGCCCACACAAATCGTGGGCGCATAGTTATACGCCAACACACTATTCTTCTTCTCCAAAATTTTGAGAAAAAGGCCATGGAACCCATGAATTCAAACTCCCATAACTTGGTCAAAACACAATACAATCTAATTTTTCAAAAGTCTAAGTTGTGTAAAATCAAATTCTCTACCACATGGAACTCTTAGTTTTTGAAAAAAAGATGGTTTGATAGATCAAAATCTAAGAAAACTCTAAAAAGGTGTATAGTTAGATCTACAATAATATATATATGAAAATACAAAATGATAAGAACTAAAGTAGCTTAGAATGTTGCATAGAAGAGATTAGAATAATAAAATGGAGGGTTCCCTCATGAAGCAAGTTGTACTTGCCTAGGAGGGGGAGAGGTTTTTAATGGGGAAGAAGAAGTTATGAGAAATAATAAAGAGAGAGAGAAAAAGTAGGTGGGTTTATAAAGAAAAAAAGGGGAGGGGGTTTAACATGATGAACCAAAGGGAATAAACCAAGCCAAACCAAAATGAACCAAGTCAATCCATGATATGCCATGATGAACCTTAACAAGTTTAAACCAAAAATTAGCTAGCAAGGCAAGATAAGTAAAAATACTTGTCAGAATTCCGTATACATATACTGAAAATACGGATAACGAAAAATGGAGATGATAACTCTACCCACCTTAAAAGAATTCCGTCCTCGAAATTTAATCAAGAGGCTAGAGATGTCGGAGAAAGCTATACTAATCATAAGCAACTATGGCTAACAGTCAATCAAGCAATCATTCATGCAAGCAAGGATTTAAAAAACATAAGATATAAGAAAGATATTATACCTTACTAGTCAAACAGGTGTGGATATAATGATCGGATATCATCCTCATGCTCCCAAGTTGACTCACCCAAAGAGTGATGACCCCAAGCAACATGGACTAAACTAATAGTCTTGTTCTTGAGTATCTTCTCTCTCCGGTCCAATATGGAAACAGATCTTTTCTCATACGAAAGGTTGGTACCAACAACTAATTCTGAATAATCAAGGACATGACTCGGATCCGGGATATACCATCGCAATTGGGATACATAGAAGACATCATGTACCTTACATAGTAACGGCGGAAGAGCGAGACGATAAGACACATCACCCACTCGCTCTAGAATGTCGAATGGCCCTATATACCTAGGACTAAGCTTTTTCCGCACGCCTAATCGAATGATGCCACGGGTAGGCGAGATCCTAAGGAATACATGGTCGCCGACAGAAAATTCAAGGGAACGCCGATAAGAATCGGTCCAATGACGCTGGCGATCTTGTGCAACTCAAAGATGATCTCTAACTTGTCTGACCACCTCAATAGTCCGTGTAATCATCTCTGGACCAAGCATCTGCCTCTCGCCTATATCATCCCATGCTAACGGGGATCTGCACTTTTTGTCGTATAAGACTTCAAAGGGCGCTATTTGGATACTGGCCTGGAAACTATTATTATAGGAGAAATCCACGAGATGCAGATGATCTTTCCATGAACCACCAAAGTCGAGTGTATATGATCGTAATATATCTTCAAGAGTTTGGATCGTATATTCTGACTGACCATCTGTCTGCGGATGATTAGCTGAACTGAACTTGAGACGAATCCCCAAACTTTTCTGAAGACTCTGCCAAAAGTACGAGGTAAATCTAGAATCTCTGTCAGACACAATACTGATTGGTACCCCGTGCAATCTGACTATCTGTCTGAGGTACATCTCTGCAAGCTGATCCGTCGACTGATCGATTCTGAAAGGGAAAAAATTAGCTACCTTGGTGAGTCTGTCAACTATAACCCAGATAACATCTCTTCCAGCTGGGGATTTAGGTAACCCCGTTACAAAATCTATGGTAATGTGCTCCCATTTCCATTCTGGGATCGGTAAAGGTTGAAGAAGTTCAGCTGGTCTCTGATGTTCGGCTTTAACTTGTTGGCAAACTAAACAACGAGAGACAAAATGGGCTATCTCCCTCTTTATCCATTCCACCAAAAATGCTGTCGGATATCACGATACATCTTCGTACCGCCCGGATGAATTGAATACTGAGAACTGTGAGCTTCTTCCATGATCTCCTGTCTGATATCACTACTAGGTACACAAAGACACCTTTCGTGTCGAAGTATACCATCCTCATGAATACATAACTCTGCTCTCCGTCCTGCTACACATTCTGCCCTAAGCCATTGAAGCTTAGAATCCGCTGACTGAGCTAGCTTAATTCTCTCAACTATACTGGACTAAACTTGCATACTGGCCATCAATGCCACACTGGTAGGAAGAACTACTTCAATACCCATCTTCTGAAGATCGGCTAACAATTCTGGCTGTGCTGTTAAGAAATAAACTCCAGCTCTTCTGCTCAATGTATCTGCTACTACGTTGGCCTTCCCAGGATGATACTGCAGGTTGATGTCATAATCCACAAGAAGCTCTAGCCATCTCCTCTGACGCATATTAAGTTCCTTCTTGGTAAACACATACTTAAGACGCTTGTGATCGGTGAAAATCTTCACCCAATCTCCATAAAAATAATGCCTCCACAACTTCAATGCAAAAACTACTGCTGCCAACTCTCAAATCATGGGTTGGATAATTCCTCTCATGATCACAAAGTTGTCGTGATGCATAGGCTACAACCTTCCATGCTGCATCAAGATGCATCCTAATCCCATGCCGAAAGCGTCACAATAGACTAAAAATCCTCCAGTCCCATATAGAAAAGTGAGAATAGGTGCCGTCATCAATCCTTGCTTCAACTTCTCAAATGAACTCTGATACTCTGCTGTCCAAGCAAACTGTACATCCTTGTGGGTCAATTGCGTCAGTGCTGCTGAAATTCGAGCAAAGTCTGATACAAACCGTCGGTAATAGCCAGCCAATCCTAGGAAACTCCGAACTTCTATAAAGGTACTGGGAACTGGCCATGACTCTATAGTCACTATCTTCTGGGGGGTCGACTTCCACTCCACCTCTGGTGATGATATGCTCCAGGTACGAAATGCGATCAAGCCAGAACTCGCATTTACTGAACTTCGCGTACAACTAGTGCTCTCTGAGAATCTGAAGAACTACACGATGCTGCTTATGCTCTGTCTCATTCTTGCTATAGACCAGAATATCATCTATAAATACTATCACAATCTGATCCAAATAGGGCATAAAGATACGATTCATGAGGTCCATGAATACGGTTGGCATATTGGTCGCTCCAAATGGCATAACAAGGAACTCCCAATGTCTATATCTGGATCTGAACGCTGTCTTCAGGATATTCTGCTCTCTAACTCTGATATGATGGTACCCTGACCGTAAGTCAATCTTCGAGAATACTGTCGCTCCTTTGAGTTGGTCGAATAAATCATCTATCCTTGGTAGAGAATATTTGTTCTTGATTATTACAGAGTTCAAGATACGATAATCAACACATAATCTTGACGTACCATCCTTCTTTTTCACAAGAAGTATCGGAACTCCCCAAGGTGATCCACTAGCAGAATGAATTCCTTGGTTCTAAATTCTTCAATCATCTTGTACAAGATCTCCAACTCTAAAGGTGCCATCCTGTAGACTCCTCTTGACACTGGTGCCGTCCCCGGAAGCAAATCAATGGTGAACTCTATTTCTCTCTCTGGGGGCATGCCTGGAAGCTCTTCGAGAAATACATCAGGAAACCCTTCAACGACTCTGGAAAACTGAACTGCCACTGCTATTGCCATCCGCAATACTGGTGGAGAAGGTTCTACTTTGCCTCTGGAAAATAAAAATTTTGGTTCGTCGGGAATACCAAAAATAATCCTGTCAATATGGCAGTATATTCTCGCATACTGATCCTTCAACCAATCCATTCCTAATACCACATCATAATCGGCCATCGGAAACTCTATCAACCTAGCGGGGAACTTTCTACCGCGAATTATGATTCGACACGAGGAATAGACTCTATCTACTCCCACAAGACCATTACCAGTAAGTATATTGAGCCTTACTGATAATGACTCAGGCTCCAGTCCTATCCGTATTGTGAATCATACAGACATAAATGAATGCGATGTACCTGAATCAAATAATACTGATGTTGGAAAAGAGTTGACGAGAATGGTACCTGCCACCACTTCACCTCATGCCAATTCTTCTGCTACGGTCATAGCCATAGCCTAACCTTGTCCTCTTGGTGCTGGCCCCCTTTGCTGGAAACCCCTCTGTCGATTCTGATTCTGAGCTTGGGCATACTGCTGAGCCTGAGGCGACAATAGCCTCGGAGGCTGGTACTGCTGCGGCACTAGTGCTGGACCCCTAACTGATGGACTGGTTAGGTTTGACGACGATGAACTAGCTCTATTCGGATAGGACCCTATCTTATGGTCCGGTGCCCCACAAGCCAAGTAAAATTCCTATGCTCTACGATATTCTGATACTACATGTCCTGGCTTCCCACAATGAGTGCAGCCCATTGCGGAAGACTGCTTCTGCTGCTGAGGATACGTCGGTATCGGGTGCTGAACCGACGAAAATGTGGTCGCCCTTCTAGGAGCTCCAATAGTCAAAGCCCTAGCTGCCGGGGCTGGTGCTGAAGACTGGGATATCTGCCCATGAGACCTCTTCCGATCTCTGGTTCTATCTACAATCCTCTGTGAAGTATACTCATGCCTCTTCGCTGCTCGCAAGACGACATCAAAAGTCTGGTGCTCAAACTGCTCTACTGATACGATAATCTCCAAGTGGAGCCCCTGTTGGAATCGCTGGGCTTGATCCAACTCGGTTGCTACCAAGGTAGGAGCAAACCGACTGAGTCTAGAAAACTCGACCGCATATCCATCGACCATCCTTCCCATCTGCTTAAGATTGGTGAATCATGTCTGTAGATCATACCGAGCTGCTGCGTCGAAATACTTAGTCTGGAACTTGTTGCTGAATACCACCTATGAGATAGGCGTGGGTAATCCAACTGCTAGCATCGTCCACCAGCTGCGGGCTAAATCCAATAACTGCAGGCGCACAACGGCCACCTTCTCTCCTTCGGAAATCCTGGCTGCCTCAAGGATAACTTCTATGTCCTGAAGCTATGCATCAGCAGCGATGGCATCTTCACTACCGTCGAAGAAGGGAGGGTTAATACGCTTGAAACTGTTGGCCGCGTTGTTTCCTTGGTAACCAACTCTACCCATATTGGCATCTTGTACTGTCTGGTGCAGGACATCGCCCCAACGATCTTGAGATGCAAGCAATTCCTTGATGAGTCCCACCAGGGTTCCATTATCAGGCTCTGCAGGCTGGACTGGCTGAACTGGTGGCCCTTGACCCCCGATAGGCATGACTCTGGAGGCTACCCCTGAATGCTGGACTTGGTCTCCAGGTTGCTGCTGGTTCACTGGAGGTGCTCCGCCTTGCTGATCGGTAGGACCAGGAACAATGCCGCTGAAGAAACGACATGGGAAACAATAAAAAAGGACCATGATAGTTCAAGGATATAAGCATGTGATCAAATCAAGAATTTTGGAAAGATTAGAAGACACAAGTAGAGATCAAAGGCGAGTGCTGATTGAGACATCTATTTCGTGAAACCCTCACATATCTTGATTTACAAGACCTGCATGGGCCACCACTTAAACCATGTCACACCTCAGAACCAGAATACTGGAGAGCGGAGGACAGACACAGCCAGCTACGTATATTGAAGTAAATCCTACCTCGATATACGGTCACAGCTGTCTAGATACATGAGGGTTTAACTACAAGCCAATAGTCTCTTAAGGTCAAGAACAAGTCTAGTGTCTCAATCTTAAGCAAGCAAGTAAATGTAACAAGTTGGTAGCTCATCAGACAAAAAAAGTAAGGCGTCCTATACATTACATATTCAGATGATCATGAAGCTAGTCATACAAAATGCAAAGACTAGCAAGAGTTTAAGTCATACATGATCAACCCTAGAATTTGTCAACCATGATACTGCCCTTGGGCAGACAGGAATGTAAATTTAACACGAGCTAACACTTGCTCGGCGGCTAAACGGCTCAAAAGAATAATTTACAATAGAGTGGGAGAGCAAAATAAAATCCACTCGTTGTCAGGGTTACGCCTAGTGTTCACCATCTAGCTGGAAGGCTGGGAGATCCTCGGGTGCTATTCTAAAATCTGGCCATACAAAACCAGCTGGGTCAGACCCCAGAAAGAGCAAGTGCCACAAGGGAGGCTTCACTTAAGAACTAAAACCAGCATATTAGCACATAAAGACATAAATGATAATAAAAGACATGAGTTAGAGAAACAAAGTGATAAATGATAAGATGACTAAAGTACTAATCCAGTAACCAAGTTACAACCCGTAAACCAAACAAGAACCGAGGTTGTAACCCTTCACCAGAACAGAACTTAGTCTCCAACTAATTATCGATAAGTAAAGTGTAATAGTAACATGCAAGAATAACCATATACTGGTCTTGTCTAGGCAAGATCAGACGGGACTCCATCCATCAATCACGGCCAAGCAATGACTACGGCTTGATACTTTAACTAACTAGGGTTATCGCAAGCTTAGTTACTAACAAGATGCATCGAGATGTTCCAACAGCCACAAGCCCTGCAGTTTTAATCCAGGTTATCCGGTCACAAGTTGAGGGAGTTGGATTAGGTGGCTTAGGGTTGCAACATATGACAGTGTACTGGAAAGGTGCCCTACTCGACGGCAGGCTACAAGTCCAATTAGAGCGCCCAGATAACGGGACTGCCTGTAGCTGGGAAATCTCTTCATAAACTACTTGATCAATCTAGTCATTATCCTAGTCAGATTCAGTATGAATCCCTGACCGTGGTAACCAGGAATTCATGTCCTAGACATGATGCAAGACGAGACACGTAGCTTATACAAGCACAAATACCCACGTTGTCAAGACAGGAGTTACATAGCAAGTCAAGATAGCCATCACAACATCATATCAAGGTCATCATGTTAGGTTGCTTATCAAGATTTCTTATCAAGGTAAGGGTACGTCACAATGGACCACCATCAAGAATTATTATGTCAAGTTACTTGTCAATAGTGCACTACGGCGGGTCACTATCAAGAGTTATCATTCCATTAACATGTCATGCTCACATTGTGTTCATGTCGAGTTCATATCGAAGAAGCGTAAGGATATAAAATGGGTGTAAAAATCATAAAAAAGGAACCTGGGGACATCATGCGCCCAGGTCTATGTGACTAAGCTATGCGCCTATATATATGAGTGAGGCAGGGGGTATCATAGAGAGACAATAGATTGGGAAGGCATGCACCTGGAGCTATGCACCCACATATATGCACCTGTATATATGCGCCCAAAAGAGTGGAGCCAGGATGACTTGGAGAAAGTCAAGAGACTTACTCTAAGACGAGTGTGCTGACAGGGTCTATGCGCCAAAGGAAAGAGACGATGCACTTGTGCGCATACAAAGTTATGCGCCCAAGCCAGGGAATAGGCAACATGCGCCCATGGTGGCATGCGCCCAAGAGAAGGGGAGTCTGGGACACATGCGCCTAAGAGGAGGCATGCGCCCAGGGGATTATGCGCCCAGCGCCCATGCGCCCACACAAATCGTGGACGCATAGTTGTGCGCCAGCACACTGTTCTTCTTCTCCCAAATTTCGAGAAGAAGGCAATGGAACCCATGAATTCAAACTCCCATAACTTGGTCAAAACACAATAAAATCTAACTTTTCAAAAGTCTAAGTTGTGTAAAATCAAATTCTCTACCACATGGAACTCTTAGTTTTTGAAATAAAAGATGGTTTGATAGATCAAAACTCAAAAAAACTCTAAAAAGGTGCATAGTTAGATCTACAATAATATATACATGAAAATACAAAATGACAAGAACTAAAGTAGCTTAGAATGTTGCATAGAAGAGATTAGAACAATAAAATGGAGGGTTCCTTATTGAAGCAAGTTGCACTTGCCTATGGAGGGGGAGAGGTTTTTAATGGGGAAGAAGAAGTTATGAGAAATAATAAAGGGAGAGAAAAAGTATGTGGGTTTATAAAAGAAAAAAGGGGAGGGGTTTAACATAATGAACCAAAGGGAATAAACCAAGCCAAACCAAAATGAACCAAGTCAAACCATGATATGCCATGATGAACCTTAACAAGTTTAAACCAAAAATTAGCTAACAAGGCAAGATAAGTAAAAATACTTGTCAGGATTCCATATACGTATACTGAAAATACGGATAACGGAAAACGGGGATGACATAGGGACAGCCCAAAAATTAGGGCAGAGGGAGGGGCGAACGGAGGAAGGGTGGTCGATGAGCTGGAGGTGAATGGCATGGGCAACCAGGCGGAGGTCGAAGCCGAAGGAGTCGTCAGCGGTGTCGGGGTCGACGGATTTGAGGATGTGGCAGGCGCGGGTGAGGAAGGAGAGGCTGTCATTGAAGCGCTTGAGGGAGAAAGAGGTGGAGCCGACGAGGTGGAGGGACATGGCAAGGGGGACGGGGTTGGCGTCTAGGGTGCGGTCAAGGATCTTGAGGGAGCGGATAGCGAAGCCTAGGGTTTTGGAGGGGTCAGAGGAGGGGTCGGAGTCGAGGTGCTGGCCGACCTTGAGGCACGCACGGGCGAGGGAGGGCGGGTCCAGAGAGGATCCAATAGAGGTGGGGGAAGGGGTCTTGGTGGAGAAGGAAGGAGTGGAGGAGCCTTCTAGAGGAGAGGATGGGTTTCGTATAGTTGGAACGCGTACAGTTGGGTGTCTTCGTTGACGCGGACTACAGCTAAGCTGGCAGTCCTCCTTTATGTTAGGACTGCCAACTTGTTGGCAGTCCTGCTTTATGTGAGGACTGCCAATTTGCTGGCAGTCCTAGGACAGCCACTTCATTGGCAGTCCCACTTGCTGGAGAAAATTGGGTTGTTCCTAAGTAAAAAAATAGGTGGCAAACTTGTAAATTTTTTTGAACATTTTTAGGTTGTACCCAAGTAAAAAGTGTGGTGCCCTTAGAAAAAGCCTTTTCTAAGTCAATCCCTAGGCCAATTTAATTTATAATAGTATTCTATGATTCCCATATCCCTTCCTTAACATTACCCTCCACTGTACTAGACGTTGGCCACTTATCCCACTTCTCATACATATTGTGCTACTTCTGTTCTACTAGGAAACTCATCTATGTTTGTCTATGTCACTATTATTCCTTGTTTCTTCTTGGAACACACCACTAAGTGTTTGCAGAACTTAAACTGCTAATTGCACTTTACTCTAACTTTCAATCTACCTATTAGCTACTAACATGAGTGCATATGCCTCTAAGGTTTGTGTTCCATCTGAAGCCCTCTTTGGTTTTTAAAATAGATACTAAGGTGTCCCCTTGCTCTCTCTACAGTAGCATACTCCTACTTACCCCTTGCTGCCTCATATAGCTTAGATGTAATTACCTGTACGTACTGGTCTATTTGCGAACACTAGTTATTTCTCCATGATACAACTCTTGCTCTGCAGGACCCTCTTCTATACTGGAACATGTACGAAATCCCCATGTATACTCTAATACTCAGTTAGGTTTCACTTTTACTCACTCACTGTCACAACTTACTCTCACTTTGGCACGTACCCTTACTCGACATTAGCCGACCCATAGTACATGTACATCCACACTTGGCTCCTGTGATACTCTGATTCCTGCCATCTATTTGGCCGATACCAACTGAGATCAAGTCCTGTTAAGGTCTTTCATTCGTCTAACACATCAAAGTGCAAACTGGTACCATATGGGTCCATCGACACCTGATTGTAACTAATATTCTCACTAATTCATCTACTATATATATATATATATATATATATATTTGGTTAGCCTTTGTTACACTAGGTAGTCCTGTTTCTTTTAGCGTTAGGTCGAATCCAATTGTATCCCTGTTGATATAAGGGTTGCACATGATATCAATACTAACCTGTTACCAAGTATTAGATTTGACACCAGGTATCACTCTGATACTTAACCAACAGCTCGATACTAATGGCCAAAATGTACCAATACTGATACAAGAGTCTAACATGGTATCCATAGAAATCTGGTATCAAGAGTCGGTTTGTTGTGCAGTATCAACTATGATACCAAGTCAAGTATGGTATCAACTGCCAAACTTGATACAAAAGTCGAGTATGACTTCAATATCAGACCTGGTACTAATAGTCGGCTTGGGTACCCAGTATCAATTTGACACTTGAGCCTACATCCCGACACTAATGGCTAAATATGCTACCTAATCAATCCGATACAAGGGTCAACTGTGATAGCAAGTATCAAATATGATATTAACACATTACTCGATCCTAAGTGTCAACTCTAACACCAATTGGCTTCGACCCTCCCATGTACAGTTATTACCCTAAGTATATATTCCTGACGTGAAACTATTACCACATAATCCTCTAACCCAGGTTCACATTGTTGTTAGGTCTGTAACTCTCATATGCAACTATCTGGATCTATTAACATGTATATGATACTCTAACTTATCTAATTTCCTAGTTATAATTTAGTATCGTTATTTGTAACCTTGCCTTGGTACATTAGTACCCCATATTAGTGTATAATGCATCTGATACCAACAGTAACCCAATGTGAGTGATCCCAACATCTAGTAGCTATCGTGCTTTGCAACATAAGTGCAAAGCAACTGATACAAGTAACTATTTATGAGAAAATACGATTCCCTCTTTATATATATTCTCTGATATTCTAAGCTAGGCAAGGGATAATACATACATGTGTTCTGCTACCAGGTTTGTTTACTTCTTCTTATTCCCAACCGTATGGTTTGTCATGACCCGTACCCACTTTTTTGGATACGAGACGTGCCCAAGCCAGCCTACGCCGCAAAGTCGGCGGTAGAACGCTGTCAAGGCCATGATGCTCAAAATCACATAAAGAATAACTTTATTGCTCATTCACATTTCTAAAATTTACTACAACAGTTACAAGATTTATATTTGAAAGAAAATACGAAATTCTTACACATTTGAAAATGATACTACTTCTATCTAATTTCTAGGTTTTTGCCTGTAAGTACAACCGTATCTCCCAAGGCTAAGTGAAGCCACAGCTAACCTGAAAAATATTGGTTTCTACTCAGGAATGAAACAAGCACACAAACCGACGACAATGCAAAAACACAATAGAATTTACAAGACATGAAAATAACATATGTGAAATAAAACTAGAAAGTAACTGATGTCATGACATGTCTAGAAAGAAAGTAGATAACTCTACACCACGATATGTCAACTACTCGAGCATGTAAATGGGGTGCAAGGTAATTGATGTAAAAGACAAGAAAAGACAAGTAAATGACAACTATCTACATATTTTGAAATATCATTTTCAACGTGTGAACGACTAAGGGATAAATACGACACCCTGCACGTGTCGGGTACAGCTGCTATCAGTCAAGATTAGACATTTTAGGATATTTTTGGGTAGTTCACACGTCTACTAAGATATTTCTCCGTCCAGCTAGTACTCATGGAATCAAGTCGCAAGCATAGTAATCATGTAAATGACATTCAAGAGGTACAATAAGTCCATGATACTAATCTCTGTGTGTAGCTCCCCTTCCCGAAAATTTAGAAATATTTTATTATTATTTATTTTATTTGAATGGTGATTTTTTAATATTTTATAAATAATTATTTAGTTAATTAATTATTACGGTAGATGATTTTAACCATGATGGACTTTTGGAGTACACGGTGACTAGAAATCGTGGCACGGATGGTGCAGTGGCGTGCTTTGGCTAGTATATTAGCCCTGGTAGGGAAGGCCGAGCCATAGTGATGTCGTAACTAGAAAAACTAGGCTAAGTTACGATTTAACCCTTACCGAAGTTTTAATTATTTATTATTTATATTATTGAGTTTTAGGGAACCCGGTTTTACCATTTTAGTTCGGACCGGACCGAACTGAGCCTAAGCCCATATAGTCATACGGCACGTCCAACGACAATCGGGTTGATAGAATTTGGTAAGAGGGTATTGTATTTCATTTTAATAATTTAATGAATATTTCTAAGTATTCGTATTTGTTATAAATATTATTATTAGTGATATTCAATGACTTTTGTATATAATAGGTCCTCGTACATTTTGGGATCTGTACATATTGGTATATACGCCTTTATTGGATTTGAATTTCGCCATTTTTAATAATAATTATTATAAATATTTTATTATCAAGGTTATTATTATATAATATTATTATATATATATATATATATATATTTATATATATATATATATATATATATATATATATATATATATATATATATATATATATATATTCGTATTTATATTAATAGGCCCTATAATAGAATATATTGGAATTTTATTTAAATTTTATGAAGAGTATTATATAAGTATATATAGGAATATATATATATATATATATATATATATATATATATATATATATATATATATATATATATATATATATATATATATATATATATTTTTTTTTTTTTTCTATATATATCAATATATATATATATATATATATATATATATATATATATATATATATATATATATATATATATATATATATATATATATATAGAAAATATATATATATATATATATATATATATATAAAGAGGGGAGCAACAGCAACATGAGTATGCTAAAGCCCGAGTCACCACATGGGGCCACGAGAGCCTGAGAGGGAATCATACCCGAGCCAACAGAGCCCAACCGAGAGCAAAGGACTCATATATATATATATATATATATATATATATATATATATATATATATATATATATATATATATATATATATATATATATATATATACGGTTATATATGTAGAGTGATCGAGAACGAACTCAGAAACCCCAAAACCCTAATCTAACCCACAACGTCGACCCAGGCGAAGCCCTCCCCGCGCGCGCCACCGCCGTGCGCCGCCGCGAGCGCCGCCGGCCAGGCACGGGATCCCGACAGCGCGCACTGGCGCAAGATTGACAGCAGAACACAGCCGCGACGAGCCCCACTTCGCGTAGAGATTCCCGCTTACCCGATCATCTGTTTCACGAACGGGTTTTGTAGGTATGAAGCCAATGTAACCCTCTATAACTTCATTCAAATAGATCTATTTGGTTTATAGTATTCGCGTCGCAAATCGAAACCAAAATTGGCAAAAAATCTGTTCAAGAACGAACAGTCTAATAGTTACAGACCCCATGTTTGAAGTTAGATTTCTATCAAACCGACAGTCAACTTGAAAACCTAATTGAACAATCTCATAGACAACCTATAGGGCTTCGAATCCCTTTTTTTAGAATCGGATTTTGTCGACTGTGCATCGAGAAATCGGATTTCCAATTTGGCGAAAAACATGTGTTTAAAATATTAAAATTTATGAAAAACCCCTCGATACGACATGCGTCCTGCCAATCCGGGCGACGTGGTTGCAAACCAAAAGTATCGAAAGGTGCGTATCGGCTTCGTGGACGTGTGGGCTTTGACGGAATTCAAATTGGTCGCGTGTGCGCGACGAATTTGATGTGTATCTGTCGAAATTTACCGTATCGGCCTCTGTACAAATTCTCCAATTACTTTGTGCACGCTCGTCATATCGAGATGAAACTTATGCCAACAAGACCGTATCGTTTTTTTGGTCCTGTATGCCAAGTTTGGTCCGATTCTGAGACAGTTGATTGGATCGCCGTTTTGCGGGTCCCACGGTCCAATTCAACGGGCGATTTCGTGCACGGCCCGCCGAAATCCAACTTTGGACATACAGTTGGATTTGTATTGAAAAATGGATTCATAGATATGTAGTTTGATGACTTTAGAGACCGTTGATTCTGGCACGCTTATCGGTGTAAAGCGGGTCCAACGACGGACAGCGGTTTGACCCAAAATTACCGTTTTGTCACTGTGTCTAGAATTGAACTTAAGGACAGGCAATCCTAGCTAATTTGACTATTCTGAGAACGTTGGTACTGTTTATTTTTGTATCAGGAGACTTTTGTATGTGTTGACTATTTGGGGCTCATCGAGTGGTATAGTATTATTGGTTTCACCAGTAGAGGACGACATGCGAGTACAGTTTATTGTCTGCATTTCGATATTGATTTTCACTATATTTCATTGATTGGCCATTGGTTATGTGATTTTTATATTCTATTATAAATTGTTGAGTCGGGAATGAGAAGTACCAAGGATGTGTGATCCGACCGTAGACATTGTTTATTTTCATGCAGTAGACCTCGTAGACAGTGTATTTTCATACAGTTGACCTCGTAGACATTGTATTTTCATACATTAGACCTCGTAGACATTGTTTATTTTTTGCAAGTAGATATCGTAGACATTGTTTATTTTCTGCAAGTAGACCTCGTAGACATTGTTTATTTTCTGCAAATAGACCTCATAGATATTGTTTATTTTCTGCAAGTAGACCTCGTAGACATTATTTATTTTCTGTAAGTAGACTTCGTAGACATTATTTATTTTCGTATAAGTAGACCTCGTAGACGTTGTGGTGTAGTGCCCCAGACTGATCACATATCAAAGGTACTTCTAACAGTTGGGAAAAGTATTTTGTGTCTATTTATTTGCTATTGGTTTTTCGTATTTTCTGTTAATTTTCAAAAATATGTAATTGATGTCTAACCTATGTTGTATAGTCATTTTTATTTATTGAAATTGCATTCAGTGAATTGTACTCGTTCCATTCCTGACTGGAAACTAATATTTTTCAGGTTAGCCGTGGATTCACTTAGCATTGGAAGATACGGGTGTACTTGCAGACGCAAAGCCTAGAGACTAGCTAGATAGCTGAGTTGTAGTTATTCCAATATTTGTACAAGTTTATATTTTTCTGTAAATATAAAACTTGATCATTGTAAATAATTAAATTAATTTTGTGAATGAGCATTATTTGTGATTTTGATCTTCATGGCCGTGACAGCGTTCCACCGCCGACACTGCGGCGTCGGTTGGCTTGGACACGTCTTGTATCCATTTTAAAAAATGGGTGCGGGTCTATTTTCATAAATCATGCGAACTCGTGATGGTACTTAAGTTAGTTGTACTATTGCGAGCCTGCGACTAGAACATGCTCATTCACGAACAAGGATTAATTTAATTTAAGACACTACTAAAATACCCCATATTAGCGACGTTAGAATACGTCGCTAGTTAGCGACGATTTGCGACGTCACATGACGGGAGTCGCTATATTACATATATAGCGACGTTATTTTCTTACGTCGCTAAAACACGTCGCTAATATAGCATATTTTAGTAGTGAGAGAATGACTAGGACTAGGAGTCCCTTACACAAATTTATCGATGAGAAATCCAGGCCATGCAATTTAGATGAGGGTTATTAATTCTGATAGTTTGTTAGATCTCCATAGGTATACTATTACCTCTTGATATGGCGATATGATCTAATGTGGATAGGTTATTCACTTGGTGAGCCAGGGCTTCATAGAATTAATGATCTAACCTCGATAAATTGTTCAATTCCTTCTCTTGGCCTCTTTAGGTATCATCCTCATAGCTTAGTCCGAATTGCCTATTTAGTTCCTATTTTGCCCTAAGAATTATTATTTTTATATAGTTTCTGATTATGTTATCCATATACGAACCTCTAGTTAGTTTTGATTATGGGTTTTTCCTCAATGGTTGGATACACATGGAACAGATATCAGAATGTTTGTCCTCAGTTATTTCTTTCCTGTTCGATCTTTTATTTTAAGGGTTGGTAGGAAAAATACTTACGCCTTATTTCATAGTCAATTTGTTTGAATATCTAGAAGCTCATGAATCCTTACAGTTATAACTAAAAGAATGTTAGTTAACTCAAAATGGCAGGACAACAGCGCACTATCGCCATTTATTTGAATTATGGAGACTATGGATTCACTGCAGCCAACAGCGCACTGGCGAGACACGACCCCTAGAGTTGAAATTAGTTTAAGAAAATATAGGTTATAGAATGTTACTAAAAACTATGGCTAGTGGTCCTCTTTTGATCGTAGTTACCCTTGTGTCAATATAAGACAGAGTATCTTATAGCATATCACATCTGAATCACGAAACCAAGGGTTTACCACAACCAGGGTATACGGGCAAGGCATAATCCTCGGTAAAGTGACTTTAGACATGATTACAAGTTTATGATACTATAGAGGATAGAAAAATGCCATGTATATCCCAAAAGATCCGAAGCCAATATTAGTAGAAGTTTTGTAAGTTGGGTAGCATGTCTCCCGACCTAGCATCCCGTGGTCCTTGTGATCTATCGACGAGGTAATTGACTGACACTAATAGGTTTACCTGGAATATAGAATATAGAGGTTAATAACCCATTAGTCAACCAAGGCCTTGGATAAAAAGATAGTGGGAAGACTGTATAAGCAAGAACACCAGGTGAGTTTTGATTCCCATAAAACTCGAACTACTTGTGCCTTTTTTCAAAAATCTCGCGTACTTGTATTTCGACTATCATAACCAATGTTGCTATTACAGCCTAGTTTTGCAAGCTCACTCTATTCTCGAGCTTGATTCAAGATATATGTTTAGTGGGGACGCCTACTAACATATTGTCTAATCAGAATTGATGTATTACGGTCTGATCAACCGTAGTGCACTCGGTTCGCTCTCCCTCTGATTAACCTATATGGATTGAGATGTAGAGGTATCTATGATCTCATCCGCGACCGTATTGACAATTCCTCTTGAATTATACATTCGCCTTTGAATTACGAAATTGTATTCAGTGACATCTCCCTTGAACTCTTTATTATTATTTTTGTCTTTCACTGAATTGGAAAGACGAAAGCTCGTAATTGGTAGAGAGATACTGAGTATCCCCATGGCTATTGGTAGTTGTATACACAAGTGAAGTTACCATCGACCATCCATGTGACTAGAACCTTGCCTTGAGTTACCCACTCTCCTCTCGATCCTCAAACTACTATTCAGACCCTCTAGCCACCTGGAATTGAAAATGATTAAGGTTTTACCCTTAGTCAAAATGCCAACCTAGGAGACTACCTATTCTCAAGAAACCAATTTATTGTGAGTCACTAATTTATTGCTTGAAGCTTGCTTTAACTAGCAACCCTTAAGCCCATACCCCTAGAACTCTTGTGACAATAGTATGACAGGCTTAACGCAAATAGAAATTCACGGCTCAATTGTTAGAATTCTTTTCTTATGATGTGCCTTAGAGTTGGTTACCCCGTCGATAACTCTTGTATACTGTGGACGAGTAGGTCATTCTATTTTATCGACCATGTGTCATTGTACACACTCGTTTTCCATTTATTGAGAAACGATCCTTGACTTGACTATATCTACCGTATCTCGTTATGCCGTACCTTATTCTTTATTACCAAGAATCGAGGTGCAATATCCGGACTTTGAAATTCTCCTAACCTCATTATTCCCAAGTCCATCCCCTAACTTCTAAGGTGGGTAGACTGTAAGCCTTCTAAAAATTTTAGGATATACGAAAATTATCGATTGATTATAATGATTGCCAATAGGAGGATAATTAGTGTCTCATGGACTCCCACTTTCCATCTAGATCATTTTGTGTCCCCGACCGTGTCATTAACAATCAGAGCACGAGACCAGCTGTTACCTTCCAACAAACTTTATATACCAAATGTAGACGAGTACACCTTCATTTAGGTATATCATGTCCCACTCAAACACGTTCCCTTGTACTTTATTTTTTTATGGTATGAATTTCAGGTCCAAAGGACTAGCTATAACCCTTACCACAATATCCGTATACTTCCCGACTACCATTAGGGACTCAACTTCGACTCGAACCCTTTAACCCAATATATGGTGGTGATCTACTCGAAGTCCACTACGCACATGTCACTAGTGTGCCACTCAATTGTGTCTTCTCGTGCTACTTAAACACAAAAGTCATTGAAGGCACAATTTTGGGCTTTAAGGACCTAGCCAACCAATCTGATTGACAGCTACTTCAACCACTTGGGTGGAAACCTATTCTAGGTTACCCTAACTTAGTAGAAATAGTTCACCATTGGGATCTTGTCCAGCCAATATAGTTTGAAATGTAGGGTTCATCCAACCAATGATTGATGTCCAATGAGGGAAACCATTAGGACCCAGTAAGATCCATCATGGCATACCACCCTATTTGGACTATAAAACTGAACTACTTGAAATAGGTCCCTATACCAATTATGTAGTCTCCACCCTTTAGAATGTGAGGCCATTCGTAACCCTTATTCCATCTACCTAGAAGTCGCGATACGATCTTGTATTGCATTATATCCTTTGTTTGTGTGTTTAAATAACCACATGAAAGATCACAACCTTGATTTCTCAAATTCCGTTTTATTATGGAACTTGTTCAGAATTTCGAGAACGAAACTTTTGTATTGCACGGACTGCAAGCCCCTCTAGGAAACGAAGGGTTCTTCGAGTTAGCAAGTGACTGGACTAGAGTAGCATAATCTAGCAAATAAGTCAAGGGTTCATAAATTTTTTCCTAGCTGTAACATTAGATACTCTCTACCGTCCTTGAAACTTCATAAATGCTCCCGATTATTCTTCCTTATCTTCCTGTCCTTTCTATTTCAGAGTGACGAATGGTCACGCTTATTAGAATTTAGCAATAATTTTTAGCTACTTGGGTAAATTTGTTGTATGCTACATTTTGGGTGGTTTGATAGATAGAAGAGGATTATAGTGGCCATAAGCAGTAGATATCTATTGGTAGCAATTTTAGCAAGTAGTTGGATGATTTTAAAGTTTAGTAACATAAAATTTGAGGGAGTAGTGTGACAGAAGGAGGGTAGAAGTCCTCGAAGTTTCGTAGTTACAAATGGCTAGGAGGAGGGTATAAATATTCTTGAGAAATTAAATTTGAGAAGATTGTGGTAATAGTGGATTTATTCTTTTACTTTTATTTTGAATTTTAGGCATGTTTATGAGTTAGAATTTCGAGGACGAAATTATTTTAAGGTGGGTAGATTTGTAGCTCCCCTTCCCGAAAATAAATATTTTATTATTATTTATTTTATTTGAATGGTAATTTTTAATATTTTATAAATAATTATTTAGTTAATTATTACGGTAGATGATTTTAACCATGATGGAGTTTTGGAGTACACGGTGACTAGAAATCGTGGCACGAATGGTGCAGTGGCGTGCTTTGGCTAGTGTATTAGCCCTGGTAGGGAAGGCCGAGCCATAGTGATGTCCTAACTAGGAAAACCAGGCCAAGTTGCGATTTAGCCCTTACAGAAGTTTTAATTATTTATTATTTATATTATTGAGTTTTAGGGAACCCGGTTGTACTATTTTAGTTCGGATCGGACCGAACTGAGCCTAAGCCCATATAGTCATACGGCACGTCCAACGATAATCGTGTTGATGGAATTTGGCAAGAGGGTATTGTATTTCATTTTAATAATTTAATAAATATTTCTAAGTATTCGTATTTAAATATTATAAATATTATTATTAGTGATATTCAGTGACTTTTGTATATAATAGGTCCTCGTACATTTTGGGATCTGTAGACTGTACATATTGGTATATACGCCTTTATTGGGTTTATTGAATTTTGTCATTTTTAATAATAATAATATTATTAATATTTTATTATCAAGGTTATTATTATATAATATTATTATTATTATTCGTGATATTATATTTGTCAAATAAATGTTATATATATATATATTCGTATTTATATTAATAGGCCCTATAATAGAATATATTGGGATTTTATTTAAATTTTATAGAGAGTATTATATAAGTATATATAGGAATATATGGATAAATAAATATAGTATATATATATATATATATATATATATATATATATATCTATATATATATATATATAATATATATATCTATATATATATATATATATATTTTATATATATATATATGGATTGATAAATATATATGTATAAAGAGGGGAGCAACAACAACATGAGTATGCTAAAGCCCGAGTCACCCATGGGGCCACGAGAGCCTGAGAGGAAATCACACCCGAGCCAACAGATCCCAACCGAGAGCAAAGGACTTATATATATATATATATATATATATATCTATATATATATATATATATATATATATATATATATATATACGGTTATATATGTAGAGTGATCGTGAACAAACTCAGAAACCCCAAAACCCTAATCTAACCCACAGCGCCGACCCAGGCGAAGCCCTCCCCGCGCGCGCCACCGCCGTGCGCCGCCGCGAGCGCCGCCGGCCAGGCACGGGAACCTGACAGCACGCACAGGCGCAAGATTGACAGCAAAACACAGTCGCGACGAGCCCCACTTCGCGTAGAGATTCCTGCTTACCCGATCATCCATTTAACGAACGGGTTCCGCAGGTACGAAGCCAATGTAACCCTCTATAACTTTATTCAAATAGATCTAATTGGTTTATAGTATTCGCGTCGCAAATCGAAACCAAAATTGGCAAAAAATCTGTTCAAGAACGAACAGTCTAATAGTTACAGATCCCATGTTTGAAGTCAGATTTCTGTCAAACCGACAGTCAACTTGAAAACCTAATTAAACAATCTCATCGACAACCTATAGGGCTTCGAATCCCTCTTTGTAGAATCGGATTTAGTCAACTGTGCGTCAAGAAATCGGATTTTCAATTTGGCGAAATACTTGTGTTTAAAATATTAAAATTTATGAAAAACCCCTCGATACGAAGTGCGTCCCACCAATCCGGGCGACGTGGTCGCCAACTGAAAGTATCGAAAGGTGCGTATCGGCTTCGTGGACATGTGGGCTTTGACGGAATTCAAATTGGTCGCGTGTGCGCGACAAATTTGATGCGTATCCGTCGAAATTTACCGTATCGACCTTTATGCAAATTTCCTAATCACTTTGTGCACGCTCATCAGATCGAGATGAAACTTACGCCAACATGACCGTATTATTTTTCTAGTCCTGTATGCCAAGTTGGTCCGATTCTGAGACAGTTGATTGGATCGCCGTTTTGCGGGCCCCACGGTCCAACTCAACGGACGATTTCGTGCACGGTCCGCCGAAATCTAACTTCGGGCATACGGCTGGGTTCGTATCAGAAAACTGGATCCGTAGACATGTAGTTTGATGACTTTAGAGACCGTTGACTCTGATACATTTTTCGGTGCAAAGCGGATCCAACGGCGGACACCGTTTTGACCCGAAATTACCGTTTTGTCCCTGTGTCCAGAATTGGACTTAAGGACAGGCAATCCTAGCTAATTTGACTATTCTAAGAACGTTGGTACTGTTTATTTCAGCATCTGGAGACTTTTGCATGTGTTGACTGTTTGTGGCTCATCGAGTGGTATAGTATTATTGGTCTCACCAGCAGAGGACCACAGGCGAGTACAGTTTATTGTCTGCATTTTGATATTGATTTTCACTATATTTCATTGCTTGGCCATTGGTTATGTAATTTTTATATTCTATTATAAATTGTTGAGTCGGGAATGAGAAGTACCAAGGATGTGTAATTGGCCAACAATCTCCGGATGCTGAAATAGACATTACCAATATTTTTAGAATAGTTAAATTGGCTAGGATTGCTTGTCCTTAAGTCCAATTCTGGACACAGGAGCAAAACGGTAATTTCGGGCAAAAAAGGATATCTGCCGTTGGACCCGCTTTGTATCAAAAAGCGTGCTAGAGTCAATGGTCTCTAAAGTCGTCAAACTACATGTCTACAGATTCGTTTTGATAATACAAATCCAACGATATGTCCAATTTTGGATTCTGGTGGGCCGTGCACAAAATCGCCCGTTGAATCGAATCGTAGGGCCTACAAAATGACGATCCGATCAACTGTTTTAGAATCGGACCAAACTTGGCATACAGGACCAAAAAAATGTTACGGTCCTGTTGACACAAGTTTCGTCTCCATCTGACGAACGTGCATAAAGTAATTAGGAAATCTGCACAGAGGCCGATACGGTGAATTTCGACGGATACGCATCAAATTCGTCGCGTACACGCAACCAATTTGAATTCCGTCAAAGCCTACACGTCCGCGAAGCTATTACGCACCTTTCGATGCTTACGGTTCGCGACCACGTCGCCCGGTTTGGCGGGACATACGTCGTATCGAAGGTTTTCATGTTTTCAAAAAATAGTTTTTTGGTCAATTTGGGTTGCCAATTTCTTGACGCTCGGTCGATGAAATCGATTTCCGTAAACTAGGTTTCAGTGCCCTATAGGTTGTCTAGGACTGTTGTTAATTGGTTTTCGAAAACACCTAATTGTTCGCTCAGAATTTATCTTCTAAATAGGGTGTTGGGACTGTTTCTTGTTCTATTTTGGAACGATAAATCCCTCAACTTTGCGTCAATTTATCGGGCAATCCAGTTTATTTGAATTAAAACTAGCTAAAGGGAATCGAAGGGGGTATAGATCGGGATCTTACCTGAAGAAATAGCTCGTAAACGATCGGGCATCGAGGGTGAACTTCGGTCACGAAGTTGGGGTCGGCCTGGGCTGTCGCTGCCGTTGATTCGGTTTGCTGCATGATGTTACGCGCGCTCCGACGCGGCCTGGCCAGCCTGTGGTCGTGCGCGACGGCGCCTTGGGCTGGGGGAAGGTCGCCAGGTGCAGGGTGTCGACGTGGCAGTGTATCTCGCTAGGGTTCTCTTCCTCTTTCGTTCTCTGTATATACATATGGCTCTTCCCGTGGGCTACTCTGTAAAAGGGTCGGGTGAGCTCGACTTGGGGGTTAGCTGCAGCCCAGGATGGGCTGGCTAGGATCGGGTTGGGCTGGGTTCCCTTCTCTATCTTCCTTTCCATTTCCTTTTGCTTTATTTCTATTATACATGTATATATATATATACACATACACACAAACACACACACACACACACACACACACACACACACACACACACACACACACACACACATATATATATATATATATATATATATATATATATATATATATATATATATATATATATATATTTATTTATATTACACATACACACACACACACACACACACACACACACACACACACACACACACACACACACATATACACATACACACACACACACACCACACACACACACACACACACACACACACACACACCCACACACACACACACACACACATATATATACTATATATATATATATATATATATATAGTATATATATATATATAATATATACCTTAATAAATTTCTAAATATATTTATATGCCTATATAAGTAATATATATATGCATAAATTTATATCTACTTATGTATATATATATATATTATATATATATATATATATATATAATATATATATATCTATATATATATATATATATATTATATTATATATATAATAGATATATATAAGAATATAATATATATTAAATATTTTTTTTATTGATATATCTACTTATGTATATATATCATTATCATCTATATATATATATATATCTATATTATATATATATTATATATATATAGATATATATATATATATATATATATATATAATATGTTCATTAACACCAATGACTCCTAATAATACATTTTGCATGAACAGTGTCTATACATAAAAAATCTATCGACACGGTAATTTATATAAAAACATTTATTAGACCCACTACTTAAATTACGAAGTACGCACATTCATACAACACATCTATTGTCGTGAACGTCTTTGGTCGCTCTAAAATATTACATGGGCCCGGGTTTGGTTTGGGTCAAGTCCGGACCAGTTTGGTACAACCGGGTCACTTAAACGCTAAATAATATTAATAATGAATAATTAAACTATTTATAATGGCCATGTCATAACTTGATCTGGTTTTCCTAATTATGACACACTTATGGACAGGTCTCCCTTACCATGGCTAAAACACTAGTCAAAGCACGCCACTGCACTATCCGTGCCATGATTCCTAGCCGTCTTGTACTTCAAAACTCCACCATGGCTAAAGTCATCTACCGTAATAATTAACTAAGTAATTATTTATAACAATTTCTAAAAAATCATCATTTAATTCAAATAAATAAATAAAAAATATATTATCAAAATTTCGGAAAGAGGAGTTACAATCTACCCACCTTAAAAATAATTTCGTCATCGAAATCCTAATTCATAACTATTCCTTAAAATTCAAAAAAAAGTCTACCTTAACCTTAATCTACTTAAATTTTAATTCCTCAAAATAATTTATATCCTCCTCCTAGCCATTTTGTAACTACATAACCTCTAGGACTTCTACCCACCTTTGGTCACACTACTCCTCAAAACTAAAATCTTATAATCTTCTAACTAGTTGCTAACAATCCTACCAACAGATATCTACTGCATATGACATCTATAATCCTCTCCTATCTATCAAACAACCCAAAATTTAACAAACACAAATTTACACAAGTAGCTAAGAAATATTGATAAATTCTAATAAGCATGACCATTCGTCGCTCTGAAATAGGAAGGACAGAAAGATAAGAAAGAATAATTGAGAGCAAATATGAAGTTTCATGAGCGGTAGAGGGTACTCAATGATACAGATAGAATGAAAGTTTATGAACCATTGACTTATTTGCTAGATTGGGCTACTTTAGTCTAGTCACTTGCTAAATCGAAGAACCCTTCGTTTCTTAGAGGGGCTTGCAATCCGTGTAATACAGAAGTTCCGTTCTCGAAATTAATCTAAACAAGGTTCCATAATAGAACAAAATTTGAGAAATCAAGATTGCGATCTTTTTCGTGGTTATTTAAACATACGAACAAGGAATATAAATGCAATACAAGATCGTATCACGACTTCCATGTAGATGGAATAAGGGTTACGAATGACTTCACATTCTAAGAGGTGGAGACTACATAATAGGTATAGGGACCTATTTCAAATAGTTCGGTTTTATAGTCCAAATATGGTGGTATGTATGGATGGGTTTTACTGGGTCTTAATGGGTTCCCTGATTGGACATCAATCGTTGGTTGGATGAACCTTGGATTTCAATCTATATTGACTGGACAAGATTCCAATGATAAAACTATTTCTATTAGGTTAGGGTAACCTAGAATAGGTTTCCACCCAAGTGGTTGAGCTAGTTGCCAGTCAGGTTGGTTAGCTAGGTCCCTAAAGCCCAAAAATGTGCCTTCAATGAATTTTGTGTTTAAGTAGTACGTGAGGCCTCAATTGGGTGGCACACTAGTGGTATGTGCGTAGTGGGCTTCGAGTAGATCACAACCAAATATTGGGTCGGATGAATTGATTCGAGGTTGAGGCTCTAATGGAAGTCGGGAAGTATACCGGTATTATGGTAAGGGTTATAGCTAGTCCTTTTGACCTGAAAGTCGTACCAAAAAAATAAAGTACAAAGAGATGTGTTTGAATGGGACATAATATACCTAGATGAAGGTGGGCTCATCTAGATCTTGCATATGAAATTTGTTGGGAGGTAATAGCTAGTATTACGCTCCAAATATTAATGTCATGGTCAGGGACACCAAGGATCTAAATAAAGTGGGTGTTTATAAGGCACAAATTTTTCTATCCTAGTGCGAACCAACTTATCTATTCATCGGTAATACTAGTAAATCCTAAAATTTAGAGGTTGACATCCTATATACTTCAGGAATTTATTTCTCGAATTTAAACCAAGACAAAGTTTACGATGAATGGAGTTAGAGCAATTCAAGTCGTGATCACGGGGTAATAGATAACGTGATATGATAGATATGGATAGAGTTTGAAGATCGTTTTCCAATTTCAAATAGACGAAAAGTGATTCCGCAATAGCTTTCATGGCCATAGACGATATGGCGAGCTAAGGTTAACATTCTGGGTATAACTTTGCTCAAATACGGACATTTGCCTTTCTTTATTAAGTAAAGGGAAAAATACTAAAGAGTTCCAGGGAGAGGGAATCTAATGCGAATACGGGGTTCCAAAGGGGATCGAATAATTCGAGAGAGTTTTCAAGGCAGTTGCGAATGAGATCCTAGAGACATCTACATCTTAATCCACGTAGGTTAATCAGAGAGAGAGAGAGTGAACCGAGTGCACTAAGGTTGATCAGACCGTAATACATCGATTCTGATTAGATAATATGTTAGTAGGCGTCCCAAATAAACATATGTCTTGAATCAAGCTCGATAAAAGAGTAAGCTTACAAAACTAGGCTATAATAGCAACATTGGTCAAGATAGTCAAAATACAAGTATGCGAGATTTTTGAAAGGAGGCATAAGTAGTTCGAGTTTTGTGAGAATCAAAACATTACCCTGGTGTTCTTGCTTATACAGTCATCCTACTATCCTCTTATCCATAAGGCCTTAGTCGACTAATGGATTATGGACATCTAAATTCTATATTCTAGGTAAACCTATTAGTGTCAGTCAATTACCTCGTTAATAGATCACAAGGACCACGGAATGCTAGGTTGGAAGACATGCTATCCAACCTACAGAACTTTTACTAGTATTAGCTTTGGATCTTAGGGGACATACATGGCATTTTCCTATCCTCTATAGTATCCTAAATTTGTAATCACGTCTGAAGTCATTTTACCGAGAATTATGCCTCGCCCGTATACTCTAGCTATGGTAAACCCTTGGTTTCGTGATTCAAATATGATATCCTATCAGATACTCTACCTTATATTGACACAAGGTTTAAAGAGGTCAATTAATATATAGTTTTAGCAATGTTCCATAACCTACGATTCTTTGAATTAATTTCAACTCTATGGGTCGTGCCTCGCCAATGCACTGCTGGCTGTAGTGAACCCACACTCTCCATTCTCAAGTAATTGGCGACAGTACGCTACTGTCTAGCCATCGCAGTCGTTAAATTACTCCAACTATATTCCTAAGAACTTCAAGGAGCTGCTAGAGATTCAAACTAGTTGACTATGATAGAAAGCGTAAACATCTGCCCATAAGTCTCAATCGGGGAGGAAATAACTGAAGACAAGGGAAGTAAGAACATCCTAATCTTTATTTTATATGTATTTCAAATGGTTGAGGAAAAACTTTGAATCAATCTACCTTGAGATTCGTATATGAATAACAAAATCAAGAATTTTAAACTAATTTCTTACGACAAAATAGGATTTTAAATATGCAATTCTAACTTATGATATAAGGTTTATATCTAATAGAGCAAAAAAAAAATTGAACAGTTTATCAAGATTAGAGCCTTAATTCTAGGAAAGCCTAACTTACCAAGTGAATAGTATAACCACATTGGATCATATCGTCATATCAAAAGTAATAGTGTATCTATAGAGATTTGGCAAGCTATCTAAATTTAATAATTCCTTATCTAAATTGCATGGCCTATCTGACAACCTTAACTACCCAACGGTTAATTTGAACAAGGGACTCCTAGTCCTAGTCATTCTTTTAAATCAATTTAACTCTAAGTTGTGAATGAGCATTTTCTAGTCGCAGGCTCGCAATAGTACGACTAACTTAAGTACCATCACGAGTTCGTATATTTTGTAAAAACTAACCTGCATGGGCCACCACAAAAACTTGTCACGACCCGCACCCGCTTTTTCGGATACGAGACGTGTCCAAGCCAGCCTACGCCACAGAGTCGGCGGTAGAACGCTGTCAAGGCCATGATGCTCAAAATCACATAAAGAATAACTTCATTGCTCATTCACATTTCTAAAATTTATTACAACAGTTACAAGATTTATATTTGGAAGAAAATACGAAATTCTTACACATATTTGAAAATGATACAACTTCTATCTAATTTCTAGATTTCTGCCTGCAAGTACACCCGTATCTTCCAATGCTAAGTGAAGCCACAACTAACCTGAAAAATATTGATTTCCAGTCAGGAATGGAACAAGCACACAAACTGACGGCAATGCGAAAACATAATAGGATTTACAAGACATGAAAATAACATATGTTAAATAAAACTAGAAAGTAACTGATGTTATGGCATGTCTAGAAAGAAAGTAGATAACTCTACAACATAATATATCAATTAGTCGAGCATGTAAATGGGGTGACATGGCAATTGATGTAGAAGACAAGGAAAGACAAGTAAATGACAACTATCTACGTGTTTTGAAATATTATTTTCGACGTGTGAACGACTAAGGGATAAATATGACACACTGCACGTGTCAGGTGCAGCTGCTATCAGTCATGATCAGACATTTTAGGATATTTCTAGGTAGTTCACACGTCTACTAGGATATTTCTCCGCCCAGCTAGTACTCATGGAATCAAGTCGCAAGCATGGTAATCATGTAAATGACACTCAAGAGGTACAATAAATCCATGATACTAATCTCCATGTGACGAGCGTATCAATAAGTAGCAAGACATATGTATAAACATGAAACGTAAAAACTACTATGAATCGAAAAGCAATCAGAAAGTGCACTTACCTGAGGTCCTTTGCTGGTGAAACCGATAATACTATACTACGCAGTGAGCCACAACAGTCAAACTCGTACAACAGTCTTCGGATGCTAAAACAAACAATACCAACATTTTCAGAATAGTCAAATTAGCTAGAATTGCCTGTCCTTAAGTCTAATTCTGGACATAGGGGCAAAACGATAATTTCGGGCAAAAGCGATGTCCACCGTTGGATCCGCTTTGCATCGAAAGCGTGCCAGAGTCAATAGTCTCTAAAGTCATCAAACTACATGTCTATAAATTTTTTTTGATGATACGAACCCAACGGCATGTCCAATTTTGGATTCTGGTGGGTCGTGCACAAAATTGCCCGTTGAATCGGATATTGGGGCCCGCAAAACGTGATCCGATCAGCTGTCTCAAAATCGGACCAAACTTGGCATGCAGGACCAGAAAAATGATACGGTCCAGTTGGCGCAACGTTCATCTCGAACAGACAAACATACACAAAGTAATTAGAAAATTTACACAGAGGCCGATACGGTGAATTTCGACGGATACGCATCAAATTCGTCGCACACACGCAACCAATTTGAATTCTGTCAAAGCCCACATGTCTGTGAAGCCATTACGCACCCTTTGATGCTTACGGTTCGTGACCACGTCGCCCAGTTTGGTAGGATGCACGTCGTATCGAAGGTTTTCATATTTTCGAAAAATAGTTTTTTGGTCAATTTGGGTTGCCGATTTTTTGGCGCTCGGTCGATGAAATTGATTTTCGTAAACTGGGTTTCAGTGCCCTATAGGTTGTCTAGGACTGTTGTTAATTGGTTTTCGAAAACTCGTAATGGTTCACTCAGAATTTATCTACTAAATAGGGTATTGGGATTGTTTCTTGTTCTGTTTTTGGAACGATAAATCCTTCGACTTTGCGTCGATTTATCGGGCAATCTAGTTTATTTGAATTAAAACTAACCGAAGGGAATCGAAGGTGTATAGATCGGGATCTTACCTGAACAAATAGCTCATAAAACGATCGGGCATCGAGGGTGAACTTCGGTCACGAAGTTGGGGTCGGCCTGGGCTGTCGCTGCCGTTGAGTCGGTTTGCTGCATGCTGTTACGCGCGCTCCGGCGCGGCCTGGCCAGCCTATGGCCGTGCATGGCGGCACCTTGGGATGGGGAAGGTCGCCAGGTGCAGGGGTCGACGTGGCAGTATATCTCGCTAGGGTTCTCTTCCTCTCTCGTTCTCTGTATATACATATGGCTTTTCCCGTGGGCTACTCTGTGAAAGGGTCGGGTGAGCTCGGCTTGGGGGTTAGCTGCTTCCCGGGATGGGCTGGGCTAGGATCGGGTTAGGCTAGGTTCCTATCTCTATCTTCCTTTCCATTTCCTTTTGCTTTATTTTCTATATATATATATATATATATATATATATATATATATATATATATATATATATATATATAATTATATAAAACATGTATATACCTTAATAAATTCTAAATATATTTATATGCCTATATAATTATATATATATATATATATATATATATATATATATATATATATATATATATATATATATATATATATATATATATATATATATATATAAATGTTCAGTAACACCAATGACTCCTATAATAATATGTTTTTCATGGATAGTGTCTATACATAAAATCTATCTACACGATAATATATATAAAAACATTTACTAGACCACTACATAAATGATGAAGTACGCACATTCATACAACACATCTATTGTCGTGAACGTCTTTGGTCGCTCTACAACATTATATGGGCCCGGGTTTGGTTCGGGTCAAGTCCGGACTAGTTTGGTACAACCGGGTCACTTAAACACCAAATAATATTATAAACTATTTATAATGGTCATGTCACAACTTGGCCTGATTTTCCTAATTAGGACACACTTATGGACATGTCTCCCTTACCATGGCTAAAACACTAGTCAAAGTACGTCACTGCACTATCCATGCCATGATTCCTTGCCGTCTTGTACTTCAAAACTCCACCCTGGTTAAAATTATCTACCGTAATAATTAACTAAGTAATTATTTATAACAATTTCTAAAAAATTATCATTTAATTCAAATAAATAAATAAAAAATATATTATCAAAATTTCGGAAAGAGGAGTTACATGGTTCCCACATCAGTACCCATGATCCATCTCCCAATCGCTAAGTAGACTTATACCCTTTATGTGCGGATACATCCCCTGTTCTTGATACCCCTGTAAGTCCAAACTGGTACGCCCTCGTCGACCTTTTCTAGTTCCATACTTTCTCTTCTCTATATGATACTCTTATGCCATCTACATTGCTTATTTGCCTAGTATCCGCCTACTGACATCTATGTTTTCTTAGCAAAATTATCAAACAGGTGTGTGACATACTAATAGGAAGAAGGATCAGGATCTTACCTTAATGAAGAGTTTCACGTAGGTTGAAGGTGCATATACTCGAGATGAAGAATCCACAAGGCTCGCAAGGATGGGTGATATTCTTAGGGTTCGTAGAGAGATCGTAGTCGGCAGCCATCTTTCCCTTTATATATTTAAAGTTTAGATTTGATCAAAGGGGAGAATAGATAGAGGGATTTGGATTTAAAATTCAATTTAGGATTATCTCTTTGATTCATATGAGGATTTGGATTAGCAAGGGTGCGCTCGAACAAAGTTTCAAAAGGGAAGGTCGGCCTACAGAACTTGAATTGGAAAAAATTGTAATAAAACCCCTTACATATTTCCTTTTTGCAAGAAGTAGTAAATTCCTTATTTAACCTATATATATATATATATATATATATATATATATATTAGAGAGAGAAATTATGTATCAACAATAAAATAAATAATATGATAATAAATAAATTGGGTTAATAAATTTACAGATAACCCTAGCTAGTTAATGATAGCAAGCCGTAGGCAATGATTGGCCGTGCACTTTTTGTTGTGCATTACTTTGTATGCTTCATGTGTCGGTGAGTGACTAGAGGCTAAGTTCTGATCGAAAAAAGATCTGTAATTCCGGTCCTTGTTTGGTTTAAGGGTTGTGGCTCCGAATTCGAGTAGTTCCTAAGTCTCTTGTTGCTCATTGACTTATTCAACCTTATTTCTATATTGTTCAGTATTTTTATTCAATCTTTTCTATTATCGATATACGTGTATTGGTATCGCACTAGTCTTGAACCACATTTATTTACATCTGCTATATGTTGATGTGTTGTTGATGGACTTTGTCGTTCACCTCGAGCTTTCCTTGTGGTACTTGCTATTTGGGTTTCTGACCCTACTGGTTTTATTTGTCCAGATTTACCGATGGAGCCCAAGGATTCTCCCTACCTTTCTCTGGATGACCCGCTGCCTGCTTAGATATGCGGTTGTTCCTCCTCGCGAGTAAGTTTCCTTTTCTTACCACTTGCGGTTCATTTCATTTTGGGTCGTGTTAGCTAGGGCATGTGTTAGCCCGATTATTTGAGACTTTCTCAGACTTCGGTCAACATGATTGTTTTCCATAAATAAATTCCTTTATTTATTGTGTTTCTGGGAAAATTACAACTGTGGGAATCTGATCTAGAAGACGATCACTTTATCCCTTGGACTATGCGAAGAAGAAAAGCTCTCAAAATTTTGACAGTAGATAACTATGTATCTGTACAATGAATGAGAAAAAGAACTCTATTTATAAAGTCAAAAATAAAACTGAAAAGATAACTGTCTTCACAGCCTGTGCTTAGTTGAAAATCATGCAGGATTTAACATACGCAAGGTTGTGAGAAGTTACTGGACGTGGCCTGTAACTGTTGGACACATGGCGATCATGCATGAGTCGTGTGCAAGTTACAGGACACGTAGGCGAGAGATCAGTGGCATGGCTGCCACGTACTCCAATTTGATAAAATCTATGCAGACTTGTTGAAGACGAAATCCACGCAAACTCAGTGTAGAAAGCTTCAAAATCCACGCAAACTTGGGGCAAGAAGCTTCAGGATCCACGCAGACTCGAGGCAAAAATGCTTCAAAATCCATGCAGACTTGAGGAAGAAAACTTCAGAATCCACGCACGTTTGAGATGAAGATCTCAAAAATACACGCAGACTTGAGATAGAACTGCCAGCTGTCTTGATTTAGCGTGCCTCGACTGACACAAAATCTCTGACAGTGATTGCTTTTGTCAATCACATTAAATGACAAGAAACTCTTTTAGTACGCCAACATGACGAAGGTTGAGTCTTGCTGAAGAAGATTTCGAAAATCATGCAATAGACGGCTGTGATCTCTCGAATTCTGTGCATACATGGCATACGAAGAGACATTCTTCGACTGTTGTGCTGTCAGTCATAATTACTCTCTGACAAATGATGAGCTGTTCCTCAGCATAATTTGTAAATATTGTCTGGATCAATTGAGCGTGACTTTTGACTCTGTCCTGATCAACTCAGCGTGACTGTCATTTTTAAAGGCCTACAAAACCCCCTTCAAAGTTTTCGAAAATTGAAAAGACTTCAAAATTTTCGAAATACTTTAAAAATAAGATAAAAATGAACTTAGTCACGCTGAGATGACTTTAAAGAGATATTTATTCCTGAATGATTGGACTGTTGGGATTCTGTGCAGTTAAGATCCCGTATCAATCTCCTAAATCGAGGCAAATCATGATGGGCCGTTTGGAATTCTTCATAAGCCTATAAATAAGCCATAGATTACTTCTTTCTTTACTTGCATTTGAAAGAGAGAACCCACAGAAGAGAACTTCATCTTCTCCGACGAACTCCTTCCTCTCCGACTTCTTCTTCTCCTTTTTTAGCAGCAATGGCTCCCAAAAAAGCTGATGCTCAAGCCAAGGGGAAAGCCCCTGCGACTTCGTCGCGTGCCACAACTGACAGACTTCCTCGACAAGAAGTCCCGCAAGCTCCTATGCATCGTATGTGATGGGAGAACACGAACTGTCGAAGACGATAAAGATGAACTCCACATAGAATTTTTTAGGATCTTAAGATATTAAACTTCAGAAATATATCCCCCTCCTTAGGGCAAAGGATATTTAATAAAGTATGCCCCCTCTTTAGGGTCGGCCATACTTCACATCTTCGTATTTACGAAGCTCTGTGTTTCACGCAAAGGAGCATGGTTCTCATGATTCTGCGTAACTTTTCACGTTGGCAGAAATGTCCATGTTGAAATAGTCACGCAGCTTTCAGGATGACGCTGCGTGATTTTTCACATGTTGACAGAGATGTCAATGTTGAATTATTCACGCAGACTTCTGAGAGTCATCTTCTGGATAGATTAGTCTTGATCTGTCAGCGTGTTTTTGTCATTTTTACTTAAATGTGTTTCTGGCAATGATGCATGACTTTCATCCTAATCCATCTGAGCCTTTCGTGAATTAATCATCTGCGTGAATAAATCACTCAGCATGTCACAGTAGTATATCCATATGGAGTCTGTGTGACTTTTGAAATTTCTTTCAAATACTGAAATACACGCATAGACATAGATATATCTGACTTTGTCTTCTGTCATTTCCTGTAGTGAACATCCGAAGCGAAGAAGCAGATTTTGAAGGGTGCTTGAGTATCTCATTTAAGCATGATCTATCTCATATAATATTCCCTCAATTTGATCTTCCTGAAGCAAGACTATCACTGTTGGCCAATCAAGACCACACAACCTTACTCTGCTTGATGAATGGACAACCTTTCCAGAGTCTGGATCTGGTATCCCATAAGAAACCAGTGTTCTTGTTCGGAGATGCTATAGCACAAAAATCTCAGCCGAAGGGCATCAGGGAGAAAATGTGTTTCTGCTTTGAGGGGGATGTGAAACAACCCATGTACTGGCCAAAGGTTTCCCGGGGCTTATCAATCATGAGACTTATGCATGCCAGCTACCCGAGAAAGATGTCCTGGTATTTGACAGAATATCAGCAGGCGAAGGCAAGCCGTATTATTTACAGAAAGGAGGGATTTTTCAGTGCCCCGGAGGATCATGTATCAGTGTTTCGGGGTTTGAAGCCTGGATGCATACCACCTGAAGATTCAGCCATATTGATGTTGTTCAGGATGCCCATTTTCATAAATGAATTCATGTCTAACAAGAATGCATTCTATCCCACCGATTCGACGCCGAGAATGAACGGCCTAATGAATCAGGAGAATGTGAGATGGAAGACTTTAGTCCACTGGGCTTTGGAAAATTTTGAAACTGAGCTGAAGAAAATAAATCTCTATGATGCCGTCGTCAATTCATCTTACGGCTTCAAGCCTAACCCTTTTCTGTTCCTGGCTTTGGTTGAGAGGTACAACCATAGGACGGGAACCTTTATGACTCCGAAAGGAGAGATGGGCTTCGCCCTTCATGAGATGGAATACATCTCACACCTGCCTTCAGGCTCGCTGCCATATGAGGAATATGTTCCTACGACAGAAGAGCTGAACTTTCTGTCAGAGAAGAACCCAGAGATGGTCCATCTATTTGAAGAGATGATGTGCCATTTTGGCACGTGTACTCTCTATTACAAGGGTTCCAAAACTGAAGAACTGAAGAAATTGAAAGAGGAATTAGCTCGTCTTCAAGAGCGTATTGCTGTCATGGAAACAGAGCAAGCTAATGTTGCTACTGTTTATATCTCTGAAGCCGAACGTTGTGAGACTCTTCAGAAGGAACGAGAACAGATGCAGGCGGAACATATTGAAGAAGTCAATCGTCGCCAGTCTGCCATCATTATTTTTAATGAACAGAATGTTAGAATTGTGGTAGCAGAAAGAGTTAGAAAGACTCATGAAGAGAAACTGAATGCTGTTCTAGATCGTATTAGAGAGCTGATAACTCCAAATAAGTGAATCTCTTTTATTTTCACTTTCACTTGTATTTCATGTTTTGATTCTGGAATAAATGAAAAATCCTTGATCTGATTTTTGGTTTTGCTGTTTTGATGATGATAGATTCATAGAAAATATGTTCAGAGGTAAATAATACATGACATATTTCAGTAGAATAGAATATACAAACAAACTTTGTAATTCTATCAAATGATATTAAACCAAAAATGATCTTAGTTTAATACTGATTGGAAAAAATAGAATTCAGACATAAAAATATCCTTGAACTCAATTTTTTATGATCTTTAGACTCGGAAATCAAAAGACTAGATGAATGAACGGGTTAACCGTCAGATTATAATGAACGGACGAACCGTCGGATAGATGAACGGACGAACCGTCAGGTATTAATGAACGGACGAACCGTCAGATGAACGAATGAACCGTCAAGTATGAATCACTTTTTAAAACAGTCAATAGAAACCATATTGGAAGACAGAAGGTTGCAGTGGAAGTCACCGATACTCGTATCGGAATCCCAAGAAGTGGTACTGGAAGAATCAGATCTCTTATCTTCATCAGACTCGGGATCTTCATGAATAATATTGATAAAAGGAGTAGGAGCTATATAGCCCAATCCGCATTTCGTCCTTCCATATTTCAGAAGAGGAATACGAACAGGCATTTTTCTTCCTTTTCCACTATTGAGGCCAGTCCTGAAGTCATAGCCCATATTTTTGATGATGTCTTTAGATTGCTGACTATAGCGACGTAGTTGTAATCTTCCAGTATCATCATTTCTGTCATCATCTTCTAAATCAGAAGGACTTTGAGGCCCTTTGTAGAAGAATATTGGAATGTCTCCTGGCTTTCTGCTGGGAACTAGAAAGTATGAAGATTGTACAGGTTCTAGGGATACATCTGTATGAACAGTCTGTACAACTCCAATGGTTATTGTGTTCAAGTCATCTAACAAATGTAAATAACTATGAACATAATTGCATACATCAGCGTACTGCAAAGATGGAGACTTTTCATTAAATGTAAAAGCAGCAATATTTACATTGGGAGAAGGCTGAGCCTTAGAGATCTTAGTCAAGTCAATAACTAAAGGGGAAGAAGAAGAAGAATGAGAAGAAGCTTTGTTTCGATTAAGATCGATAACAAATGGCTCAGAAGAGGTGAGCTCCCTTGAAGCTTGAGATGGAAAAATAATCCGCCCTCCAACTGGAATTATCAGAGTATCCTGTGAAGATACAGGAACTGTAGTACGCCCACTGACAGGAATGATCATTGTGTCTTGAACAGACGACTGAGGTAACGGAGAGATCCGTCCATTCACCGGAATGATGAAAGAACCTTCTCTAGAGGGTTTGGGAGATTGTTGCTGAGTAGTTCGACTTTTAACAGGGATTATTAAAGTCTCACTTTGTGCATTCTCTTTCTCCATAGCTTGTATGACCCTTGTATACTCTTCTTTGTACATTCGGGAATCATTGAAATAAGCTTCAACCCCATGGAAGGGATTTATATCAGCAACTTCTTTTTGTACTCTTCCATTGCTATCAATGTACTTAAAACACTGATGAAGGGTAGAAGGCACCACATTATTTTCATGAAGAAAGGGCCTCCCAAGAAGAAGATTATAGGATCCCACGATCTCAATCACATAGAAAGTGACTTTGGATCTGAAATCGCCTATCTGAAGCTTCAGATGAATCTTTCCCAAAGGCTCGCTTCGGCTTTGATTGAATCCCAGGATAGTAGTAACCGTCTTAGAGAGTTTGTGAAGAGGGATTTTCAGTTCATCCAACAGACTCTTTGGCATTATGCTTATAGCAGACCCTGGATCAATAAGGATACGATCTATCTTCATCGTATCGATATAACCGGTGTAGTAGAGAGGCCGATCATGTCGATTATCCTCCAGTAGCATGTCATCTTGTGTAAAGGTGATATTTGGGATAATCTCCAATACACTGTTGCAATGTAAGCAAGTGGCAGGTTCTGCATCTGGCTTCTTCAATTGTGCAAGACAAGAGTCTGCTTGAATAAGTGCTTCACTTAATGTCTCCCGAGTTTCTTTAGAAAGACGTAGAAGTTCAAAGAGGGACATTCTAGCTGGAGTATTAGCAAGTTGAGCTAGAATGTCGAAGTTGTAAGGCTTCTGAAGCCCAAGAGGAGAGGACTTCTTGATTGGTTTATCAAACCGAGCCTGTTGTTTGCCTTTCTCAAGAGCTGTAGGCTTGGAAGGAATAGGTTCAACTGGTGTAGTTGAAGGAACAGGTGCAGTGGATGATTCTTCTTCAGGAGGAACATTAGGAGCATCTTTATCAGCTGGAGGGATATCAGAAGTATCCTCAGGATTCTTGGAATAATCCTTTAGATAAGGTTTCCCCGTTCGAGTAGCACTAACAAGTGCTTCTTCTTTATCTTTTGGCTTTGTGTCGGAGGTAGATCCAAGAGACGTCATATGACATGACTTAATCTTTCCAGCCTTCTTGGACTTTCGAGAAATAGTCTTTTGAGGAGAAGGCGATTCAAAATTTGCCACTAGATCAGGATGAATCCACATGATTTCTCCAGTTTCCAAAGTGATTGGCACTAATCCTTCAGATTGTGGAGGAGGAATATTCACTATTTCAAGAGTTGCCTTGGGAATAGGAACAATCCCACTTTCAAGGAGTTGAGGAGAAAAATCTCCGAATTGCATAGAGACGACGTTGGAGGTGACGGTCTTCTCTTTTGGAGTAAGGGAGATAGCTCCAGATTTAATCATTTCTTGGATCTTTCCTTTCAGTACATAATATATACGAATTGTGTGACCCAACATTCTGTGATATGGGCAGTATTTGGGATGATCTGTCTTACCAGCTTCATCAGGTTTCTTGATCTCAGGTAATTGTATTTTATTACCTTTCAGTAGACATTCAATGATACCAAGGACATCGTCATCATCGAAAGAGTATTCTTCCTTGGGACGAGGTGTTCTTGGTTGTTGAGTTGTAGAAGTAGGAACAGTTGATGCATCTTTGCTCTGAAGATTAACTTCAAGAGTTTCTTTTCCTTTGCGAACATTGTTTTTATTGTTAGTACCTTGACCTGTTTCTTTGGGAGTCATCTGCACTCCTAAACCTTTGAAGGTTTCAGTACTAATTTCTGCAGCCTTGGCACTAACTATGAAAGAAGGCCAGTCTTGGAATTGGGTGGATCCTGTCCACATGCTGATGATAGGTAACAAGTTTGATTTGCATGTGTCGATGGTGACAGCATCAGGAGTTCCAAGAGGCATCTTCAGAGCTTCTCTTCGAAACCGTTCAATGTACTCTTCTGTAGTTTCATTATTTTTTTGCTTGATTCTAATAAGAGCAGACATAGTCATGTCATTGAGCCCTTCATAGAACCGTTCAAGAAACATCTGTTTGAAACCGACAAATGAGGTAATGCTCCCATCTGGGAGACTTCTATACCATTCATAAGCCGTTCCCTTGAGACATCCAACAAACACCCGAGTAAGGAGGGCGTCGCTTGGTTGCAATTGATCAGTCATCACTTCAAAGTGATTAATAAACTGACTTGGAGAAGTGGTTCCATCATAGAATGAGATAGTAGGAGGCTTGTATTTAGGAGGATATGATACTTGCTTCCATTCTATCGGGTAAGGTTGTTTGATGCCTAACCTTTGTAAACCATCTTTCTGTTTGAATGCCTCGAATTGAGTTTTGAGATTCCTCAATTCTTCATTAACAACTCCAGAAGATTGTGGAGTTGTAACTTGTAGAGAATAGTTAGGAGAAGGAACAGCATTGTAAGTACTACCCCCAGCTCCAGAGAGACTATGATTTGGTTGAGCTGGTCCAGGAGTATTGGATTGTACTGCTGGAGGAACTTGTACTGGACTTATATCAGTGTCAGTTGGTATGGCATCTGATATAGTCTGTCGATTCTGCAACTGAGCTGTCATGAGTTCATACATCGACTTCATAGTATCAGCCATAGACTTCATTTGCTGTTCCAAAGAAGTAATCCTTTGATCTTGGGGAGTCACCGAAGAGGAAGGTTCATTGTTCAATTCAGTATTCCCATCCACCATATATGTAGTGACTGTACGAGGGATTATTGATGAATTAGTGGATGTGGTATGCTCTGAATCACTGTTTCGTGCATCAAAGTCATTTATAGGAGAACTACCCCCAATAGGAAGAGGTGGGAAATTAGTTTCTCCAAGAAATTCAGAATCATCTTCAGAGATCAAATTTCTTTGACTAGAAGCTAGGACTCTTGCTCTGGTGTTTCTATATACTCCATCTGGACTATCAGCTCTACCTCCAGTATCCCGAGAGGTCATGTTGACAGAAGCAAACAAAGGCTCATCTTTATCAGGCATAGGTTCACACTGAATCCGATTGAAGACAGATTGTCATTTTGTTTGACATCTGTATTGCATTGTGACTCTTGGCTGGAAATCACATTCATGATCAACATGGTCATAAGCCATTGATTGACATTTGCATTGAATTATGACTCTTGGATAGAAGTCACATTCAGTATGGTCCTTTGACACAGAATCACTTTTTCTCTTCTGTTGAAGATATTCTCGTAAATCTGTTTGTGAAGATTGAGGAGTATATTTCTTGTTCTTGGGTCTTGATGGCTCTTGATTATATAGAGAATGATTAATATGAGCCACATAGTTTCTTGCATACTCTGCATCTGGATCTCTTATCCTTGTTTCCAACTGGTATAGTTTCTTATCACCAGAAGTGTTGAGTTTTGTTCTTAGATCAGTTGGAGGTAACACATTAGTTTTGAAAACATGGAGTTTTTCTTCCATTGATCTGGATATTTGCAGAGAAGGAAGAGTTGAACCATCCCTTTGATTAGGAGTTGGTAACAGACCCTCTTTTATGGACAGATTCTGTGCCCAATTCGAAGAAGTCATAGAAGAAGACACTAAGGAATGTTTCTTCTTAGACTCTTTCAAGTTTTGAGACAGAGAATGTCCAGAAGGAAGAGTAGTCAAAAGACCATCTCCTTTTCTTTGACTAACAAAATTGTCAGTCAAAGCTGTTCCTGAAGTAAAAACTACAGGAACAGAAGAAACAACTAAAGAGTTATTCCTTTTCGAAGGGACTTTGTGTGGAAGACCACCCCCAGTTCTAGTGGAACTTGACAAAGAAGAAGAGATAGCTAAAGAGCTATTCTTCTTAGATCAAATACACGCTGAAACAGGCTTGGTTAAAGAACCAATGCTGTTAGCGTGATGGAAGTACACGTTGGAACAGACTTGGCTAAGGAGCCATCACTGTTAGCGTGATTGTTGATTTTAGAATTACACACTGGAACAGACTTGGCTAAAGAGCCAGTACTGTCAGCGTGACTTTTAACTTTGGAAATACACGCTGGAACAGATTTGGCTAAAGAGCCAGTACTGTCAGCGTGACTTTTAATTTTAGAAACACACACTGGAACAGATTTGGCTAAAGAGCCAATACTGTCAGCGTGATTTATGGATGTGAGATTGTACACTGGAACAGATTTAGCTAAAGAGCCAGTACTGTCAGCGTGACTTTTGATTGCTGTCATCTTTGAGCGCACAAGAGTGTGCGTGCTTGCAGTAGAGTTCTTGCCAGTGTTAGGAGTAGACACTGTAGCAGAGACGTCACCATTGGCTGCCAACTGATTCTTAGGGACATAGACAGAGTGTCCCTTCGACTTGGCAGTGATGATGGAGGCTGTAGTGGGCTTACCACTCTTAGCCCGCTGCATTTTTTCATAGGCGAGTTGATCAAATTTGATCGTCATCACCTTCTTCGTCGAGCCGATTGACGAAGTGTCGCATTGAGTTGTTGCCATCTCAGAAGAGGAGATGGTTTTCCCCAGCAGAGTCGTCAATTTGTTTTCCATAAATAAATTCCTTTATTTATTGTGTTTCTGGGAAAATTACAACTGTGGAAATCTGATCTAGAAGACGATCACTTTATCCCTTGGACTATGCGAAGAAGAAAAGCTCTCAAAATTTTGACAGTAGATAACTATGTATCTGTACAATGAATGAGAAAAAGAACTCTATTTATAGAGTCAAAAATAAAACTGAAAAGATAACTGTCTTCACAGCCTGTGCTTAGTTGAAAATTACGCAGGATTTAACATACGCAAGGTTGTGAAAAGTTACTGGACGTGGCCTGTAACTGTTGGACACATGGCGATCATGCATGAGTCGTGTGCAAGTTACAGGACACGCAGGCGAGAGATCAGTGGCATGGCTGCCATGTACTCCAATTTGATGAAATCTACGCAGACTTGTTGAAGACGAAATCTACGCAAACTCAGTGTAGAAAGCTTCAAAATCCACGCAAACTTGGGGCAAGAAGCTTCAGGATCCACGCAGACTCAAGGCAAAAATGTATCAAAATCCACGCAGACTTGAGGAAGAAAACTTCAGAATCCACGCACGTTTGAGATGAAGATATCAAAAATACACGCAGACTTGAGATAGAACTGCCAGCTGTCTTGATTTGGCGTGCCTCGACCGACACAAAATCTCTGACAGTGATTGCTTTTGTCAATCACATTAAATGACAAAAAACTCTTTTAGTACGCCAACATGACGAAGGTTGAGTCTTGCTGAAGAAGATTTCGAAAATCACGCAATAGACGGCTGTGATCTCTCGAATTCTGTGCATACGTGGCATACGAAGAGACATTCTTCGACTGTTGTGCTGTCAGTCATAATTACTCTCTGACAAATGATGAGCTGTTCCTCAGCGTGATTTGTAAATATTGTCTGGATCAACTGAGCGTGACTTTTGACTCTGTCCTGATTAACTCAGCGTGACTGTCATTTTTAAAGGCCTACAATGATGATATTAGATCTAGGCTGATATAGTGATCATGTATATTGGTACTTTGCTAGTGTAGCATTTTGTATTCATTAGCTTCATGGTCATGTATGATATAGTATTTTGGGTCGCCTCTTTACTTTAATATTTGATATACTCTTGATACTTGTTGTTGTTGGATTGACTTGTTATGTTGATACTAATCATGAAGAAATAATTTAAATAGATATAGTTTTGGATAAACTAAGCAAAATAATATATAGGAACTAAAAATATAATAAAAACATGATTTCATTCACAAATGGCAGGATGTACTTACCTAGGTCAAGATCTAAGCCTAATCTTTTACTCCACCACCAAGAGGGATTTAGACATCAAACCCTAGATCTCGGGATCAAGCATCCCAGGTTAGCCCAAGCAAGGGAAAGGGGAAGAAATGGTGAAGAGAAAATGGAGAAGGAAAAGGAAAAAAGGAGAGAAAGGGTCTAAATAGAGAGAAGGAAGATAGAATGGCCAATGGATGAGGACCACCTCATCCATCCATGTTCCCAAAACCCTAATCCAATTGTTCATAAGAAACACAAGTGACCAATGGGTAATAGGGTTGCCAGTCAGCTCTGTTGACTAAATGACTGGCATTTCGACGATATACCGATAGTATGCTAGTGTGATGGCTAAGACCCCATTTTTGACAATTTAATGGTAGTTTGATCTATGCACGGGACCTAGTACATGTCTATGATAATGCCAATAGCTATTCTATGAGTTTAAGATAGTCTCATGCATAATTACCTTGTATAAAACCAAAAATCTACTAGCTACATAGTCAATTAATCGATTTAAACCATTCAATCACCTTACCGACGACCAGCCTGCACGACTCTTGAAACACTATCAGAATAAGTCGATTTAGCGACGCCTAAAGACGTCGCTAAAACAACAATTTTCGTCGCTAAAAATAATTCGTGACGAAATTACCGACGTTTCGGGCTGGTCGCGGAAATATAAGTCGCTGATCATATAAACGTTGCCAACCGTCGCAATTGCCGACGTTCGCCGACGTATTTATACGTCGGTATAATGCCGACGTCCACCGTCGTGTCGTCGCTCTTTGCGACGTAATATTTAGTGTCGCTAAAAGTCGGTAAATGTACCGACGAATTACCGTCGAGTCGTCGGTGATTTAGTGACATATACAAAGTCGCTAGACGTCGGTAAATCCTGAGAATTTCTTAGGTTAATTACCGACGTTTACCGACGTCCTGCGACAAATAATGACGTCGCTAAGCGTCGGTAGACTGGATAATATTAATTATCTACCGACGTCTACCGACGCACTATTACGTCGGAGGACGTCGGTAAACGTCGCTAATTCTGCAAAAAAATAAAAATAAAATAAAATACAGAATGTCCATTTCTCCCTGTATTTTAAAAAGCTAACCATTTCTCACTGTAGAATATGATCCAAACAATCACAAAATGTCCATTTCTCACTGTACACAGGTTTCAGTCCCTATAACCAAGTCTACAACAATCACACAAAATATGGTTGTCAGAATGGCTCAGAACACAACCCAAAATTCACACAATGTCCAAGTCTACAACAATCATTCTAGCAATGTCCAAATCTGGTTCGTAAGACAAACTAAACATAATTAGTTCTATTTCACATGCTTAATTGTCAAGTATGGGATAGGTTGTCGTATCATCATAATGTAATACTAAGACATCATCTACTACTATATAAGATATAGTGATAGGTTGTCGTATCATCATTGCCGAAGGATGAGGGTTGGAGGACAGTCAACTTTATCTACGGCTACATAGTTTCTGCCTCGCCAGTCGAATGGCTGTAGGGACTATGTCCTGATCACCATGTCGTACCGTAAATTAATACAAATGGAGCTGGAGCCAAAATACAGAAACCAAAATATGATATCCACCTCAAGTGTAGAGTCGAAGGAGAAGATCTTTTCCACCCTCTCCCTCTCTCACTCTATCAACGTCACAACTTTTCCACCTCAAGTTCTGATCAAGCATTTTTCTTCTCCTCTCCTCCACCATGGCTCTGAACCTATCTGCTCCTCCCTATTTCCCTTCTTCTTATTTGACTCTCTCAGCCACATATGATATCCAGCTCAAGTGTAGATTCGGAGGAGAAGAAGTGGACATGAAGAGGAGGGAAAAGCAGCACAGCCGGCGGCATGACCCTGAGGAAGTACAGAGGTTTTCTTCAACATACGTAGGAGAACTATAAGGATATATCTTTTCACAACATATCACCTTGTCAAAGACCCTTAATGTGACAACCATATTACCGCGGTGTCGGAAAACTAACATGTCATAATTTTATAAGCCGTGTGTTTTGACATAATCCTCCAACCGGATTTCAGTTCTATGTAATAATGCAAGATTACGACATAGGAGGAAAGAGTTGGAAGGATTATGTAAAAACACACGGCTTAGAAAATTATGACATGTTAGTCTTCCGACACCGCGGTAACATGGTTGTCACATTAAGGGTCTTTGACAAGATGACATATTGTGAAAAGATATATCCTTATAGTTCTCCTACGTATGTTGAAGAAAACCTCTGTACTTCCTCCGGGTCATGCAGTCGACTGTACTGCTTCCCCTCCTCTTCCTGTCCACTTCTTCTCTCCCGACTCTACACTTGAGCTGGATATCATATGTGGCTGAGAGAGTCAAATAAAAAGAAGGGAAGTTGGGAGGAGCAGATGGGTCTATAGCCATGGTGGAGGAGAGGAGAAGGCAAAACTGAATCAGCATTGTCTTCCGGATCGTCCTCATCAAGGCATAACGGGCTGCTCAGCGTGCCCAGCTTCTTCAACTTCTCGCTGGCTGCAGAGTCGAAATGGGAACGAGTCCTCTTTGCCGGCCCGGAGCTCTGACTCGCACTCGTCGCCGCCCTACTGGTTTCCTCTCCTCCTCTGACGCGGGTCATAAGAAAAGAAATTTCATACCTCTTCTTCACATAAACATCATTGCCGCCTTGTACTCGAGCCTCCTCATCTGTCATTCTATCCAACTTCTCGGAGTCATCGGAGAAGGAGTCGAATGAGTCGGCGGTGATAGCAGATGATTGCAAGACAGGAAGAGAAAAGACAGGCGAAGAAGCGGACGATACGAGTCGAATGGGGGATTCGAGTGACAATGTAGGCAACGAGAAGTCGGATAGCGTCACAGATGAGGAGGCTCGAGTATAAGGCGGCAATGATGTTTATGTGAAGAAGAGGTACGAAATTTCTTTTCTTATGACCCGCGTCAGAGGAGGAGAGGAAACCAGTAGCGCGGAGATGAGTGCGAGTCAGAGCTCCGGGCTGGCAAAGAGGACCCGTTCCCATTTCGACTCTGCAGCCAGCGAGAAGTTGAAGAAGCTGGGCACGCTGAGCAGCCCGTTATGCCTTGATGAGGACGATCCGAAAGACAATGCTGATTTAGTTTTTCCTTCCTTGGATGGTATTGATTCTGTAGATCCGTGTATAAAAGTGGAAGAGATTGGGAGTAGAGTGGACCCAGAGGGAAATAAGAGATTGGAACCTAGGTCAATATGCAAGAAGCGAAAGAGAGTCGAGGATTCTGATAGGTTGTCGTATCATCATTGCCGAGGGATGAGGGTCGGAGGACAGTCAACTTTATCTACGGCTACATAGTTTCTACCTCGCCAGTCGAATGGCTGCAGGAACTATGTCCTGATTACCATGTCGTACCGTAGATTAATGCAAATGGAGCTGGAGCCAAAAGACAGAAACCAAAATACAAAATACAGAATCTAAAATACAAAATACAATATACAGAAACCAAAATATAAAATACAGAAACCAGAATACAAAATACAGAAACCAAAATACAAAATACAGAAACCAAAATACAAAATACAGAAACCAAAATACAAAATATAGAATCTAAAATAGGACCCTCTGTGAGAACGGATGGCTCAGAACACAACCCAACCGGAGAGGATACTCTGAGAGATCCATCTGAGAGGGACGTATACTCTGAGAGATCACCTTTACAAGAATGATATCAGTAGTGGGATTGAGTGCTGGAGGAGATATTATCAGAGTATACGTCCTACTCAGATGAGTCTCTCACCGTTACTATTTTTTTTGACAGCATGGTGGATGTGCTCCGTCCACAGATTCTTGCTCCGAGCCAAAACTTTGTCCCGGAGCTCAAGTGGACATCCTTGGTGTAGAGCTCGAGTGAGAGGTTCCTGACAGCATGATGGTCTCCTTTGTTAAAGTATCCATGCTCGTCCCACAACCAATGTGGGATGAGCATGGATACTTTAACAAAGGAGGCCACCATGCTGTCAGGAACCTCTCACTCGAGCTCTACACCAAAGATGTCCACTTGAGCTCCGGGATAAAGTTTTGGCTCGGAGCAAGAATCTGTGGACGGAGCACATCCACCATGCTGTCAGGAAAAATAGTAACGGTGAGAGACCCATCTGAGTAGGACGTATACTCCGATAATATCTCCTCCAGTACTCAATCCCACTACTGATATCATTCTTGTAAAAGTGATCTCTCAGAGTATACGTCCCTCTCAGATGGATCTCTCAGAGTATCCTCTTCGGTTGGTTGTCGTATCATCATTGCCGAGGAATGAGGGTCGGAGGACAGTCAACTTTATCTACGGATATATAGTTTCTACCTCGCCAGTCGAATGGCTGCAAGGACTATGTTACCGCGGTGTCGTAGTCCAATATAATCCAGAGATTGACACAGTTCTAATTCATATATGTAGTACAATAAAAATAGTCTAATACAAAAATAACCCGATACAAATAGTCCAATACAAATAAGTACTAATAGCTAATGAGAACCACGCTGCTCACGCAAACGCTCAGTGATACGTTCACGCAACCACCTCGAAAAAGCGAGATTTTTGGCACGAGGAAAGATGTCGTCCCTTGCAAGGACTGCATGAAGAGAACTCTCGGTCTCACTAGCTACCGGTGCTGGATGAATAGACCTCCCGGTCTCACTAGCAACCGGTGCCACTTTTTTCTCAACTGTAGGAGGAGCCACCTCAGCATTCACTGTTTTCTTCAAACGACGTACCGCTCCTCGGGTCATGGGTGCCATCTGGTAAGATCGATAGTCACAAATAATATAATTGTAACATAAGCAAGCTAACTAAAGGAACCATCATGTAATTTGAGTACATTTTTGAAAGCCGATAAAGTATGAGAAATTCGATTTTTTACCAAGTGTGAGAACGGATGGCTCAGAACACAACCCAAGATTCATTCAAGCATACATTAGTGTGAATCATCTATGTTCTGTACATATGGTGTAGTATATGTTCTTATCGTATCTAGTATCTGAAGAATGTAACAGAATCAAGATGAACTCACATAATGTAATACTAAGACATCATCTACTACTATATAAGATATAGTGATAGGTTGTCGTATCATCATTGCCGAGGGATGAGGGTCGGAGGACAGTCAACTTTATCTACGGTTACATAGTTTCTGTCTCGCCAGTCGAATGGCTGCAGGGACTATGTCCTTGAGACAGTGAACATATACACCATGAATCCAAACCCCATATTCACATTTACTAATCCAAATGGATGTAGGGACTATGTCCTTGCCTCTCCGGTTGGTTGTCGTATCATCATTGCCGAGGGATGAGGGTCGGATGACAGTCAACTTTATCTACGACTACATAGTTTCTGCCTCGCCAGTCGAATGGCTGCAGGGACTATAATAAGACACAATTCACCAAACAGAACCATACTGTAGAACTCACACTTTAAGACAATAGATGAAGGAAGACTTGTATGAAGGATCGATAGGGTTGAGCGATGTCATTTTATTCTACAAAGAGAACCATACTGTAGAACTCATACTGTAGAACTCACACTTTAACACAATTCTACAAAGAGTTGTCATAGGGTGTTGAGCGATGTCATTTTATTCTTTTCTTCTTATTCTTCTTGGGATTTTTGAGTATTGGATCTTGAGAGACATATATAGCTAGAACTTACGAAGAATGGAGTACCATACTTCAACAAATAGATGTTGACTAATTGGTTCATATACTTGTTGTCTAAAATAAGTGTTGGAATGTTGCAAGGTGAAACAATGTATCAAACACTATATCGAAACCCAAACCCAATATGCAAATCCAAATTAATACGAAAATACACAAGTGTATGTAGGGGATTAAATGTACAGAGGTGAAATACATATATATGCAAGCTTGGGGGTGTCTACGTGTCCAACAAATGGACACAAAGTGTCCAAAACCTCACGAACACACTGTATCAGTGAACACATGGCCGTAATGTGTTTCCGTGTCCATTTTGGACACGAAAAACACCTCAATTAGGTTAGGGTTTACCTTCAGTCTCCTCGCGGTGGTGGAGGAGGAGGAGGAGGACAAGTTCGGTTGTGGAGGAGGAGGGGATTAAGTGTACAGAGGTGAAATACATATATATGCAAGCTTGGGGGTGTCTACGTGTCCAACAAATGGACACAAAGTGTCCAAAACCTCACGAACACACTGTATCAGTGAACACATGGTCGTAATATGTCTCCGTGTCCATTTTGGACACGAAAAATACCTCAATTAGGGTTAGGGTTTACCTTCAGTCTCCTCGCGGTGGTGGAGGAGGAGGAGGAGGAGGATCTCGCGGTGGAGAAGGAGAAGGGGCTCGCGGTGGAGGAGGAGGATGAGCGGCGCCGGAGGGAAGGGGGTGGCTGTCGTCGAGGTCGGGAAAGAGGGGCGGGAAAATAAAATTTGGGGAGAGGGAGAAATGAAAAGTCGAACCGAGGAAACCCTTTTTATCAGATATTAGCGACATCCAAAAATACGTCGCAAAGCGTCGGTAAGCGTTTAATATTCGGCGACTTACTAATCGTTGCGACGCTAAACGTCGCTGAACTAATAAAACTAGCGACATTTTCCGACAAATCAACGACGTTGATTTTTATTACACTAAAGGTAGTCGCAATATGTCGCTGTTTGTCGCTATCAGCGACGTATTGTGACGCATTCTTTAGGAGTCGCTAAATCCAAAAATATTAGCGACGTTTTAAGTTGGCGTCGCTAATTTCGTCGCTAATATGACTTATTTTGGTAGTAAAACTATCTCAGAAAAACCAGTAACATGATACAAGAGTCCCTAATATATACAGTACTAGCAACACGTGCCAGATACTATATTGATATGGGATACATGAACACAACATACATGATACAGGAAAATAAAATAAAAATACACATATAAATAGAGATATCAGGAGCAGGGAGTGACAACACTACCCTCCTAAAAAAAATTTTGTCTTCGAAATCTCAATTAAGGCAACACCGACAATCAAGACAAAAAAATACATGACTATCAAATAATCACTAAAATATGATACATACACACAAGAAGAAATATACCTCTAGAGTCAAACAAGTGTGGATATCTGGATCTGATATTGTCCTCGTGCTCCCACGTCGACTCCCGACGAGTGATGGCTCGGATTCGAAATATATCTACGCAACTGGGATACATAAAATATATCGTGTACCTCATGAAGCAAAAAAGGAAGCGTAAGAAGATAAGCCACATCTCCTACCAGATCAAAAATATCCAGCGGACCGATATATCGCGGACTAAGCTTTACCTTGACCAAAATATGATAACTCCTTAGGTAAGCAAAATTTGCAAAAATACATAATCGCTGACGCTGAACTCCACTGGCCTATGATACTGGTCTGGCCAATACCGATGTCGATGCTGCACAATCTGAAGACACTCTATGATCAATATGACCATCTCTACTATCTGTGTGATCATCTCTGATCCCAACATATTTCTCTCCCCAACATCATCCGATGCTAGTGGTGATATGCACTTTCTCTCATATAATACGTCAAACGGAGCCATCTAAATGCTTGTCTGACAATTGTTGTTATAGATAATACTAATAAATAAAGACGATCCTCCCAAGATCCACCAAAATCTAAAATGCAAGACCATATCATATCTTCTAGTGTCTGAATGGTACGCTCTGACTGGTCATATGTTTGAGGGATATATTGTGTTGAACCTCAACCTGGTGCCTAGGTTCGTGAATTGGGGCACCTTGTTGCCTCACTATCTACCTCATGTACATATCTGCCAACTACTCGACAGACTACTACACTCTGAAGGAAAGAAAATGTGACACCTTCATCATTCGATCTACTATCACCCAAACTGTATCTCGATCAATTGGGCATCTAGGTAAACCAATCATGAAATCTATCACAATATGCACCCACTTATACTCCAGAATAGAAAGTGACTACAATAATCATTCTGGTCTCTACTGGTCATTGTTTTACTTAACAAAATTGCCTTTGAAATCAGCTTTTGAAAATAAAACGAGAAAAAGTACAAGAAGTACAAATTGTTCTGGGAAGTATTGCTATGGAATTCTGATCTGAAAGCGATCACTTTGTTCCTTGGACCATACGATGATGATGAAGATTACTGCTAGAAGATGAACAACCGGAAGAACTAAGTCACCAGAAAGGTATCGACACACTTGGGCACTGATGGTGAGGCCGAATGCTTTTCTGCTTTGCTTCACTTTGTTCTGAAAGAAAGGTTGAAGAAGAATGCTCTGGAGAATTAAAATATCTGAGTTCTAATCTCTCTGTTTTCTCTCCTCCTGTCTCTGTGTTCTTTTTTTTGCTATATGAGAAAAATAAGTCTATTTATAGACTTGGCTTCTTTTGCGTAAAAACTCAGCAAAAGTTCCGTCTTTACGCTAATAACTGCCACCCATGACCGAAGTCATCCTCTGCATACGTTGACACGTGTCCCATCATTTCAATAAGAATAGGATGCACGTATACACGTTCTTCGAGATGTGTGGCATGAATGCCATGTAGGAAAACCACGTTCCAAATTGGTGAAGAAGAATAGGGCGTAAAAATAACCCAAAATATACTCTGAGCGTAAAGTAGTAGACTAGGCGAAAAATAGCCCTGACATGGAATTCCCGCGTAAAGTGGTTGTTAAACAACCTTGAGCGTAAAAGTAGCCCAAATAAACTTTATGCACACGTCAACTTTTGAGCGTAAAAACTCATATAGTCTCCATGCGTAAAAGAAGCCATGTTGTGAGCGTAAAATAGCCCAGTCCACATACTAAACGACAACATTGGTCTCTGTGTAAAACAAATCCCTTCGAGTCCTGTGTTATATGCCGTCAGTAAATCTTCATGTCAGACTTTGCATTAAATGCAAGACTCGACAGCTTTGTCCAGCGTAAAGTGATTAGCCTGTCTTAGGCGTAAAATAGATCATTTTAAATGAAATACTCCATCTCTTTGACTCATTCTATGAAGCACTTTTTTACGCTCCTACAAGACCCCCTTCAAAGTTTTCAAAATATCTTCAAAATTTGAAACACTTTGAACAGAAGCGTAAAAGTTGGGATTTAACCAGTCAGCGTAAAAATCAAGAAATGATGCCGGTCAATACTTAACCGTCAAAATGAATTTTCTCTCTAAACTTTCGAATGCTTCTTTATTTCCCCGAGTTTGCATTAATAATGATCAGTTTCCCTTAAGGAATATGAAGAGTTGATTTGGTTGTATATATAAGGAGAAATTCTTCATTCTTGCTTTTCATCCTCATACTGTCATGGCACTAAAGAAAGAGATTAACAAAGAAGAGGCTCCGAGCTCCAGGATTGATATAGAGATGGAGATTGAGCGAGCACGCAACTTTATAGAGTGCTTTGGACTGACTCCAGCAGTCTTTGGTCGTATAAATGGTGGTCCCCCAACTGCGTATGAAGGATCAGGTGATGCAGAAGCATTCCTTAATCTGATGCGTCGTTCCGAGATCCGCAACATGCACGAGTTAGGTGCCTCCCTTCGTCAGCCCAACGAGGGAGAGAAAAAATAATGTTTTATGTAGAAGTGTCGTTTATGTATTACGACTCTTCAACTTATCTGTAGGGGCCTACTCCCCTTTTTATAAATAAAATCTTAATATTGATCTCGTCTGTTAGTATATAGAATTGTTCTATACCTCCTTTGACTGCATCTATGGTTGTTCATTCCCAAGTGAAACAAAACAACACGTGGCATCTGTCTTGTGGTCACGAGCGCCTTTTAGTAGGATCTTTCCCGAAATAGACTCACGCCAAACGTTTCTTCAACCCCTATAAATAGCTGAGTTAAAGAATGTTTTATACATTCTCATTCTCATTCTTCTGAAGATAGCTTTTTGCAATATTTCATTCTCCAACAAGAGATTGATAATGGCGATGCTTTCCGATGTCGTTCCTCTGTACGTCCGGTAGCTCTTTGCAAGATTTCATTCTCCAACAAATGACGATGCTTTCCGATGTCGTTCTACTGTACACCCGGTCATCAGATATTGATTCAACCATTCTCAGAGCCAAATCATCTGACCTTAATGGTAAGTTTGATTCGTAAAACAATCGTCTACCTTTGAACTTTTTGTTGAAAACAGATGTCGATCTTTAAACGAGCGCAAATCCTTAACAGATATGGAGCGTATAAAATACAGGCGCAAAGCCTTTTAGATAAGATGCATATGAAATACGGGCGTAAAAACCTTGTTGTACGTAAAACATTGGCGTAAAACCTGGCATAAAAACCTCAGGTGTAAAGCCTTGTTGCACGTAAAACATTGGCGTAAAATCTTGTAGATTAAGTGCACATGAATTACTGGCGTAAAAGCCTTGTTGCACGTAAAACATTGGCATAAAACCTCATAGATTAGGTGCACATGAATCACTGGCGTAAAAACCTTGTAGATAAGGTACGCCTGTTGAAGATAAAACAAGATGCGTAAGCACCTATTTTTAGTTTTAATTGACTGGTAAGCGTCTGATGATACTTCTGTTTAAAATAATTTTTCTTTGCTGTTTTCTGCAGAAGTTTGGCTGAAGAGCTTTTCCAGAACCGGTATTGGCGACTTTGACGCTGTGAGGAGCATTCTTCTGACATCAACATCAGGGAGCTCATGCACTTTTGACGCACAAATCAGACAACTCAGAACTCTTCGTGGGATAGAAGGGTCTTCCTCTGTTGGTAGGAAGAGCCTTTATACACGGAGAGTTGGATGGTGGAGTCAACTCTAACCCAAGAAATTGGGTAGTAGAGTTCCTTTCACAGTAGAACTAGGAATCGTATTCCAATGCTGGATACATTCCTATCTCCTCTGAAAGGCCGCCACTTCTCCACCAATTGTATTGGCAGCAACACGTCTTCGGGCTGCCATACTCTGGGATTCTCCACTCGTCTGAGAGATAAGACCAGAGTTTGATTCCTACTGTTTTGATTGCCACTGAGGCTCAAACAGCAAGAAATTGACACCAACAACGAATCCGACGAAGAAGATCAAAATAAGTAGTAGATCTCCATTAGGTTATCGTTGTCTGTATAGAATAAAAATCCAAGATTGTAATAGATTTTCATTATGATTTGTAAGAAAGTCTAAGAAATGTAATAGACTTTTATGATGAAATAAGAATGGAAATGACAAGTCTTCTATGCTCAATGATTTGTATCTATCCAGAGGTAATATAGACATGATAGATAATGAAATCTTGTTTTCTGTTTTTAGAGTATACAATACTATCAGAGGTAATATGGACATGACAGCATATAAGAACTCAAAGAAAAGTAGATTAATATTTATGCAGAGGTCAAATGGACATGATAGATAGGAAAAGCAAGCAGATTTAATATTTATCCAGAGGTCTTGAGAACATGATAAATAATAAATCCAACTTTTTAATCAACTGGTAAGATAGAAGATTAAAATTTCTCTCCAAGGAGACAAGTAATCAGCTTAACCAAACCTTGGTAGCTGGGGAATAAGAAGATAGATGTCATGAAAGTATACATCAATATCGATAAAAATGAATGAACCAATGTATCTTTCGAGAAAAGAAAAGGTCAATTCAATTCCATAATTAAATGGATGAATCTGATGTAATGAACGGACAACCTTTCAGGGAATGAAAAGTTATTTTCAATTTCAAAGACCGGTTCATTAATAGATCTTTTCTATAAATAGGTGAGAACTCTTCATAATATTTTATTCTTATTTCCACTCCTCTATCGGAAATGTCTTTCATGGATATGCAGCAAGAGAATGAAGTCTCCAAGAAAGTTGAGGACATCATCGAGACGTGTCCCGTTGAGCCAATTGTGACAGGTTCAACCGAAGTAGGTGAAAGCTCTTCTACTCCCAAGCCACCACAAGACATTCTTGCTTTCTTAGTAGAGCCAGGAAAAACTTCTGAAGAAGAAGCACTGAGGATGGTTGCCTGCAAGTTTTTTATGAACTCAGGCAATGCTGCCTTTGATGTATTGGCTGACTATGTATTCAATAAGGAAAGCAGTGGTCCTCGTCCTTAATCCTTTATTTAGAACAAAAATAAAAAAATAAATTTTATTTTCATTCTGTCTCCCTTTTTTTTATACATAGTACTTCTTAAGAAATTTGCCATTGATCGGCATCATGAGTAAATCTCCATTGGGCTTTGATAACCAATAGGCGCCATTAGAAAACACAGTCTCAATTACATAAGAGCCTTTCCATTTCGCTTGGAATTTCCCTTTGCTTTTGTGAGTCATGACCATCGGTCTTCGAATGGCTAATACCAGCTCACCAACCTTGAATACCCTCTATTTAACTTTACGATTGAAAGTTCGAGATATACGGGCTTGATATAGCTCAATATGCTGTTGTGCTTGAAGACGCTTCTCGTCCAATCCTTCAAGTTCTTGGAGTCGTAAGCGATCATTGTTCTCTATAGTTAGCTCATTAGCAATAGCTATTCATAGAGATGGAATCTGGATTTCCAATGGAAGGATAGCCTCACATCCATAAACCAATGAAAATGGTGTAAAACCAGTAGGAGTTCGGACTGTAGTTCGATAAGCCCATAAACATTCTCCAAGTTTCTCATTCCAATCACGTTTATTAGAAGAGACGAACTTTTTGAGAAGTTTGATGACCGTCTTATTGAAAGCTTCGGCTAAACCATTAGCAGCTGGATTATAAGTCGTAGAAGCCAAATTTTGAATTCGATTCTTATCACAGAACCGATAAAATGCCTGACTAGTAAATTGTGGACCATTGTCATGAATTATTCGTCGAGGAATCCCAAAACGATAAATGACATGATGTTTGATGAAGCTGATCACATTAGATGTTTTTACTTCAGCAAGGGGAATTGCTTCTGCCCACTTAGAAAAGTAATCGGTTATAGCTAATATGAACCGATGTCCTTTAACAGAAGGAGGGTTAATAGGACCAATGATATCCATACCCCAAGCTTCGAAGGGCCAAGAGGCTGCTGTAGGATATAGAAATTCAGACGATTGATGAATAAAATCAGCATGAATCTGACATGCTTTACATCTTCTGGCATAGTCTACAGCATCTGCTATATGGCCAATAATACTCCATTCTTCGAATACGGTATTGTAATTTTGAACACGGTTGATGAGCACCACAAACACCATCATGAGCTTCTCGGAGTGTTTGTTTGGCTTTACTTTCTGAGAGACAGCGCAGCAAGAGTCCATCATATGAGCGACGATATAACATATGTAAAGATGAATCATATTAGAATCGAAATGATCGTCTTTTAATAGATGCAGCTTCTTTTGGATCTTCAGGTAAAATCCCATAAACCGTATAATCAATGAATGGAGTTCTCCAATCCCTCTATTGGGAACTTGACTCTGTAGTATAACTCTGTTCAATATACAGATTATTCTTGACACAGAATAAATCTCGGTCCAACAAAGTAATTGTATTTTGTCTTCGGATTGGAACAGCCAAGTCTGCAGCTAAGCTAGCAAGAGCATCAGCTTCCATATTCTGAGAACGTGGTACGAATTCAATGAAGTATCCTTTAAATGAAAGGACCAACTCGACTACCACTTGATGATAAGGGATAAGATCAGGATTTCTGACTTCATAAGTCCCTCTAACTTGATTAACAATCAGTTGAGAATCTCTATAAACTTTTAGGAATTCAATATCCAATTGTTTTGCTACTTGGAGACCAATCAGTAGAGCATTATATTCTGCTACATTGTTGGAGCATGGCTCATTGAGAGAATAAGCACGGTATATGACCATTTTATCAGGAGAAACCAAGACGATTCCTACCCCAGAGACAATATTGCCTTTAGGTCCTACTCGTGATGCTCCATCAAAATATAATTGCCATATGTCATTCTTCAGAGTCATATTACAATCTACAACTTCATCTGGAATATCCTCATATAACTTCGATGTTTCAGGTATAGGGTGAGCAGCTAAGAAATCAGCTAATGCTTGGACCTTTACTGATTTTTGAGGTACATAAACCATGTCATAAGGAGTGAGTAACATCGCCTAAGTAGCTAACCTGGAATTAAGAATGCTTGGTTTTTTCATCAATACCCGAATGGGATTTATTCTGGAGATAACATGAATAGTTTGTCCTGTCACATAATGTCTTGTCTTTTGGACAGCAAAAACCAAGGCTAGACATTCCTTTTCTACAGGAGTATACCTGTGTTCAGCTCCAACCATCATTCGGCTAAGATAATAAATTGTCTGTTCATGACCCATATCCCTTTTATGTGCAAGAAGAGCGCCAAGTGAATGATCCAATGTTCGAACATATAGCAAAAATGGTCTTCCTACCAGTGGAGGTACTAGAACAGGTGGATTTGTAAGGTATTGCTTAATGTCATTGAAGGCTTTCTGACATGCTTCATCCCAGACAAAAGATACACCTTTCTTTAATAGACGGAAGAAAGGTTGACATCTCCCAGAGAGATTAGATATAAATCTTCTGATATAAGCAATGCGACCCTGAAAGCCACGAAGTTCTTTCAAATTATGAGGATGACGCATTTCAAGGATTGCTTTAACTTTATCAGGATCAACATGGATACCCTGAGAAGTAATGACAAATCCTAAAAACTTGCCATTGGAAACCCCTAAGAAAGACTTAGTAGGGTTCATTTTCAGTTGATGTTGACGCATTAATTCAAATATTGTCCTTATGTCTTGAATGTGATCATCCTTTGATCGGCTCTTAACAGCAATGTCGTCTACGTAACATTCAACTGTCTTCCGTAGATGTTCTTGAAAGATGTTGCTCATAGCCCGTTGATACGTGGCACCGACGTTTTTAAGACCAAACGGCATAACCGTATAGCAATAAACCCCAAGGGATGTTCGAAAAGAAGTATGCTTCTCATCTTCTGGATACATCTTGATCTGATTGTATCATAAGAATCCATCCATGAAAGACATGCGTTCAAAACCGCATGTATTGTCTATCATGACATCAGTAATGGGAAGTGGGAATTCGTCTTTTGGACAAGCCGCATTAAGATCTCGATAATCTATGCAAACTTGGACTTTCCCGTTCTTCTTCATAACAGGAACAATATTGGCAACCCAATCCGGGTGTTGCTCTTCACGAACAAAACCACATGTAATCAACTTTTTGACCTCTGCCTCAATTGCATCCATCATATCTGGTCTAAAGCGTCATTGCTGTTGTTTTACAGGCTTGGCATTAGACAAAATATTGAGTTTATGAGTAGCAACTTTAGGATCTAGACCCGGCATATTCTTATAACTCCATGCAAAGATGTCAATATATTCTTTGATTAGTTTTATCAACTCTTCCTTTTCATCTTCGGAAAGGTTTTTACTGATGAATATTGGTTTGGATGTAGTTCCATCTCCAACATCAATCTGGACAACCTCTTCCTCTGTAGGTGGCTGTCGATATTCAAAACGAAGTTCCCATTGAGTGTCCATTTGTTGGGCCCAAGTGTCATTCTCAAATGGCTCGGATTCACCATCAATTTGAACCATGTAAGCTGAAAATATTTGCTCAGATTCATCATAATAGTCTCCTCTAACATATGAGGGGTGAGATGTATCAGATTCGATAAATTGGATTTCTTCCGAATCTGATGATTGTGAAGAGCTAGAAGAGAATTCTTCTTGTATATCATCATTAAACATGTGGGACAGATTATATCCCAACCCATGACGAGTCTTCTGGTAAAACGGATCACCACATAACGGTAGTCGTCTACCCTTGCCTTGATTGAGACCTTGCATAGTATTCAAATCATATCCCATATTCTGGATAATCTTGATAGATTGTTGACTATATTTGTCAATTCGAATTCTTCATTTATCTTTATATTTCAGATCATCTGTCTGAGCAACAGGGATATTTCTAGCCAGGCCAAACACAATTTGGTGTTTGTTTTTCTTATCAGACGGAACCACGAAATAAGATTCTTCGTGACGTCTATAAGTTACACAAGCTTGCGATAGAACAACTATGGGGAGAAGATAGGGAGAAGATGTTAAGAACTTTTAAGCATAAGGTCCAACATCAACCTGAAGAGGAAAGGAATTTTCCTTATAGTTAATGTATAAAGTTTCTTCTGGTTCTATGTTGTCTTTATATTGATGACTTTGATTATCAGAAGATAAAATCATTCTTTCAATAAACTTGACAGCCATATACTCGAAAAGGAAATCTTCATTGATATCAAAAAGTACAGAATGATCAATATTTACAATTTGACTGCTACGCTTCGGATTAATCATTAATGGATCATTGTCCATTTTCTGCGTAGATTTGCCAAGATTGACAATCAATGGTGGTTCTGGATCATTCGTACAAGAAGTACGCCCTTTGACCTTGATCATAAAAGGTTGAACTTGGCTCTTAGTAGGAATATTTACTGATTCCTCCGATGAAGCTTGAGTTCTTCCTTTAACCTTGATTATCAAAGGTTGATCATTGACAGATTGGGATTGGATTCGTCCCTTGACTATGATTTTCAAAGGTTGCTCTTCTGGCAAATCTTCATTAATAGACTGATCTTCAGTAGATGATTGATCTTCAGCTATGTCTGATATCTCTTTCACATGCTCTTGTTTATAAAGCCTTGAATCAGAAAAATAGGCTTCGACACCCTTGAAAGGATTGATATCAGCAAACTCAGTGTTCACAACTCCTTGGGAATCCACATACTTGAAGCATTGGTGGAGAGTTGAAGGTACGATGTTATGTTCATGAATCCATGGTCTCCCTAGAAGGATATTATAGGATACGTCTGAGTTGATAACATAGAAAGTTACCATAGTTCGAAGATCACCAATCTGAATCTTCAGACGAATTTTCCCCAGTGGTTTACTCTTGCCAGAGTTAAAACCAACAATCGTGGTACTAGTGTAAGTCAGATCACTAGTAGGAATCCTTAATGGTCTTAGCATACTCTGAAGAATTATGCTAATTGAAGACCCAGGATCAATGTAAATCCTGTCAATTTCAGTGGATCCGATATACCCAGTATAGCACAGAGGTCTGTCATGCTTGTTATGCTTCAACAACATGTCTTCTTGTGTGAAGGTAATGTTAGGAATTGCCTCCATCACACTATGACATTGTGGACACAACACTGGTGTATTATCAGGACTCTTGAGTTGAGCTAAGCATGAGTCTGCTTGAAGTAAAGCTTCACTCAAAGTCTTCCTGCTTTCTCTAGAAAGACGAAGCAGCTCAAATATAGATAGTCTAGCTGGAGTATTGGCTAACTGGGCTATAATATCAAATTTGTAGGGTTTCATCACCACCCCCTGACTGGAAGCAGACTTCAATGGGACGTCAAAATGTACTGCTTTCTGTTTTTCCTTTTCAACCATAGATGGTTTAGCAGGAGCAAGAGACGGTTGAATTGGTGTATTTTAACGTCCTCTGTTTCTTTGGAGGATCCCTCATAATCTTTGTGGTACTCTTTTCCAGATCTTGTACCAACGAAAGTTTCTTCTTCGGACTCAGGAGAAGGAAGTACCATATTACAGGATTTAATCTTCCTTCCCTTAGCCTTCTTCTTGTGAGGATTGTTATGAGAAACTTCAGAACCCAATCCAACAGTAGATTTTTGATTTTGAATCTGTAAAGGAAGTCGTATTCCTTTATTATAATTCAAATCTTATGCCTTCTGAAAGTCATAGCCCATCTTTTTCATGAGAAGGATTGATTGCTGACTGTATAAATGAACGGGCAGTGGACTTTCAACAGGTGATTCAACAGAAGAAGAAGAAGAGATCTCTGTAACTACAGGAGAATGAGAAATAGACGTCTCTGTAGCTACGGGAGGAGAAGGATTCGGGATACGAGAAAAAAAATCTCTGTAGGAGCTTTTTCATAAGCAGCGAAGACTTGTTGTGCCCGGTATAAGGGAACACTATTCATGGCTAGCCACTGCTGATGAGTAAGCTTGAGCTTGATAGGAGGAGCTAGACTTGGAGGACATATGTTCAGTCCTCTCAGTCTATCATCTAAAGGAATGCAATCCCATAGATGATCCAAATTATCAGAATCTGGAATAACATGAGAAATCATGTTACAGGTTTTGACTTTCTTACCTTTCTTGGATTTTGAAGTTTTACCTTCATTTTCCAACTCAGGTATTAGGTCAGGATGTACCCACATAATTTTACCATTTTTAAAGGTGAGAGGCAACAATCCTTCATTTTCCTCTCTAGCAGGCGGGATATTCACAATCTTCATCGTCGCCTTCGGGATTGGGATAATTCCATCTAGGATTTGTTGTGGAGGAAAATCTCTGAATTGAAGAGAAACCATATTGGTTGTAACTGTATGGTCATCATTGGTTAAAGCGATAGTACCACCATTTATCAGCTCTTGGATTTTCTTCTTCAAGACATAGCAAGCACTGGTAGGATGATTAATGTATCTACGATAGATACAATATTTGGGATTGTCAGTCAGATTCACCTCATTAGGCCTCCTTGGCTCCGGAATCTGGAGTTTGCCACCCTTCACCAGACATTGGAATATTTCTGGGATATCACTTTCGTCAAAAGAGTATTCTTCCTTTGGCCTGGAAGATTCCTGATTATTCGGTGTCGTTTTATTCTTGGAAAGATTGACCATAAGAGTGTCTTTTCCTTTCGTATTACGATTGCCGAAATTATTACCAGGATTACCTTTCTTTCCTTTATCCTCTGAGGCAAAAATCATCCCATGTTCACGAGCCAACCTACCATTGGTCTCGGCAGAAACTGCTGCTATGATAAACAAAGCCCAATCTGTGAATTGGGAACCCATAAACACAGCAATAGATGGTCGCAGATTCATCTTACATGTATCAATCAGCGCTGAATCTGGCATACCAGGGGGCATCTTTAGAGTCGCCTGTCGGAAACGTTCAATGAACGTCCGAGTATCTTCTTTCTCCTTTTGATTGATTTCTATTAAGGAGAACATGTTCATGTCCATACCTCCTTCATAGAAGCGGGAGAGAAACATTGTCTTAAATTCATCAAAAGATAAAATGCAATTGTCGGATAAACTACGATACCAGTCGTAAGCTAAACCTGTCAAGCACCCAATGAATACTCGAGTGAGAAGAGCATCATTTTTCTGCAAATGTACAATCATAATATCAAAGTAATTGATATACTGACTAGGAGAAACCCTTCCATCAAATAATACCATTGATTGTGGCTTGAATTTCGGTGGAAAGGGTACATCATTCCAATGAGGAGGATAAGGTTGCTTAATCCCTAACCTCTTGAGCTGATCCTTGTGCTTCAAAACTTCAAACTGTGCTTTGAGCTCACGCACTGCTTGAATGGCTTCACTAGTTTGCGGAAGCACATTTGATTGAATGGTTGTTGGATGTACCGTAATCCCCACCAGAGATGGTACATCTTCTGGAATAATGGGATTTGGAGATGCAGAATTTTGATTAACAACAGGCTCTTAAATATTCAAAGGTATATCAGCCCCTTGACTATCTTGAGTTTGTGCTGCTACTGGTACCAGTGTTATTACTGCTGGCTGAGCAGTTTGCTGAGTCAATATAATCTGATGCATGCTTTGTACCATGTTAAGCATGTCTTTCAGTAATTGCTCAACGGCAGTGAGACGTTGTTCTGTATTAGCAGATGATGTCTCTGGTTCATCTCCAATAGCGTAGGATTCAACCTCTCTTGAAGATATAGAAGGATTAGTATAGAAGTATGAATCGACACTATCAGTTTCGGACTCCAAAGATTGAGTACCCCCAGCTTCTGAATCAGAAGTCTGCAATTGTCTTTGTCTTCTTGACTGAGTATTCTGATATACTCCTTCAAAGGAATCAAGAAGTCTGTTGAACTGTTGTTGACCTGGAGTTTGGGACGTATTCCGTCTCGGACGTCGTCCTCTGTTAGTATGAGATGCCATGTTGACTGACACATATGACAGCTCATGCTCTTAGTTATCAATTTGTTGTTGAGGCACATTAAAACTCAATCGATCAAAAACTGACCGTTTTGAAGCCGAACAACAACAGTTGATTACAACCTGGTGATACTCACAATGGTATTTTTCTTGGGGGAACGTCACCGGAGATTGTCTGTTCTTACGCTTTTGCATTAGCAATTCACGTAAATCAGAAGGAGTAGAGGGAGTAGTCTTCTTTATTACATTTGGGGTAGAAAAACGTTTAGTCCCTTGTGTATAAAGAAGATTACTGGCTGCATTCGCAGAACCAAATTGTACATTTTTACGCGATTGGAGTTGTGTGCGTAAATCTTGAGATTTTTGAGTAAGAAGGACTCCATTTTCATTGCATGTAATTTATAAGTTTGGTACTTTGCGTAGAGCAGTATAAGAAGGTTGTTGGTATAGAACTGAAGCTTTACCAACAATACTTTTACGCTGTATGCATTTAGGTACATTCACATTAGATGTAAAAATATCGTTGCGAATTTTATCTTCACTGTCACAGACAGGAGAGTTACATTTACGCGTAGAGCGTAAAAATTGATTATCTACCACGTCACAGACGGAAGATTTTCCTTTACGCGAAGAGCGTAATTTATGTGTGTCTACCATGTCACAGACGGGAGACTTATTCTTACACTAAAAAACACAAGCATTAGAGTCTGCCTCATTAAAAATGGGAGACTCATTCTTATGTACTGAACGTAAAATTTGGTTTTTACCCACCGGACGTAAAACATCATTTTTATGCACCGGGCGTAAAACTTGGTTCTTACGCAGTGGACGTGAAACCTGATTATCTTGACCGTCACAGACGGGAGATAAATTGCCACACTTAGAGTGCAACGCTGAAGTAAGGACTGCCTCGTTACGAACGGGAGCCCCTACGACAGGAGTGGGAAGAATTCCCTTGGCATCAGAAGCAACAGAGAGATCAGAAGCTATTTTGGATTTAGGAATCCAAACTTTTCGTGCTTTGCGAGATTTTTGAACATTGGAGCAGCGAGAACCACCCCCAGTTCGGAGCATTTCTTCATAAGCAGTCTGGTCAAAGTGTACAACCAGAGTCTTCTTTGTCGATCCAATCGATACATCATCGTATTGAGCAATTACCTCCTCGTCAGTGGAGAAGGTCGTCCCCAGCAGAGTCGCCATTTTGTTTCACTTAACAAAAATGCCTTTGAAATCGGCTTTTGAAAATAAAACGAGAAAAAGTACAAGAAGTACAAATTGTTCTGGAAAGTATTGCTATGGAAGTCTGATCTGAAAGCGATCACTTTGTTCCTTGGACCATACGATGATGATGAAGATCACTTCTAGAAGATGAACAGCCGGAAGAACTAAGTCACCAGAAAGGTATCGACACACTTGGGCACTGATGGCGAGGCCGAATGCTTTTCTGCTTTGCTTCACTCTGTTATGAAAGAATGGTTGAAGAAGAATGCTCTGGAGAATTAAAATCTCTGAGTTCTAATCTCTATGTTTTCTCTCCTCCTGTCTCTGTGTTCTTTTTTGTTATATGAGAAAAATAAGTCTATTTATAGACTTGGCTTCTTGTGCGTAAAAACTCAGCAAAAGTTCCGTCTTTACGCTAATAACTGCCACCCATGACCGAAGTCATCCTCTGCATACGTTGACACGTGTCCCATTATTTCAATAAGAATAGGATGCACGTACACACGTTCTTCGAGATGTGTGGCATGAAAGCCATGTAGGCAAACCACGTTCCAAATTGGTGAAGAAGAATAGGGCGTAAAAACAACCCAAAATATACTCTGAGCGTAAAGTAGTAGACTGGGCGAAAAATAGCCCTGACATGGAATTCCCGCGTAAAGTGGTTGTTAAACAACCTTGAGCGTAAAAGTAGCCCAAATAAACTTTATGCACACGTCAACTTTTGAGCGTAAAAACTCATATAGTCTCCATGCATAAAAGAAGCCATGTTGTGAGCGTAAAATAGCTCAGTCCACATACTAAACGATAATATTGGTCTCTGTGTAAAACAAATCCCTTCGAGTCCTGTGTTATACACCGTCAGTAAATCTTCATGTCAGACTTTGCATTAAATGCAAGACTCGACAGCTTTGTCCAGCGTAAAGTGATTAGCCTGTCTTAGGCGTAAAATAGATCATTTTGAATGAAATACTCCATCTCTTTGACTCATTCTATGAAGCACTTTTTTACGCTCCTACAGTCATCTTCGCCTACTAACATACCAAACAATGAGAAACATATCTCGATATCTCTCTCTTCATCCTATACAACCAGAAATGTTGTCTAACATCTGATCCATCTTCGTACCCCCCCTTGATAGATAGAGTATGGAGAATTATGAGCCTCCGTCATAACCTCATGTCAAATATCTCCACTTAACACACAAAGACGACTCCAAAATGAGTGTCCCATCCTTGTGAATCCTCAACTCCTTCTTGAGTTCAGACTCACGCTTTTCTCGAAGCCTCTGAATTTTTGTATCCTTTGTCTGTGCTTCCCTGATCCTCTCAACCAAGGTGACAAAATCTATAAATTGGCCAAACTCCCGGTATCTTGTGGAAGCGCATAAAGAAGAGGCGTCCGTAAGTGGAGCATGGTGTTGGGAAATTCGTCGTGTCTTCTAGACTCGGGGGCTAGGTTCGCCTAGCAGTGCATAAGGCACGACGAGGCCTGGGATGCGGTTTGGTGGAAGCAAGGGGTCTCGCTCGCACATGCTGCGTGGCCGAGGCGTCGGAAAGGGATGGTGAGGAAGATGGGGAGAAGGCCTGGGACATGGGTCTGGCTCATACATGCTGCATAATTGTGAGGAAGATGGGGAGGAGATCTGGGACAAAGGATCTGGTGGTTGCGAGTTTGGCAAGAGGTCTATAGGTTTGGCGCGGTGAATATGGCTGAAAATCGAACGAAAGAGCTCGAACAAAGAGAGTTCTAACTCGTACAACTAAACTATAGAATGAGTTTGATTCGAGCCGAGCTTAAGGTCGATTCCAAAAATGGTGTTTGAACTGGATTCTATTAAGGATCGATCTTGTCGACTTAGCTCGCGAGCTCAAACTATACAAACCGAGTCCATGCTAATACCGAACCAAAACCCTATTAAACGTGTTGTATAAACCATCACATTGTTGCTCTCAAGTCTTAAATATTTTTTGTTGAATTACTTATGCTGTTACATCATAAATTTACCATTACTCTAGTGCATCAAAGCGTCGTCTGGACGCAATTATTAAAATTTGAGAAAGATAGAGAGGAGCGGAGCACGAGCCCGTTCGTTGAACAAGACCGAGTCGAACAACCTATGGTCAAATTCGGTTCGAACACCCGTTCGAATAGAAAAAAATTGATCAAGGTCAGTGCCGACCAATTCACGAACGAGCTTCAAACAGGAACACGAGCCGTTTGAATCATTTTACAACCCTAGCAGTGAAGGGGGCTGAGGAAAGAGGCCAGGTCGATAGGGAGGAGGGAGTAATGGTAAGGCATGAAGGGCACGGTCGGAAAAATGTTTGAGATTGCTAGCCAGAATCTAACCACAGATCTTGATTGTCACAAAGCACAAGATCAAACAAAGAAAATTGGCTAGCATTCACTTCTTTCTTGTGAGCTAAAATTTAGGAACAAGCGCAACATTTATCAGAGATATTAAAAAAAGTTTTAACAGAGGAAAGAAAGCTAGTTTTGATGCATTAGTAAACTTATTTACAACAGAAGATATCAAAAAAGTTTCTTTTTTTTATTTAATCTATTTCCACACAATTCAGGTCAGCTCAAGCCCGGTACTTCTTTTTTTAGATTTATAACCGCCACGATAGCTTAACAGAGGTTTCCCCCAATCAAACATATTTACATTATTAACATTCTCAGGCCCTCAGAACATGAAAAAGCAGCCGAGCGAGCCCTGGTGCTAAACTAGTGCTGTTGCGGCTGCTTGATGGTCAGTTCAGCTCTCAAGTGGAGAATACCATTGATGAAGTAGAGGCTGTCTTCTGCCAAGAAAGCTGCCCAGGGGATTGCAAACAAATTCCTGTAGCCCACCGCCTTTCCACCAGTAAATGTGTAGTACCCCTTGTACTTGCTCACGAAATCACCTGCTGGTCTTGTCCTCGCAGCAAACTCATAGTCTACTGTGAAGGCAACGGAACCCTTCTCTTGCATCCCCAAGAAGAGCCCAAAGCAATGTAATTGACTCTGTTGATCCACATTGCAGTGGGCCGAGAGAAAGAACCCCTGCCCACCCAAGTGAAATGCCTGGGAGTAGACCCGTCCTGATGGGAAGAGGTTTGCACACTCCTCCCTCTTAAGATCTAGATAGACGATGCATTGAGGGTGGGGAAGCTCGAATTCTACCACCTTTACTGGTTGGTATTTGTAAGCTCGCTCCACAAACCGACGGCTGGCAGAAGACTCCTCCGAGGCAAGGGCGCGCTGTCGGTGCGGCGTCTCAGCCTTGAAGAAGAGAGCTTCGAGTACGGCCTTGGAGGCAATCTCATTGTCCAGGTCATTGCATGCCAGAACCTTTCTTAGTTTCCTGCAGGTCATATATGGGAATCGAACGAGGCGAACGAGGCAGGACCCCAATATCTCTCTCCTTTCTTCCACTTTTCCGTACCGAGCACGAGCCCACTTGAGAAGGAAGTCATAGACTGCATCCTCTGATGCGACCTGAAGTATGTCGCTGCTAAGGATTGCTTCAATACCAACCAGAGGAAGATTCGTCAATTCATCTTGTGACCTGACAATTAGAGAGTGTTGAGTCACTGGAAAGTGAGTTATTAGTAACATAAAATCTATACCCACTCACTTGCTTAGATCTTGATATTTATTAGCAAGGAACTCCTTGGCTGCATCGGTCAGCGGCTGGACAGCTAATGCCATTGAGACACTGGAGGGAAGCTCCAAAAAAAGTAGTGCAGATTCTGTAGTCATGGATTGGCTCCTCAATAATTGACTGCAGTACCTCATGCAGGAAGCGACCTCAAATTTGTCAGCAGCCATCAGCACATCCAGCACGAGGGGAGCTGAAATACTCGATAACTTCCCACTATACATGAAACTTAGTAGTTCCATGAGAGCAGCTTCCTCTGTTCCAAGTGATCCAAGTGATTATCAAATTAATGATTTAGTCCATCTAAGGAATGGAACTTGTTGGATTCATGGTATTATGCATCAGCAATAAAAATAATAATATATAGAGCATCCTGATGCCAACGATCTTCCAACTCCTAACAATCATTACAATGGCATGTACATTCATTGGAATCCTTATAGTGTATTTTAATAGAATCTCGATTGGAAGAGGCTTCACAATTGCCCTAACGTCAACATTGAATCAATCCAAAAGGTAAGAAGCTGGCAAATTCATCACCCTATTTGTTAATAAAAATTCTTTAGTTAAGGAGTCAACAATCGCCTTTCTCTGCAAATGAATATGGTGGTTGTGTGTCCGTGGTTGGGTGGAAGCTTTTACCTTATTTCAGGTAAATCATACATTTACTAGAATAAGGCAGTGTTGGAACAAGTGACTGTCTAGGTCCTTCGTCGCAAATCCATCTCAACCAGGACCTAGTATTATCTGTCATGGGTACTAGGTAGCCGTGTAGGCCTCATTTTAGTCCATTTATGTCCTGCTTAGGCCTCTCTAGTCTGTGTGGTTGTGGGTAATGACAAGTTCTCATTTTAACTGCTGCTTTTAAGACAAGTTGATGGGTCATGGATAATAATAAGTGCTTCTTTGTTTGATCACATACTTTTTCTATTTTTCAGATTTTAGTTATTTTTTAAAATTGTTTTAACCCAACCCTTTAATTGCTTCACTTGCAGTTACCTTATGTTTAGTCTTAGAATAGATGGAGTCACTTGGTGAGACAGTAAGGCTTTGTGTCTGCATCTTGTATCACGGGTAAGGCTGCCTACATCTTGACCATGCATGATAGTGAGCCATGTGAGAATGGGAGCACTTTTTTAATGTTTAGTCTATAATTTTCTATATTTATCATTGTTTTAGACAATCTCTATCTCTGTACACACGCCTATAGTTTTTTAATCATGGAAGACATTTAATACCACCTAGGCCCCCTCCTAGTCCCATAGTGGTCGCTTCCTTCTTCACAACATTGGACTTAGGAATCCTGAGACAAGTTGAAAGCTCCGCAAAAGATGGATACTTGCTAAAATAGACTAGTTTAACAGAAAACCATGAAACAAGGGAGCAAAAAGGATTTTATGAGGAAAGCAAATATTAACTTTGATCTATGTGTTTCTACTCAAGTATAAAATCGTCCTTGACTAACATAGGTATCTCGGATTGAAAAAGGTCATCAAAATTCTATACTGCAAAACTTGGCATACATCTGTCTACGAAATTTGCAAAGTAGGGTCATTTAATTACAAATAAAGGTACTTCTCACTTAGATGCTATGTTGTACGGACACATTCGACACGACACATTTCAGACACAATGACATCGATTCTGCCACTATTTTGGTGTGTATTTCGGAGTGTCGTGCCGTGTCTGATGCATGTGTCCGACACGATCTCGACACAACATGAGTTTTGGAGTGCCGGTGCTTCTTGGCTTACATGAGGCTCCCTATCATGCATGATCTAGAGGCGAGTCAAACTGTTTGCAAACTTAACCATCTTACGAAGATGTTCTTTACAAGACAAACGGGCATTCTGAACATTTGCCAAGATGCAAGCGGCAAGCCCTATGTTGGAAGACTTTTAAGATAAAACATATGTTTATCAGAATCAGAAATCTTGAGAACTGAGACAAAAGTCGCTCAACATAAAATGCTTGTTTGCTGAAATAGACTTGTTTAACAGGAAAATTTTGAATAAGGTAGTAAAACACTTTCAGATGAGAAAACCAAATACTAACTTCCTGATCTATGTGATTTCTACTCAAGTATCAAATTTCTCGACTAACATCTGCGCACTTGAATTTCCGGATAGAAAAATGATTAAAGTTTCTACTCATAAACAAGGTTCCAGATATTGGATATCAGTCTCATATCCGTTGGTAGTTTGTCATACCGGAAACCGGACGACATATTGGAAATATAGGGTGCATCCTTAGATAATTCTATTATGCATATCATATATTACAATATTTTGCTTTGCAAATTATTATTTACAAACATAATTTTTTATTTTTTTATTTTTTTTGATAGATCAATTGCAAGCTCTTTGATGCAGAACAAGTCCCAAAGCAAGGAAGAAAGCAAATCAAAAGATTTGAAAGAAAAAACTTGCAAAGAATCACAGCTGCACGGTACAAAAGAAATCTATTTTTTCTTCACAACGTAGCAACAAAAATATATAATTTGATACTGGGCACCAAAAAAGTTTCAAACCCTAATTTTCTTGCATGTGCCTGTGATAGAAGGTGAGAAGATAATGTAGAAAAGAAGGACGAGAACAAGATGTAGAAGAAGATGACCATGAAGAAGAAGCAGGACATGCTGAGGTTGGCGGCGACGACATGCAAGTATTCTCCCTCCCTTCTTCTCTTCTTCTCTTTTTCAATTTTGTTTTCTTTTTCTTTTTCTTTTTGAGATTTTAGTTCCAAAGAGGAACAAAAGAGACTGATTGGTTTCTTTAGTCTGGTTGGAACAAAACAAATCGGTTTTTAATCCAAAATTTCCAATCAGGTTTACACCCGCTGACCTGAACCCGTGACTTAACCGGTTTGGGGCCGGTATATTGATCCAATATTTACAAAATATTGGACGAAAAACCGATCAAACCGGATAGTATATATTTCGGACCGATTTTTTTGACTCGATTGACCAAACCATATCGGCCCCCCTTCAAAACCGGTATAACGGCCGGTATACCGGTCATAGCACGGTCGGTATACCAGTTATATTGGCCGTCAATAACCAAAATACTACACATAAATACTCCTAGACTTCAATATTTTATTACACGACGAGTGGGACCGTCGTATGACTCTGCAATCCCTCCTCTCTCGCAACTCACTCGTTGGTACCGTTCTTGTTTGTGGTTTTCTTTTCTTCCAAGTTGCGACACTCATGTCCAACTTGAGAGGGAAAGTTAAACTCTATCCATCTCTCACTTGTTCTTGGCATCGTTATCATTCACGGTGACTATATGATTTGACCACTCTTTCGGTCAATCGTCTTCACATGCCGCTCTTGTCAAGCACCCACATGTTGACGGCTCTCTTTCGCATGTCCTAGATGGACAAAACTCGAACTCTTTTGTGATCCCTTCAGATATTTTTTGGGGGGACTTCTTGAGTTGTGAAATCCGACTCTCTTGTAACTTCTTTTGAAATTCCTTGAGTTGCGAAACCTTAATTTCTTTGATCCTGTGGTCTCTTTGGATTTTTTTTTCTCCCAGAATATTTTGAGTTGTGAAACCTGGCTTTCCTTTGAGTTCTTTTGAACATTCTTTTTCTACTGACTTTCTACTTCTGGGATTGCTTTGGTTTTCGAGCCCCAGCTTGCTTTCTTGAGATTCTCTCTCATATTCCTTCGGTATTTCTTCAATTTTGATGCCCCATTAGATGATTTCCAGTTTCAATTTTTTTTTTCTTCTCTCCAAGATGGAGTTGTTTTCACAAAGTTCCAGCTTGTGGGTGAATGTAGGAAATAGAATATATCTATTTAGTTTCTTGATGGCCAAGCTTACTAGATAGCCACTTTTGTGTTTGTATGCTTTATATATTGTATGGCCTTGGGCCATAATAAAATTTTCTATTGAGTAGCAAAAATGTAATCTCTTGATTTTCTACATTTACATTCTCCTTCGGACAGTACGGCCATCTGGTCACAAGTAAAGGGACATCTCACAAATGAAACTTCTATTAATGCAGGGTTTAGGGGTGGGATGGATGCATTCTTAAATCCATTTTATCATTAAGTTCTTTAGAAGACATAAACAAGCATCAACATAATTGCAACATTGAATTATAAAGCGCGCCTAGGCGCAAGGCGCAGGGACAGTGCCTAGGAACAAGCCAGGCGCACCACCTTAAAAAAGCGCACGCCTAGTGTAGAAAGGCGCAGGCTCCAGGCGCTCAACAAGGCGCACCTAGGCGTAAAGTTACTTCAATATATATATATATATATTGAAGTAACTTCTATATATATACATGTTATATAGTTTATGGGCAATATATATATATATATATATATATATATATATATATATATATATATATATTCCAACCTTCTATATACATGTTATATAGTTTATGGGCTTTATTGGAAAGTATAGAAATTATTGTCATTAATATTATTGTGGGTTTTAGATTGTTTTCTAAATTAGAATGAACTTCTATATTTAAAGGCTTATATATATGTGGTTTGTATATTATATGTATATAGTTTGGGTTATTTATATCTAATGGGCTTTTAGATTGTTATATATATATATATAAAGAATAATTTTGTGCCTATAATTAGTGATATTTTCAAGGAATTTGGACTTCTATGTAGCTAAGTTTTTAAATGTAGATATTTTTTACATATAAAGAAAAAAGTGTGCCTAGCTTTCAAAAGGCGCGCATTGAGCCTTGCGCCTCAGGCTCCAGGAACCTTTGCGCCTTGGTGAACCTTTCGCCTTTTAAAACTATGAATTGCAAGCACCAAATCTGACTATCCAACAGCCACACAGATCACATTCAAAAACAGGTATAGGAAAGATGAAGATGTATAAGCCTTTAATCCATTTATGGATTCCTTTCGAGACTCGAACAACACATCCTCCAAGATACAACAAGTGCTAGTCCTTGAATGCATTACAGTATCTAGAAAGACAAGGCAAGGGGGCTGCTGCCAGCTGAAGCTGTTCAGCTGAAAAACTTGAACAATATCCAAGTTCATTTTAATATGGAAGAAAAACACTATTGTTGTTTCGTGCATCGGAGACAATGTGCGGAATTTAATAGGCAAGGGTGTATGTGTACAGATAGGCATTGTGGAAGGATGCATAGGATGGAGCTTATCTGTCGTTGATTTTTGTTAGCAACCTGAATTTTTTAAGTGCCCGTGAAGCTAATTAGGGATGGAGCAAAGAATGCCATGACAAGATGAAGACCTGATAGTATGTTCAAGAAGATCCATGTTGGTGGCGAAACATTAGAAAAATCTTAAACAAGGGACATAAAAGTTGGAGTGTATATATATATATATTTTTTTTTGGAACCAGGTAAATTATTTCTGGAATCGCTCCCACTGGGATTCGAACTCCTGACCACTCGGGCCGCATGCATCTCTCTTAACCACTAGGCTAGAGGTCATCTGCAATGTATATATATATATATATATATATATATATATATATATATATATATATATATATATATATGGGAGCAGATCAAAAGCCCCCCTTAGAAAACCTCCTAAAAACCTCCTTACTCTCAGCCGTCCATTTAATGTTAATATTAATGTTAATGTTAATATTAATGTTAATATTAATGTTAATGTTAATATTAATTTTTATTTTTATTTTTATATTAATGTTAATATTAATGTTAATATTAATTTTAATGTTAAGTTTAATGTTAATTTTAGTATTTAACATTAATATTAACATTAACATTAATAGTAACATTAAATGGACGACTGAGAGTGAGGGAGTTTTTAGGGGGTTTTCTAAGGGAGGCTTTTGATCCGCTTCCTATATATATATATATATATATATATATATATATATATATATATATATATATATATATACACGATTCTTCACGACACTCTTGCTATAGAGCTGTTGTAAGCGAAAACTGATGCATGCTTTCTTATGTCCCATTTACTTGGCCTATGGAAACAGAAGAATGAATCGATTAACGTTTATCGCAACGGTACGGCTAAAGTGAATAAATTGACTAAGTTCGAAAGAAAGGCTAAGTTTCGCACATAAAAGAAAAAGGATAAGGTTCTAGAAAAGAGCATTTTTCAAGACTCTGCAAAACGGTCATTGGACAACTTATCGACAAGGTGTAGTTTCCTCGAACGGTTGTCCAGGCCAAGGAACCGATTCGGCCCGGGAGGAACGAGTATAGCAAGCGTCAGCCTTACATCGGCGTGGGTTATTCGGAAACTTTCGCACAGGGCTCGCTACCCGCCGCGAAAGGGTCGCCGTCTAACCCAGCTATAGTCCGTGATGGCTTGACATTGCCAGTGACCTTCACACCCTTTCACTGCTTGACTAATGCACGTGACACGGGATGAATATGATAGTTGCTCAATGTATACAATTTCATATGCTTGCCTCAAACATGTTAACATGCAAATCAAATAGGATGGTTAGAAAGATCACAAATATAGATAACATATTTTATAAAATTGCTTGAACCAAATGCAGAACTTGGATTTAATTAGCTACTCGCCAGTACATGTGATCGTACTGACCCTCGCTCTTTGCAGGTGCCAGGAATCAAGAAGAACGTGCCAACTAGCTAGGCGACGTTCGTGCTTTTGAAGTTTCGACCGCGCGTCGAAGACCTCACCGCTAAATTTTGAAGACTCTCTACCAGTCCAAGAAACATGTCTCGGCATCCCCCCAATCCAGGTGGCTGGAATACTTTTGTTGTACATGAGGGATGTATGTATGGAACGGTTATCTCATTGGCACTCCTTTTGTAATCGAGTCATGTTGTAAAGCCCGCGCGGCACGATTGTAATGGAGTCTGTAAATAATGTCTATTATCAATAAAATGAAAAGTTTCTTTGTCTCAATGTGTTCTTCAATTTGTCTGCGCTCACTCTCTTAGATGTTGTGTTTCGGATTACCTTATGACTATGCCTTGTGCGATCGCAAATTAGGTTCGCACGGTATCACGCCTGGGGGACGACTATTGATTCTACGGAATCGAGACGTGACATAATGGGGTGTGTGTGTGTGTGTGTGTGTATATATATATATATATATATATATATATATATATATGCAAAAGAAGATGTGAAATGCTAATACCAAAGTTTCTATGCTTTAGTAGAAGAGATTAATATTTGAAAGATTCACGCATCACAAGTAACAGTAGGTATAATGATAGAAATAATAAACCATCTTCATGATGTGTACTTATACTAATTTAATTTGGGATGAAGGATTTGGTGATATTGCAAAGCTTCAACAACCATGACTACGGAGCCCTTCCCGGGAAGTAGTTTTCTTTTCTCACTCTAGAAGGAGCAAAACCTAATATGGGTAAGGTTTCAAAGGCTGATGATAACTGGAAGTTGGTGATGTATTTCAAGATCATATCCCAAAGTTTGGTCACATTGGCATCGATCCAAAGAGTTGTCCAGAAGATATGGAGATTAAATGTCTCTGTCAAGATCTCAAAGATGGAACTCCATGAAGAGGCTTTTATGGCGAGGTTTGAAAACCTAGAAGACCTTGAAAAAAATCTTCAATACTAGTCCTTGGAAGTTTGACGGCAATCTAGTCATGAGAGAAATATTTCAAACAAAGCTCCGGAAGAATATCTATTTTCCGATGCCAAGTTCTGACTGGAATTCCACGGTCTCCCTAGTTACCTTTTAAAACCAGAATTTATTCTCTGATTGCCATGATCCAGGTATTGTTCGACCTATTGTTCAGAAAGAAGCGGAGCAGCAGGTATCCTTTGCAAGGGCCAAAGTTCTACTTGACATCACCAAACTTTTTCTCAGAGAACTCAATACGACAGTGGCGAACATCATAAATTATAAAGTTCGTCTAAAATATAAAAGACACCCTCTTCTTTGGTAGGCTGGGACATCACATCATTGATTATGTCATTGGTTGCCCCAAGCATAAAGAGATTTCTCAAATAATTCAAGAAGAATGGTCTGAAAGTGCTAACCCTTAGAAGCATAATCTCCTAGGAGGCCAACGAATCTTAATAAGAACCTCGATTCAATGATTTTTAATTGGGAGCTCGTTTCTCCGGCAACGAGAACGCTTCCCATAACATGATCAGAATTTTAAAATAGAACAAAAATGCTTTAATCTTTGAAGACTGAACTTTTGACATCAACAATCATTTGTTCCTTTCCAAATGACCCATATTAACACTACTGCAGTCAGTGTTCTAAATTGTGGCCTAGACGGCCGCCTAGCACCTAGGCCGCAGTTTAGAACACTGACTGTAGTAGTGTTAATATGGGTCATTTGGAAAGGAATAAATGCTTTAATCTTTGAATACTGAACTTTTGACATCAACAACATCATAAAATCGACTGCTTCCATGCTAGCGGCTGACACATTGCCTAAATCACAACATCAGCTGCAAGGAGAAGATGCACCTACTTCCAGCTTTGGATTAAACCTCAGTCTCTGTTTTGGAAGATAAATTTGGATGACGAATTTTTTACGACCATAAATTAGGGGTAGCAGCTACTTGAGAGAGAATCAGGGCAATTTCCATGGTGCAAAAGCATCTCTAGGCCTTGGAGGATCACCACTAGAAGCAGAAGGTCAAGCATTCAGGTTAGCATTACAACTCTGTGCTGCCAATGGAATTCAAAAAGTTGTCATCGAAGGAGATTCGTAAACACTAGTGGATGCAATTTAACCTTAAGACCAACAATTTCCCCTAGAGAGTTCGAATACCTATTGAGGAAGGAAGGCAAGCGACTACTACATTGACAGAATCTACTTTCAGCCATATCTCAAGATCAGCAAAAAAGGCAGCCCATTCTATAGCTACCTTAGCTCTTACTTCATATGTAACTCTTAGTTATAAGCATAGCTCATTTGTCACTTGGTTGTATGAACATCCACCCTCTTGTACAATGGTTCACATCTTTGATGATGCGGCCTCAAACTTAGTTGATTGATGAATAAGATGTCAGTTTCACTTTGCCAAAAAAAAAAGATGGCAGCAGATTTAAAAGAATGGGGGATTAGCAACAAGCAACCTAGAAGATGCAACGTTTGATTTTAGAATGTCTTGTGATAATATAATAACAAATACATTTTCTGAGAATTGAAGTAAAAAAAACGGTAATGTTGGCAAAATAGTAGTCATTGAATTTTCCAACTGAGGAATCTAGAAGATATAACCTTGATTTTGGAATGTCATGTGACAATACAAATACACAATACCAAATACATTTGTAAATTTATGGTAGTTTTGGTATAAAAAAATAATAGATTCAATTTCCCAAACCAAAAGCGAAGAAGGATACAAACACTATTTTAAAAAGATTGTAAAGAGTTATGTGTAATGTCCCGTCCCTCTCAGTTTCGGAGGAATCGAAACGAAACGGCATTTGGACTTAGCCATGCAACGACTTGCTCGAAGTCCAACTCGGCCGAGACAACTCCTCGTTCAGGTGCTGGCTTCGATGAACTTGCCTCAGCTTGGCCTTCACACTTAATAACTAAAAGTTTTTACTGCACTGAATAGGCTTGATAATAAAAGAGATGGATCCATATAGCTAAGGGAATAATCTCATTGTGTCAAATGAGTATAGAACTTGAAAGTGTTAGCTTGTTGCCTAGATATCAATCCACGATGGTTTTCAAAGTGGCACTCGGTCTTTCGATCGCACGTATGGAGTTAAGCAAAGTAATGCCACGGGCTATCGACTTGATGTCATAGCAAGCACGTTTCCACAGCTAAATGCTTGTCATAGTAAGCACGTCCCCACGCTTTCATTGGCACATTTCCAATGTACGGCTGAATCAAGTGATATGTCCCCAGTCTCACAGTTGTCATATAGAGTATGACACGGTCTATGGCACATATGGAACATGTTTTTTTTAGTTAAGTAGGAAGGCCATGTTGTAGCCGTTTCCTGGCTTTCAAAGAATGGAAAGTTCACGTGACCATTCTTCGCCGAGGCAGTCCCTCGTTTGGGAGTCTCCAACGAAGTATGGAAAGTATGGTTATGAGCACGATATGCAAAGGATTTGAGTCGTACCACAAATTAGATCATGCATTTACGTGAGTTTAGATGTTCTCGTAGGTACGTGTTATGGACAACTTGTGCACAAGGACGATGTTTCTTCGGACGACAACCTGGGGCCACAGGACCGATCCGGCCATGGATGAAACATGGTATAACTGATGCTGGGTAGGCAACCAGGAATTCGATGGACTTTCAGTAGGGCAAGCTACTTGCATTGATCGACCTAACGTCTCTCCAGCTATGTCCAAGATGGCTAGTTAATGTCAGTGACCTTTCATATAGATGAGTCGGTGTGCTGAGCGGCAATCCACATGCACGATGTCGGTTGAGTCACAAGAATGTGTACGCACGGCACGAATGAGTCAAGAAATGTGTGCACAATTTGCACAACAAGTTTTATGAAGCCTAAGATATGGCTATACATAAAGACACGTGCCTCGGCACGAGATGTAGCGTTATGTTTTGAGTCGTTGACACATAATTGCGTAAGTTTGGAATTGAGTCGTTGAGTTGAATAGAAAATGCCGTATGACAAGGTATGGTTAAGTCACATTGAGTTACGAGACACGATCTCGATGTTGTTGCACAACTGAGTTTATGGCACGACCACCGAGTTGCGAGGCACGACCTCTATGTAGAATCACAAAGGAGTTTCATGGCACGATTTTGTCGTCGCATTACAAAATAGGCTAGGAGCCTGTCCTAAAACTGATCCAAAGGCAAAATTAGAAAGATTACAAAAGAATGAGTTGCACTCACTAAAATGAACGTGTTGGTTTTGTATGGTTGCGCTAGGGGCTCACTCACCATACGGTTGTGTACTGATACCCCACCAGTCTTCATGTGCAGGTTCAGGTATCAGCAAGCTCGGGACGGGGCTCGCTTGGACGCGCTGAGGCATGAAATTCCTTAGCGTTTCGAGGCGTACGGTCGCGTTGAAGTCTTCACCTATACGGAACATAATGTATGGACATTGCCTTCTGAAACATCCACAAGTGGGTAGCCATGAACTTTTATATTGAGAGATGAGAGAGAGTTGAGTGATTGTATACAGAAAAATTGTGAGCCAGAGTGATTGTAATCTTGGCTTCATGTCTTTGTAATCTTATTTTTATTAACAATAAAAGACTTGGTTTAGCTTGAATGCTTGTGTTCTCTTTATTATTCAATGCTTCTGCTCGGGACTACTGTGCGACGACCCCGTCGCTTAGCCTGGAATCGGCCATTATGGAAATCGTCTTACGCGAGCGCAACCTAGGCTCACACGACATCACGTCCTAGCGAGGACGATCGGCTCTGCGGAACCGGAACGTGACATAGTGGTATCATAGCACGACTTTACGTCCTTAGACTTTCGATTGAATTCTTTAACTCTGATGCCTTCGTACTAAATGTTGTTTCTGCAATCGATGTTGTTGGTGCGCTCTCTCTCACTGTTCCGCTGGTTATTCTATACAATAAATCTATATATTTTGTAAAATCTCACGAGGGAAATTCGATTGAACAAGAGATAGTATCACATAAGGTACGGTTGGCTGAGTTGAGCTGGGCAATATACACCAATACTTGCGTCAACATTGGCAAGTTATGTGCAGGATCAAAATATTTTCGGATGGGAATATGTTGACTCGATTTATGAGATATTGGATAGATAACGATAAAGGTGCTATTGAAAGTTGATATCGTCAATACGATATATAGACAGAACGTGCTTGAATTTTGAGGAATGGTTAGAACGGAGATTCAAAGTGATCGGTTGTGATTCGAATAATCACTTTAAGGAATTGTCGAGTAACTTCATCCCTGAGTGATGTATGGGATAGTCTTGGGATAATAATCGACTGAGGATCAGGGTTCCAATGAGTCAATCAACAAGCGATGAAATTGCGCAAAGCCTTAAAAAGAGTGTTTCAAAGTTAGTCGTGACTTGATAGCTAGTATGAGTTTGATTCGAACGAACGAGAAAACGACGCACATCGGATTGGGATTGCGCTGATTATGAAATGTAAAAATGATTTAGTAGGTAGATTGAACCGAGAAAAAGTTAAAGCGTAACGAAATGAATAACTCAGACGAGGAATTGATATGGACCATATATGAAAATATTAATATAGAACTGAACGGAATAGAATTTTGAATTTGACTAAGAAAAGATAGCACAATTGGAGGATAGCGTGCATGGAAACATTGATTTGAAGATACGAGAATAATTCTAAGGATTTAGAATAGATGTTGCTCGATAACTTGAGTTAGTATAGAACGATACGATCGAAGGAAGATGTTGCTCGATGACTTAAGATAAACAGATAGACGAACGTGATTTTTGGGTTTAAACAAATTAATGACGTAACTAATTTGATCTCGAATGTCGAGGAACGGATCGTATATTCAGTTGGATGATAGTATTAGTTCACGACTCGAAGTTCATTGCAAAGGAAGATCGTCAGGTTATGTATATCATCGATGGTATTGAGACGTATCAAAGATCGATGTGCGATAACTCGGGGGTACTCTGATTCGAGGAATAAAGATCGTGTAAAATGTTATTGTTCAGATGGATTATATAACTTGGGATTTTGATAGTAATGAATGTGTAGATGACTTGATAAGATAAAACTTGAAGTTTGCGTGAATGGATACTACTCGGATTATACGAAACGAAAATATTAACGGATTTGATGATTATTGTGATAAGGATCGTTATGACTCACAAAATTCGATAGGCGATGTTGTGATTTTACAACAAGATAGATGCACGAAATTGAGAACTAAGTAGGATTTGGATTTTGAGAAAAGTTATGATTGACGAATTTAGGATGAAAATGTTACGAATCAAAATTTGGCATCGATGATTACGACTTATGCATTTGTGATCTAAGTATACAAATTTGGATTGATAGGTCTATTAAACGGATTGAAGATGGCGAGTTCGAGAGTTGTGAGTTTGCATCGTTGAACCATGTCGTGATCAAGGATGATCGTGACGATTTACCCTAGGAATGGCTTTGTTAAATGACTCGGACCTCCTTGAACGTAATCTTACAAGGGCGAATAGGAGAAATCTATGCTCGAAGTTTAGAAATCGGAGTGATGCGAGCTTGGGTAGGAAGGCCCCGTACTATCGACTACGGTTTGACCTTAGAACTGGGAGATGAGTGTTTTGATATTGGTTGCACGGAATGTTGATCGAGACTTTGACTTAGTCTTATGAGTTAGCCTAGCAGTTAGGCAGACGTCCCTGTGTGGAGAGATAGACTCAGTGCGATCGACCTTAGCGAGTGTCGCTTGGACAGATTATAGAGCTGGGGTAGTTAGTTATAAGAATTGAGACGTGAAAGTTGGACTTACGATCTTAGAATGTTTTAACGATTAATAGGATTTGATGGGCAATAATATTGGCTATTGTTTTGGATGGATAGATGGTTTGCGAATCGAAAAGTCAAGTGAGTTCTTGATGATGGAAATTGCACCTATCAGTTTCGTTTGGATTCTCTATCACGAGGCTTGGTTTTGAAATGCACATATTTCGGGGACGCCTTAAATATATGCACGATCCAACTCGAGTGGTATGTTGAATTCAAATGAGACCGAAGGTATGATCGTTGAAATGAAATAGAATGAAATTGGGTTTGATCAATTGGGTTCGAGGTAAACACACTAAATTGCATAGGCGGAATATTTGAAAAATGGACGTTGATGTTGTATAGATTGAATGAATGAACGATCGTATTCGATTGAAAAGAATCAAATATGTTGGGTCGAATTTTCGAGCATAGAGGAAAGTTAGTGATCGAAAATGAATTCGTGTATCGATGAAATCGAACGTGTTTCGAGAATTAAATAAAAGCAAGAGTATACTTGGTTGGATTGAAAGAATATCATCGGGATTGAAAAATTGTATTCGAAAGAGCGTATTCAGGATGTACATAATTAGAAGATTCGGATTTTGATTGATTATTCATAGGGTTTAAAAATATTTGAAAGATAGAACGATGCGAGCGATAACGTCGGACAATAATAAAAAATTGTTAGCAAAAATTAAGTATCGATACGGGTGATTTTGAGTAAGACATTAAAGCGGTCAGGTTTGAACGATCATTTGGGATTTGAAATTGAAGACTTAAGGATTATCGGGATTTGGTTAAAGGGGGTAATAGTGGGTTTCGAATAGGAGAAATACTTGGTTGCACGTTTCAGAACGATCGAGGATATTGCTCGAGTAGGTTTACCCTAGAGTTAAGTGCCTGTATGTGAGGCAAGTTGTTTACCCCGTGTTTAAGAATAGCAGCGTGAGGCGCAGTATGGATAAGATAGGACTTGATGATTATATTGGGATATAGTTGACCGATAAAAATTTTGGCTAAGGCATGAGCGCGACTCTGAGTGATGCAACAAGTATGAAAGGTGTTCGAGATCTTAGATGTATGCCAGACGAATGCAAGTCGAGTATAAACGATAAGTTGATAAGTGTATACTCAGTAAGTTTCGAGGACGAAATTTTTTCTGAGTGGTGTATTATATAATGTCCCGTCCGCTCAGTTCAACCGGAGGAATCGAAATGCAACGGCATTTGTACTTAGCCATCCAACGGCTTGCTCGAAATCTCGCTCTGCCGAGGCAACTCCTCGTTCAGGTGGGTGGCTTCAGTGAACTTGCCTCGGCTTGGCCTTCACACTTAATAACTAAGTTTTACTGCATTGAATAGACTTGATAATAAAAGAGATTGATCCATATAGCTAAGGGAATAATCTCATTGTATCAAATGAGTATAGAACTTGAAAGTGTTAGCTTGTTGCCTAAATATTAATCCACAATGGTTTTCAAAGTGGCACTCGGTCTTTCGACCGCACGTACGGAGTTAAGCAAAGGAACGCCACGGGCTATCGACTTAACGCCATAGCAGGCACGTTCCCACGGTCTAAATGCTTGTCATAGCAAGCATGTCCCCACGCTTTCATTGGCACATTTCTACTGTACAGCTGAATCAAGTGATATTCCCCACGGTCATACAGTTGTCATATAGAGTAAGACACGGTATATGGCACATATGGAACACGTTTTGTTCAAGTTAAGTAGGAAGGCTATGCAATATCTGTTTCCTGGGTTTCAAAGAATGGAAAGTTTACGCGACTGTTTTTCGCCGAAGCGGACCCTCGTTTGGGAGTCTCCAACGAAGTATGGAAAGTATGGTTATGAGCACGATATACAAAGGGTTTGAGTCGTACCAAAAATTAGACCATGTATTTACGTGAGTTTAATGTTCTCGTAGGTGCGTGCCGTAGACTTGTGCACAAGGGAGATGTTTCTTCATACGACAACCTGGGACCGCAGGACCGATTCGGCCATAGATGAAAACGGTATAACTGATGCTGGGTAGGCAACCAAGAATTCGATGGACATTCAGTAGGGCTAGCTACCTACATTAATCGACCCACCGTCTCTCCTAGCTATGTCCAAGATGCCTAGTTAATGCCAGTGACCTTTCATATAGATGAGTCGGTGAGCAAAGCGGCAATCCGCATGTACGATGTCGGTTGAGTCACAAGAATATGTAAGCACGGTACGAATGAGTCAAAAAATGTGTGCACGGTTTGCACCACAAGTTTTATGAAGCCTAAGATTTGGCTATACGTAAAGACACGTGCCTCGACACGAGATGTAGCATTGTGTTTTGAGTCGTTGACACATAATTGCATAAGTTTGGGATTTGAGTTGTTGAGTTGAATAGAAAATGTCGTATCGCAAGGTATGGTCAAGTCACACTGAGTTACGAGACACGATCTCGTTGTTGTTACACGACTGAGTATATGGCACGACCTCTACGTAGAATCACAAAGAAGTTTTATGGCACGATTGTGTCGTCGCATTACAAAATAGGTCAAGAGTCTGTCCTAAAACTGATCCTAAGACAAAGATTAGAAAGACCACAAAAGAATGAGTTGCACTCACTAAAATGAACGTGTTGATTTTGTATGGGTGCGCGAGGGACTCACTCACCAGTACGGTTGTGTACTGATACCCCACTAGTCTTCATGTGCAAGTTCAGGTATCAGTATGCTCGGGACGAAGCTCGCTTGGACGTACTGGGGCATGGAGTTCCTTAGTGTTTCGAGGCATGCGACCGCGTTGAAGTCTTCACCTATACGGGACATAATGTATGGACATCGCCTTCTGAAGCATCCACAAGTGGCAAGTATTGAACTTTTGTATTGAGAGATAGAAGAGAGCTGAGTGATTGTATTCAGAGAGATTGTGAACCTGAGTGATTATAATCTTGGCTTTATGCCTTTATAATATTATTTTCATTACCAATAAAAGGCTTGATTTAGTTTGAATGCTTGTGTTCTCTTTATTATTCAATGCTTCTACTCGGGACTTCTGTGCGACGACCCCATCGCTTAGCCTGGAATCGGCCATTATGAAAATCGTCTTGCGCGAGCGCAACCTAGGCTCGCACGGCATCACGCCCTAGCGAGGACTATCAGTTCTGCAGAACCGGTGCGTGACACTATGTAAAATGAAAAAATTTACCATGTACAACAACAAAAGTCATTATCCCAAAATTTTGGGATTGACTGTTTGAATCTTCTTCATCCAATCAGTTCTGCCAATGGCCATCTCCTCTTTAACACTGATGTTAAGTGTTATATTAGAGTTACGAGTTAATGGCTTTAGTCCCACATTGCTTAGAATAATAGGAGTGGAGGCTAGCCTCTCCTATATATATGTAGTCTCTCATCAATAATAATCATCTCATTATTTCCATTCTACATGGTATCAGAGCCAAAATCATAGCCGTCACCCACCACTCTCCCTCTCTCCACAAAACCCTAATCTCTACACACACAAAAACTAGTCGTCGCCCCGCCCCCCCTTCTCGGACCTACTGCCCCCCCCTCCCTGACCTGGACCTGCTGCCCCCACCCCCGCCCCCTGTCAGCCTCCCCCCCCCCCCGCCCCCTGTCAACCCCCCCTTTCCGGACCTACTGCCGCAACCCCCCCCCCCCTCCCCGACCTGCTGCCCCCCCCCCCTGCCCCCTGTCACCCCCCCCCCCCCCCCCCCCGATACCTCCAATCCCTAACCCTAACCCTCTCCTTCCATCAGCCGTCACCCACTCCCTCCAAACCCTAGTTTAGTTTCTAATAAAAAAAAATCATTGTTGGGATTCTCAGAGGAGAAACATTTGTTGGAACCTCTGCCCATCAATGCTGGAAATTTAACAAAGAGCACACATATGATTTGTTGTGCATGAATCTTTGTTTCTTTCCTTTGATCTTCACACCAGGATCTATCAGAGGTTACCATGGATTATCTCTCTGTCCTGGCTTGTGATTCACACTCTCTACTTTCTATGCACGTATGCCGGTTCTGGCTCCGTTTTTAGCGCATTGGCAGAGTTGCTGTGTTTATCAAGTGGAAAGAACAAATCGACAGTCGAATCTCTGATAAATGGCAGACTCTACGGCGAATAGCAGTACCACAGATACTAGTGTCAGCAACACACTAGCGGGCACTAGCACGACGATTTCCTCCATTCGACTTGTCGATCGACGGTTGGAAGGGCCAGAGGACTACTCGACATGGAGAAAGAAGGTCGAGAAGACACTTCGAGGAATGCGGTTGTCCAAACATCTGACTGATAACCCTCCAACAGACGATGATCCCATCTTTGAGTAATGGGAGACAGATGACAGTCGACTGTTTACACAGTTGATGAATTCCATGGAACCATCGGTGGAAGACATGGTTCAAAATACGGACTCCGTGAAGGAGTTATGGGAAATGTTGGCGGCGGCGTTTGATGGTAAACGCGATTTGTCTCGTATCTATGACTCGCGTTGATGTGTACCGAGCAAATCAAGAAGACAAATCTCATAAAGACCATTTTCGGGCCTTCAAGGCTATGACGGATGAGATCGACCGCGTATTACCTCTTACGTCGGATATTAATGAAGCACGAACTCAACGTGAGCAGCTTCATGTCATGGCTTATCTCGCCTCTCTCCGTCCTGATGCGGACTCTGCTCGTTCTCAGATTATTGTTGGATCTGATGTACCGTCCCTGTTGGAAGCACACTATCGTGTCCTTTGGGTTGCCAAAGTCGTTGAGATCACTCCGGGTGATACTCCTGCTGATCGTTCTGCTCTCGAGGCCGCTCGTACAGGATTTCGTGGTAGTCGTGGCGGCCGACGGGGTGGTCGTAATGCTGGTCGTGATGGAGGACGGGACAATGGCGGTCGTGATGGAGGAAGACCGCGCACATGCTTTAACTGTGGTCAGCTTGGCCATTTCTATTGGCAATGCACTAAATCACCTGCTGCTAATATCACCACTGATGCCCCTGATGATGGTGTCCGATCTATTCAGATGACTTCGGACTCATATACAGAGTTCCTTGATTTCCAAGCTCAACGTCATGGTGAAGCATCCACGTCTGGTTCCACAGCTGGTTACTCCGCCGCGTGCATAGTGAAACCCAAGCAATGGGTAATTGACTCTGGTGCATCCTCTCACATGACTGGTGACGCAGGTACGATACATGATTATGTACCTATACGTCGTGCTTCTGGCATTACTGTTGCCAATGGCAGTTCCCTAACAGTCCGAGACCGTGGAAGTGCCAATCTTTCTTCCGGACTGTCACTCAATTCTGTACTGCTTACTCATGGGAATCCGTTCAGTTTAATTTCTATTAGTCAAATTACTCGTGAACTATATTGCTCAGTAACATTTTTTTCTGATGGTTGTGTTTTTCAGGACCTGAAAACTGGAAAGACTATCGGTAAGGGGCATGTGGCTGGAGGCTTGTACCTGTTTGACGCAACTCCTTCTGTTGTCTGTGCCGGCATAAAACTCGATCTTGTCGAGTTACATTGTCGGTTAGGCCATCCATCGTCCCAAGCTCTCCAGAAAATGTATCCATCTTTAGATATTTCCTCTTCTTTTCATTGTCAGCCATGTAGTTTAGCTAAGCATCATCGGGTTCCTTATCCGGTGAGTCCAAATAAAATTGCTTCCGCTCCTTTTGAGTTGGTACATTCTGATATATGGGGACCCTGTCCGACTGACTCTGTAATGGATTTTAAGTACTTTGTTACTTTTGTCGATGATTACTCACGTGTCACTTTTGTTTATTTGATGAAAAATCGCTCCGAGTTATTTAACATCTGGTGCAACTTTTATTCTGAAATAAAAACACAATTTGGTCTTCCAATCAAAAAATTTCGGAGTGACAACGGCCGTGAGTATTTATCTCGTGATCTCGATAAACATCTGGCCCTCAATGGCATCATCCACCAAATCTCTTGTGCGTACACACCACAACAAAATGGTGTAGCCGAACGCAAGAATCGCCATTTATTGGAAACAACACGTGCTCTTATGTTTCAAGCACGTACTCCCAAACGATTTTGGTCGGATGCGGTTCTTACTGCTTGTTATCTTATTAACCGCATGCCATCGTCTGTTTTCAATGGTAGCTCTCCCTTTTCTAGGCTTTTTCCTAGACGAGAACCATTTCCTCTGCCTCTCCGCATCTTTGGCTGCTTATGCTATATTCGGAATACCCGACCAACCCTTTCTAAATTAGATCCTAAGGCAATACAATGTATTTTTCTTGGATATCCTAAAGATCAGAAAGGATATCGGTGTTTCTCCCCTGTCTTAAAGCGATATTTTTTCACTCGGGATGTTACCTTTGTAGAAACAGAATTTTCATCATTCCCACAATCAACGGGTCCGGCTCCTCTGGTCTATCCAGAAGAGGATTTTTTGTTATTTCCTCCTCAAACACAACAGCTTTCCGTACGGGTGCCCTCCCTTACAAAGCCAGTCTCCCAGGCAGATGGTCCACATACACCGATTCAACCATTACCGATATCGTCCACAGAATCATCCTCCTCTGGTTCTACCAGCAGCTCCGGCTTCAATGAGTTGCCTCCATCTGTTCCATCAGCAGCTCCACCAGTTCCGCCAGCAGCTCCGACGGTTCCACCTCCAGAACGTCCTCGTCGTGCCTGTCGTGATCATCCCTTGTATGTTGACAGCTACAAAGGACTTACCAGTCACACTCAGTCTCTGGTGGCTACTATTGATGGGATTCAGATCCCCAATACCGCTGAGGAGGGTCTCCGACATCCTGGTTGGCGTGCTGCTATGAACTTGGAGATGAAAGCTCTACAGGAGAATCATACTTGGGACTTAGTCGACTTACCTACTGGTAAACAGGCAGTCGGCTGCAAATGGGTGTTAACAATTAAGGTAAAATCGGATGGCACTCTTGATCGACTGAAGACTCGTCTGGTGGCCAAAGGATACTCTCAAACCTATAGTGAGGATTACTTCAAGACATTCTCTCTTGTGGTCAAAATGACATCCGTTCGTGTCCTCATGGCCTTGGCCATTCGATATGACTGGCCGTTACTTTAGCTAGATATAAAGAATGCTTTTCTCCACGGAAATCTTGATGAAGAGGTATATGTGATGCAACCTCCCGGGTTCGTTGCAAGGGAGGATAAAGTGTGTCATCTAAGGAAGGCCCTCTATGGTCTGAAACAATCACCTCGTGCATAGTTTGGTCGATTTACACATGTTGTTACTCAATTTGGCATGTGTCAATCAAAGAAGGACCATTCAATCTTCTATCGACACACATCTGCTGGAAGAATACTCCTTGGTGTCTACGTTGATGATATTGTAATCACGGGAGATGACAGCCAGGGTATTGCAAGTCTCAAGAAGTTTCTTGGAGAACAATTTCAAACAAAGGATATGGGATCCTTGAACTATTTCTTGGGCATTGGGGTCACACAGGGTAAGCGGACCATTGTAATGTCGCAAAGAAAGTATGTGCTGGACATACTAAATGATGCAGGCATGATGCAAGCAAAGGGAGCAACCTCACCTATGGATCCAGGGGTGAAATTACTTCCAGACGAAGGGGTCCTAATGACCAATCCAGATCAGTATCGTCGAGTAGTTGGAAAACTCAACTACTTGGCAGTTATGACGCGTCCGGACATTTCTTTTGCAGTGAGTGTTGCAAGTAGATTTATGGCTTCTCCAAGAATTTCACACTGGCAGGCAGTTCTCAGGATTCTGTGTTATCTAGTAAAGAATCCAGAAAAGGAATTCGAATGGAGAATAATGGACACATTCGCATTGAGTGTTTTACTGATGCTGACTGGGGAGCAAGCCTAACAGATAGACGGTCTACATCTGGCTACTCAGTATTTATTGACGGAAATCTAGTGTCATGGAAGAGCAAGAAACAAAGTGTAATAGCACGCTCAAGCTCAGAAGCAGAATATCGAGCTATTGCTCATGGCACGTCAGAAATATTATATATGAAGCATCTCCTACAAGAACTGGGAGAAGACGCAGGGTCTCAAGTGGCAGATCTATGGTGTGATAACCAGTCTGTTATTCACATTGCCACCAACCCAGTATTTCATGAACGGACGAAGCATACTGAAATTGACATTCATTTTGTTCGTGATGAATATACAAAGGGAGTGATAAAGTTTCAACATGTGAGGACCGGCGACCAGATAGCTGATATCTTCACAAAGCCTCTTCTTGGTCCTCGGGTTCAATTTTTATGTAACAAGCTGGACATGATTGACATCTATGCTCCAGCTTGAGGGAGGGTGTTAAGTGTTATATTGGAGTTATGAGTTAATGGGCTTCAGTCCGACATTGCTTAGAATAATATGAGAGGAGGCTAGCCTCTCCTATATATATGTAGTCTCTCATCAATAATAATCATCTCACTATTTCCATTCTACAACTGACAAAAACAATATCTTACTTTAAAACTCCAATCCATGTTTGTTTAAGCCTATATCTAGTCATGACAACTCCTTTAATTACTATATTATTGGTCCTCCTTGTCGGAGAATTTATTGGTTTGTGTCACATGTTCAAACTTCCTACATCAGCTCCTTTAACTACTATATTTATTGTTTTGTGTTGCATATGTTCAAACTACCAACAAAGGTTTTCTTTCATCTTGTTCTCAATTGATACTACCTCTAACTTCCCATAATGAGCTAATTTTATCCTAATCTTTTAATATATTTCCACTCATCCATGTTAGCATTCTTATTTCATCTTACACTATTTTCTGGACATGTTTCTTAATTGTCCAACACTGATTCATAGCACGGATCGTCTTATAGCAGTTTTCTAGGGTTCTTCCAACTTCAAAGGTATTAAGAAATCAAAAAGTAATCTACAAGAACCCCCTCCATTTTGCCCCACGTCGATCTATCCTTTCGTGATTCGCTACTCGAATTGCTCTCCATTACACACTCACTCAGGTTTCGCCATTTGCACCACGATCCTCTTGTCAAACATACGACTACTCCAGGTCCGGCTCTCAATTAGTCACTAGCTGAATTTACCGACTCCTCCCCCCATAATATTTAAGCGCATACCGTGCCCAGGAGGATTCCAACCACCAACTTAGTTTTTTATGGATTTTTATGTCTCACAGACTTGACTCCTTGAACCAATGCTAGTCGACTATATATATATATATATATATATATATATATATATATATATATATATTAAAAGCAGGTGTAATTGAGCGTTGTATTTCTCTTCATTAATGGAGTAGTATAAATAGGAATACAATTGAACTTCCTTCCTAACTAATAGCATAAATAGATAAACAGAACAGATAACTAATCCTATGAAATAGGAACTAACATAGTTACAGTAACTAATTTAGACTCATTCTAACACTCGCCCCTCAAGTTGGTGCGAAAATATCTTTCATGCCCAACTTGCTGAGACAATCATCGAACTTCTACCTGTATAGGCCCTTCGTGAGTACGTCTGCAAGCTGTTCTGTTGTTGGAACAAATGGCATGCAGATTTCTCCTTTCTCGAGATTCTCCTTTATAAAATGGCGATCTATCTCCACGTGCTTGGTCCGGTCATGTTGGACCGGGTCGTAAGCAATGTTGATTGCGGATTTATTGTCACAGAAAAGTTTCATAGGTGAGCTTGATTCGATTTGTAGTTACTCAAGGAAGCCACTTATCCAAATGACTTCGCATATTCCTTGTGCCATAGCTCAAAATTCAGCTTCCGCACTGCTTCGAGCCACTACTTGCTGCTTCTTACTTCTCCATGTCACCAAGTTACCCCAAACAAAGGTACAATATGCTGAGGTTGATCTTCTGTCATCTAAACACCCGGCCCAGTCTGCATCGGTATAAACCTCAATCTGCTTGCTCTCGTTTTTCTGCAAGAGTATTCCTTTTCCTGGACTGCCCTTGGGGTAGTGTAATATTCTGTACACAGCCTCGAGGTGACATTCAGATGGACTATGCATGTATTGACTTACAAGACTCACGATATAAGCGATCGGGGCGAGTATGAGCCAAATAAATCAATTTTTCAACGAGTTTTTGATACCTGGTTTTGTTCGCCGGTACATCTCCTTCTTTCTTGTTGAGCCGATGGTTGGGATCAATCGATGTTGAAACCGGTTTGCACTCAAGGAGACCAGTTTCAGACAGAAGGTCTAACACATACTTCCGTTGTGAAATTGCAATTCCCTTTGGTGATCTTGCGACTTCCATTCCCAGAAAGTACTTGAGATTTTCCAAGTCTTTTATCTCGAATTGTTGAGCCAAGAAACGCTTTAGTTTTCTGAGTTCAGCCTCGTCGTCTCCTATCATAACCATGTCATCTACGTAAGCAATTAGTATGGCCATTTTACCTCCCGGAGTGTGCTTGTAGAACATTGTGTGATCAGACTGAGCCTGTTTGTAGTGCTGATCCTTCATCGCTTTTAAAAAACCTTCTGAACCAGGCTCAGGGAGACTGTTTAAGGCCGTATAAAGCCTTCTTCAATCTGCACACCTTTCCATCGGAGTTCCTATCAAAACCGGGTGGAACTTGCATGAATACTTCTTTTTCTAACTCCCCATTTAAGAACACGTTCTTGACATCAAATTGTAACAATGGCCGATCGAGATTCACTGCTAAGGAGGGAAAACTCTAATTGTGTCCAGTTTGGCAACCGGTGCAAATGTTTCCTTGTAGTCTAGACCGTAGGTTTGAGTGAACCCACGAGCGACTAGTCTCGCTTTGTATCTTTCCACGTTACCATTAGCTTTGTATTTTACCGTAAATATCCACTTGCAATCAACCGTGCGTTTGCCCCTAGGCAATTCAGTCATTTCCCACGTCTCATTTTTCTTTAGGGCCCTCATTTCTTCTAAGACTGCCTCCTTCCACTTAGGAATACTTAGAGCTTCATTTATAGACTTAGGAACCTCATCATTAGTTATACCGGTCGTGAATGCCCTAAAACTTGGAGATAGGTTTTGATAGGAAACATAGTTTGACAGCGGATATAAAGAAAATTTCGTGCAGGTTCGGGTTCCTTTTCTTAGGGATATGGGTTCATTTAGGCTTTTGTGGGATGATTCTACTGATTCAAGGTTGACCGACTCTTCTTGGGATTCAATGGCTTGAGATAAATTAGGAAATGGAGAAATGTTACCTGAACTGGTGCTCGGTTCGAATGTTGGCAACGCCAGCACCGGAGAGTCTTTTGCAGCTCTCGTGTGCCCTCTCGAGTGAACCCAGAATTCAGTAGATTGGTCCTCAATGGGACTCGTTTCATTAAGAGATGAAATACTATTACTGTTATTCTCAGCCCGAGGCACATCATGTGATTGGTGGTGGGTATTTTCAATGTTTTCACATAAAGGTAAGGCTTGTAATTCCCAAAAATGATCTTCATTATGAGTATTCTCCTCCTGAAGAGAAGTTTTCTCAAAAAAATGTTTTGTTTCAAAAAATGTGACATCCATACTTACGAAAAATTTACCCGAGCTAAGATCAAAGCATTTGAAACCTTTTTGTGCTGGAGAAAATCCTAAAAAAAAATACATTTAGTAGCTCTTTGATCCAATTTTCCTCTTTTATGATCATGAGTACGAACAAAAACAGTGCAACCAAATATTTTTGGAGATTAATTAGTAAAACATTTATTTTCCGGAAAATAATTTTGAAGTGATTGTACCGGGGTTTGATAGTTAAGTACTTTGCTTGGCATTCTATTAATTAGATATGAAGCAGTTAGTAATTAGTATAGCATCTTCCCAAAAATGCTTGGGAACATTCATAGAAAACATTAAAGCTCGGGTGACTTCAAGTAGGCGTCTATTTTTTCTTTTGGCAATACCATTTTGTTGAGGTGTATCAACACAAGAACTGTGATGGATGATGCCTTTTTCAGTTAAGAATTGTCCTAAGATTCCATTAAAATATTCCCTACCATTATCGGTTCCCAAAATTTGAATCTTTGTTTGAAATTGAGTTTCAATCATAGTGTAGAAATTTTTGAATGTATTAGCTGCCTCTGATTTTTCTTTCAACAAAAAGATCCATGTGTTCCTAGTGTGGTCATCAATGAAAGTGATGAACCATCTCGTTCTTGAAATATTTTTGATTCGAGATGGTCCCTACATATCGCTGTGTATTAGTGAAAATGGTTTAGATGGAGTATATTTAACAGAAGGGGAAAAAAAAGCTTTTTTATGCTTAGCTAACTGACAAATTTCACATTGTAAAGAATCAACACTTTTATTTTTGAAATAAGATAGGAAACAAATGTTTTAAATACCCAAAGCTAGGATGGCCTAAGCGAAAATGCCATAACATTATTTCATCAGATAAGAAAACAAAACTAGAACATTGAGGTTTCTGAATTTGTTTACTCGAGTTGACTTCTGAGAGAAAGTAAAGTCCCCCCGTGCGCTTTAGCATTGCCAATCATCTTCCCCAAGTATAGGTCCTGAAAGACACAACCAGTAGGTGAATAAATGAGTCTACATTGGGAATCAGAGCTAATTTATTGACAGATAATAGATTACATGTTAGATTAGGAACATGTAAGACATTGTTTAGAGTGATGGATGGTGAGATAATGATGGAACCTTTCCCGGCGATAGCTGAGAGAGATCTATCGGCAATTTTTACTTTTTCATACCCAGAAAATGGAAAATATGAGTTGAATAGATAAGAGGACCCAGTCATATGGTCAGTGGCCCCTGAATCTAGGGGTTAGCAGAAAACGGGTTCGACCCGCAAACCGAACCGATCCGAACCATATTAGCAAAACGGGTCGATTTTGAAGGTAACAGTTCGGATAACGGTTTGCAGAAATAAGAAATAAGGGTCTCGGATCGGTTCGCAGTTTTGAAATTTTTGACCCGAACCGATCCGAAAACCGAATTATATATGTATAATTACCCATTTACCCCTCCACATTATATATACTCTCCAAACCCTAAATATTCTCTCTCCTCACATTTCTTTCAGCTGCTCCTAAAACTAGGGTTTGCTCTCCCGAGCGATCCCCCTCTGATCCCTCTCCATTCTCCACCGGACCACTGGAGTTTAGGGTTTCCTTCGACTCTCTCCGTCTCCCGTCTCCACTCTCCACCGGAGATAGGATTTTCTCTGAGTTCTCTCCACGCTCACCCACCAGCCGGCCACCCCTCCACTGGAGATTAGGGGTTTTCTTTGATTCTCTCCACTCTCCGAGTGTCCACTCTCCACTGGAAATTAGGGTTTCCCTCCACTCTCCGATCCCCTTCTCTCCTCCAGTCTCCAATATCTCCACCTCTCCGACTCCGATTCTCCGACTCTGATTCTCCATTCTCCACTGGAAATTAGGGTTTCTACAGGCCCGAGTGGACAGATCTGACCTACATCTACAGGTATAATTTTCTACATAGATCTACTCAAACAACTTAAGTAAAAAAAATTGTTTTTAATGTTGTATTAATTTTGGTTGTGCAGATCTTTTTTTTTACCATATTCTTGCTTTAAGAGGCTCGATCTCTCGGCTTTCTGCATATTGCACTGAACACTCTACAAAATTACTGGTATAATACTATTATCTCTGTTTAAAATGCTTGTTGTTTCTTGTTTAGCAAAAAAATGCATGTTGGGAAGAAAATGATTTTTGTTTGTTGTATGCATGCTGGAAAAAAAATGCATTGAAGTGAATACTCTTAGCACACACTAGACATTAGACTATGTGCACACTTTGAAGTCAAAAAATGCTTGTTGTTTGTTATTTGGCAAAAAAATGCATTCCGGAAAAAATGCTTATTGGGAAAAAATGGTTGCTGCATGAAATAAATGCTTGCTGAGAAAGAAATGCTTGCAGGAAAAAAATGCTTGCTGGGAAATAAATGCTTGCAGGAAACAAATGCTTGCTGCAGGAAAAAAAATGCTTGCTGGAAAAAAATTCCTTGCTGGAAAAATGTGTTTGTTGTTTGTTGTTTATGTTTTTGTTTAATATGCATAAAATGTTTTATGGTTCAGCAAATTAGTTTTTTGGGTTAGCAATTAATTAACACTTAGCAGTTAGCACTAGGATTTTGGCTTTTTGCAAGTAAAATCACATTGTGTGATGTTTACTAGGTAGCACGCACGAAACCAATCAATGGCAACAACATCATATTCATGCAATGTGCGTATTTCTTAAAAAATTTATTGAAATTTGTTTTCTATTGTTCATATTTTGAAAGCCACAAATTTTATATTTTAGATGTCGCAAGAAGATCCTCCTCAACCACCAACTAGTTCGCAAGTCACAAATGAGCCAATTTCTAATCCAAATTCAAGGCTTGGGGTTCATAGAAAACCTATGAAGCAACGAGCACTATTTTGGATAGATTTTAATAAGTTTGTGGATGCGGAAGGTCATCCTAAAGCTAGTTGCAAGCATTGTTTGAAAGAAACCATTGTCATAGTAAATTAAATGGTACAAGCAATGTAAAAAAACATTGGAATCAATGTCCGGTGAATCCAAGAAATCTTGATCCAAACCAATCTATACTCAACTTGCAATCAAATACAAAGGGCACGGATAAAATTCTTACTAGTTAGAGATTTAATCAAGAGGAGGTGAGAAAGGCTTTGACACGTATGGTAATCATTGATAAGCTTCCGTTTCAGTTTGTTGAGTGCGAAGGATTTAGAAACTTTATGAGTGTTGCATGCCCTATCTTTCATATTCCATCAAGATGGACTGTGGCACGAGATTGTTTTAAAATTTACTCTATTGAGAAGGGTAAGTTCAAAACATACTTGAAAGAGTCGAAGCAAAGGGTATCTCTTACGACGGATACATGGACTTCGTTACAAAAGGTCAATTATATGTCTTACGGCACATTACATAAATGAAGATTGGGAATTAATAATAATAAATTTTTGTCCAATCTTTAGTCACAAAGGTAAGGACATCAGGAAAGCGGTAGAAAAATGTTTGCTTGAATGGGGTATTGACAAGATATTCACTATCACCGTTGATAATGTAAGTTCAAATGATATAGCTATTTCTTATTTGAGCAAGAAGATCCAAAATTGGGGAAATAGTATTCTACATTGCAAATATTTGCATATGCGGTGTATTGCACATATCATCAATCTCGTGGTGGTGGATGGTTTGAAATTGATGTCTCCTTCGGTTACTCGTGTTAGGAATGCGGTACGATATGTTAGACATTTTTCTAGTAGATTTCAAAATTTTAAGGAGTGTGTTAAGGCCAAAAAGATCCAAAGCAAGAAACTATTGTCTTGATGTGAGCACACGTTGGAACTCTACCTTTGTTACGTTGAAGACTGCACAAAGATTTGAAACGGCCTTTGAGAGATTTACTTCTTTAGATCCGTGGTTTAAACTGGAGCTAGCGGAGAATGGTGGGCATCCAAATGAAGATGATTAGACTAATACAAGAAGACTTTGCACTTTTCTTCAACACTTCTATGAGCTTACAATGCGTATCTCAGGTTCCTTGTATGTCACTTGTAATTTTTTTTTTATGAAATCACATTGACATTCTTTTGTGCACTTCGAAGGATAGTGAAGACTTTGACTTGGCTTGCATGGCCGATAAAATGAGAGAGAAGTATGAAAAATATTGGGGGGATATTGAGAAGATGAATATGGTGATATTTATTGCACCAATTCTTGATCCCCGACATAAGTTGGAGTATGTAGAGTATGCTCTTGATCATCTCTATGGTCCGGAGAAGAACGATTCCATGAAAAACAAAGTGAAAGTCGTTGCCTCCTCTTTGTTCAATGAGTACAAAAGTATGAGTGCTTCTCAAAGTGGTAGTGCTAGTACTACCATTGAAAGAGTTGAACCTTCTACCGGAAATCAACCGGTGCAATTGAAAAAATTTATGAAAGCCTAATTCAAGAAACACAAGATGGAGTTGGGTGGTGGTGATTCAAAATCGGAGCTTGATCGCTATCTAGAAGAGAGTACCGTAGATGACGATGATGTTGATTTTAATATTTTGGGATAGTGGAAGCTTAGTTCTCCATGTTTTCCTATCCTTTTAAAGATGGCTCGGGATGTGTTGGCCGTTCCTATATCTACCGTGGCGTCCGAGTCCGCTTTTAGTACGGGTGGACGTGTCCTTGATGCGTATAGGAGTTCTTTGACTCCAAAAATTGTCGAAGCCCTTATTTGTTGTCAAGAATGGTTCCGGAGGCCATCCGATCGACCCATAGTATCTATTATTGAAGAGGAGTTCGAAGACATGCATAAAGTTGAAATGGGTAATATGTTTTGACTTTGAATTTTATTGCATTACTTTTGAACATAATGTTTTTTGTTATAACTTTGTTCGTTGATTCTTTCATTTAGATTTGGGTAACTTAACGGTGGAATCAACGTCTACAAGCAAGGTTTGAGACTTGCTAGACTTGTTGTCACATTTTATTTTCTGCCACACTTGAAATGGGTAAAATGCTTGTTGTTCTTACTGTATTCTGGAGTTCTTCTTGCTAGACTTACTGCTGTCACAGTATAAGTATTTTGTAATATGTTGGACCTGCTACTATCTACTTGCTGACTTGTTGTTCTTACTGTATTTTAGAGTTGCACTTGCTGTCACATTTTAATTTTGTAATATTTTGGAGTTGGACATTTGTAATATGTTGGAGTTGGACACTTGCTACTTTCTACTTGCTAGACAGCTTAGACAAGCTGCTGTGACATTTGTATTTTGCAATATGTCGGACACTTGGACTTGCTACTTTCACTTATTGTTCTTACTGTATTTTGGAGTTGGACTTGTTGGACTTGCTACTTTCTTTTCTACATGCTGAGTTGATGTCAAATAAGCACATTTGTATTTTGGAGTTGGACTTGCTACTTTCACTTGCTTTTCTTAGTGTATTTTGGAGTTGGACTTCTTGTTACATTTTGTATAAAAGTGTGTGCAGTGTGCAGTGTGCAGAGTAAATTATTGCAGCCATTGAGGAATGAGGACTCTGGAGAGGCATATATTATAAATGCTTGAAATGGCGAGACACTCGTTGCAGCCATTGGCGAGAAGTCTGCAGACAACCATTGATGATGATAGCTTGTTTATTTATTAATGCCAGTTTATTTATTGTTTATTCTTTAAAATTTTACTGACATATTTACTGAGAAAGTGGCAATGATGATTAGGGCTTGAGAAAGTGTAATTGATACTACATGGTATCATACTATGATGCATAAATAAGCCATCTGAGCCATTTTTTCTTCTTTTTTCTGCTTCCTCTCTTTTTTGTGTAGGGCATTTGAACAGTATATTTGAAAACAAGAAAGTGGCATCACTGGCATGGATCCTTCGTCTGTAAACATGCAATTTTGTTTCTATCTTCTGTATTGGTTTGTAAACTGGAAAGTGGGATTTATTGTTTCAATCTTCTGTATTGTTCTATCTTTTTTTTTTTGACTGTAAATTTGCTTGAATTGGATTATTTTGTGGACTGTATATTTGCTTGAATTGTTAAAAGTTGGCATCAGAAATTTGCTAGAACTGGATAAATGGGTCATGTTTTGTTAGAAATTGGATTATTTTGTGAACTCTGGAAGTCCATACTGGAGCTGAAAAATTATTGTATGGGTTAAATTTGTCTACTCTGGCCCATAAATTAATTTTCTGGGTTAAAATTGCCTGCTCTGGCCCATAAACCGGCCCATTAAAATCAAGGCCCAAGAACCGAATTAACCAAACAAACCGAACCGATTTAGAACGGTTCGGTTCGGATCGGTTTTGGACTAAAACGGTTCGGGTCGGTTTTCAACTATATAGGTTCGGTTCGTGGTTGGTTTCAGGATTTACGGTTCGGTTTGAACCGAACCGACCTTTTGCTCACCCCTACCTGAATCTATGATCCACGGGTTAGGGATTTTTGTAGAGACACTTAGGGCTGTTTTAAAGCTACCTTTCTGGACAAGTGAGGATGAGGAAGGTGAGGATGATGACTTGTGTGATGTCTATAGCTTATATAGTTGCTCTAAGTCTTCTTTGTTGAAGAAGGTCTGCTCAGATGGTGACGTTTGGGCTCCTTGCTCGCTGGAAACCGTTTGAGACGCTTGATAAGCACTTTTGTTGTCGCGGGAGGATCGTTAAGATGGCTGAAAATCGGCTGGCTTGCCATGGAGCTTCTGGCATTTGGCCTTGATATGTCCTAGCTTGTTGCAGTAGTCGCAAATCGGGCGATCAGGTTTCTTCGGGAAGCGGTGGTTGGAGTCGATGCTATTAATACTTGGATTAGCCATCTAGAATTGGCAGAATCCCATATAGGTGTTTATAGGTATTTTATGGCTCTGATACCATAAAAGCAGGTGTAATTGAGCGTTATATTTCTCTTCATTAATGGAGTGGTATAAATAGGAATACAATTGAACTAACTTCCTAACTAATAGCATAAATAGATAAACAGAACAGATAACTAATCCTAAGAAATAGGAACTAACATAGTTCCAGTAACTAATCCTAAGAAATAGAAACTAACATAGTTACAGCAACTAATTTAGACTAATTCTAAACTTTATATATATATATATATATATATATATATATATATATATATATATTGAGGTATCCTTTTCTCCGAGCCGGCGAGCAATGCCTACGAGGAGATTCGAACCATGTCCATCCCCACGGGACCCCCCTGGTGTACCGAACGGGCTACACCCCTACAGACTATATATATATATATATATATATATATATATATATTGGAAAAATGGTAAATTTTATTCTAAACTCAACACATAATCATACAATCTTACAAACAGAGTGGGACTCCCACTCGTCAGGTTTTCATAGCTTTTACATCAAAATCAATGTTATGGAGGATGCCTACAGGAGGGTTGGTAAGTCCCTCGAAGATGCGACGGTTCCGTTCCCTCCATACATGCCAGACCGCAGCAGCCAGCCGTACTCTAGCGGTCTTCAACCAGCCCTGCCCTCTCCCTCTTCGGTTCCGTTACATTTTGAATGGTTACAATTGTTATATGTTGATAACCTGAAAAGGATAAAACACATAATATGCAATACAATAGTCTTTTTTGTTACATTTTGAATTGCTTCCAATTATCTATTCCTTTTCAGCAAAAGACATGACAGCTGGAAGCATACTACACCTGAAAAACCACTTCCCAAAATAAAGAAAATCAAGGGTCAATTGAACAGTCAAACCATATTGGTCGTTATAGAATGTTTTATGACTAATGGACATCCGTCATTAATGGCAATAAACGGACACAAAACACCTTTATCAATGTAAGGCCCAACCCAAAACCAAAAACTTAAATTAAGACTAACTTTCAGGTTAGAGTTTTTTCATTCTCCACAATCTTACTAGCTCTCTTCTCCTCTCACTTCCTGATCACGAACAACTCACGACGGTGGCATCCAAGTAGGTGCATTTTTTTTAGTTTTCGAAGAATCAATCAAGGAAGTCCATATCCAAATCAGGCACGATGTTCGTGTCTAATTCGGATTCGATATGGATTCGACTCCTTTCTAGCTGTGTCTGTGCTTATACATGTACCGTACCCGGACCTATCACATTACCCAGGCTGACTTTAAACCTAAACCTTTCCCACTCTATGATCGGTACAACAAAAAGATTTTGTTACAATATATATATATATATATATATATATATATATATATATATATATATATTTGAAAAAATGTGAATTTTATTCCAAATGAAAAACCATAATCTTACAACATACAACCAGAGTGGGACTCCCACTCATCACTCATCAATTCTCCATAGCATTTACATCAAAATCGATGTTATGGAGAATGCCGACTGGAGGGGTGACCAGCCCCTCAAAGATCCGACGGTTTCGCTCCCGCCATACATGCCAAACCGCAACAGCTAGACGAACTCTGGCTGTTCGGAACCAGTCCTGCCCTCTACCCCTGCTATCTCGGATCGCCGTGATGATGTCCCCAACACATTTTCCGGGGGCAAACACTCCCAATGCACGACCCTGCTCCAACCAGATCTGCCACGCCAGAGTGCACTCGAAGAAGATATGCTTTATAGATTCAGGCTCCAACCCGCAAAGCACACATTTGGGATCCGGAACCGGCACTCCAAAAGAACTCAGGCGATCTCTAGTCAAGAGGCGGCCCAGTAGCAAGCTTGTAAACACACAACTGCATCTTCCTGGCCAGACCCTTGCACCAAACGAACTCATAATCAGAACTCAGCGGGAAAGTACGCCGGATAAGGTTGTAGCAGCTACGAAATTGGAACTCCCCCGTGCCCGAAGATGCTCCAGTCGGCTCCCAAATCCACTGATCCGCAGGCAAAGTCGGATCAATGACTGTAGGCATAATGGACCCTCCCAGCTCCTCAGTGTATCGATATGATTCTGGCCTCCACTCTCCATCTCGTATGATGCGACTACACGTCAGTCCTCGCCTGTCCTCCTGGTGAGTCGGGGATCCCCTGATGTCTAGCAACGAACGCCGATCTATCCAAGGGTCCTGCCAGAGGTCCGTACCCGATCCATCCTTCATGACCCTCCGGATAGCAGACTTAAGCACACCCATGTGTCTCAGGACAGTCTTGAACGTGACAGAATGGTTGTTATCAGGAGTACACGTCCAAAAATTGCCCTGCTTCACGTATCTACTGTGCATCCAGTCCGCCTAGAGAGACCCCCCGCTGATGAATCTCCAGGACAGCTTGAGCGCAGAGGCCTCCCTAATCTCCAGCAACGGCCTGAGCCCCACTCCTCCCTCCTTCCTGGGATGACAGAGCTGCTCCCACGAGACCGCATGCATACCCTCCCTCCAAATGAAATCAGCACAGAGACGCTCCACTCGCCGAATAGTGGCCACTGGGAGGAGGATGGACTGTAGCCAAAAATGGGCCACAGCCGAGATCACCGATCTGACCAGCTCAATGCGACCGCCAAAAGACAGACCGGCCGCTTGCCAACATAGTTTGGTGACTATATATATATATATATGTATATATATATATATGTATATATATATATATATATATATTGTTGTATCCATGTCGCAAAAACATATCCCATACATGTATCGTGTGTGTATTTGTCAGTGTCTCTTGCAACATAGCTCCTAACTATTTCTTTTCCATCTATATGTACTCCCCCTCATTTCTCTTCGACTTGTGATTGAAGTTATATTCATATACTTTATTTTCATTGGTAGTTTTAAAATTCTTAGATCGAAAGATTTTGTCCGCACTTCTATTTTAACATCTAAACCTTCTCTACACTAATCGACCAACACAAAGTCGACGAACATCATACACCATGGAAGGTCCTCATAGGTATGCCTAGTAGTTTCATCCCTAACAAGTGCAAAGGGCTTGATGTTGAGCCTTGATGTAAACCAAAAGTGATAGAAAATAGTTTGTTATCTCTTCAGTTTTTCACACGTTCGTCGTAGCTCCATCATACATATACTTAATGAGTCTTCATACCTACTAGAAACTTGATTCTTTTTCCAAAGTCCACCACATTATGTACCTAGAAACTCTATCATAACTCATAAGCTTTCTCTACGACAATTAAAACGTATAATATATTCTTTTTTATTTATAACATTTTTCATTTATCTTCTTAATAAGTAAATGGCTTCTATAGCAAATCTTTCCGGCATAAAACCAAATTGATTATCTGAAATTCTAGTTTCTTTCCTTAACCTTCGTTAAATTATTCTCTCGAAGTTTCATGGTTAGTTTCATGGTATGGCTAGAACGGTTACCAATGTAAAGATTGTAAAAGCTAAACCATATGAGACCTTGACCTCACAAGATAATTGATAGGAAATACAACTATTAAAACATCAATGAGAAAATGTAAACCAAAAAGATACTACGAGGAAAAAATGATGGAACCTGAAAGGAAATAACTTAATACTTTCCAAGGTTAGAATGATAAATAGGAATTGTGGAATATACAGGATGTCACAAAATATGACAAATAGTATCATAACTTGTTCCAAGAAATTGTAAAGTGACCATTGCGCTAGGTGACAATATAAGAAATTAAGAACTTTCTAATTTAATTGCCAATATCAGACCGGATGATCTAGATCTAACAGAACCGCAATACTCTAAATTTGTGCTTGCAACAAAAAGATGTGGCTTTATGTTATAGCTTGTGGGGGTGCCTGTACTGGACTGTTTTAAGTGCAGTGTAAGAGCACAATACCACCTTGGTTTGGCTTAAACCGTAAGGGGGCGTTTGGTGCACATCATTTTTTTTAATTTCCGGACAAATTTTGGATGGGAAATCTATTCCCATGTATGGTTTAAGTTATAAAATTTGATTTTCAAAAATTACAAATATCCGGGTAAATAATTTACCCACAAAACATGGGAATTATATCCCTTAAGACTTGGTGGGTATATTTTTCTTGCCCAGGCAAAAAAAAAAAATTTGTTGTTTCTATATTTATTTAAAAATCTTCTTTTTTTCATTTTTTTTATCCTTTTTCACTTTTTAAAGATTTTTTCTTTGTTTGGGGTTTATTTTTCAGTTTTTTTGTCCTTTTTTCATTTTTTAAGAATTGTTCTTGGTTTTTTTGTTTATTTTTACAGTTTTAAAAAAAATCATTTTCAATAATATTTTTTGTTTTTTACATCTTTCTTAATTTTTTTAGAATGATTTTTGTTTTTTTTTTCCAATTTTGTAAGTTTCTTTGTGTTTTTTTGTTGTTTTTTGGTTTTTTCTCTTTTTTTTTTTAGTGTTTATCCTTTTTTTTACTTTTTTCCCCTTGAATATTTATATAGTCACCAAACATGGAAATATAATTTTTCATGAAATTTAATTGCCGAAAATTTAATTTCCGGAATATAGAATTCCTAACTATATACTATTCCGCGTACCAAACGTCCCCTAAGAGTTTTCGTCTGTTTATCTTGTTTAAGCTGAAACAAACTAGCTGGACAATTGTCTTCAATCCTTAAGCCAATTTTACAAACACCACTCTTTTATGGTAGTAAGGTGGTAAGGCAGGCCTCTTCTGATGTGAGACTCGTCTCACAGTATCGATATTTGTATACGGATACACGAATATCTACTGTTCATTGAGTTTTTTCGGTTTTCGTGATTGTTGTATCGTGTGATACTCCTTATTTCTTGAGTTTCTGATGGCCATGTTTAGTATCAGACTACAAGTAACTTGTATTTTTATCCTTTGGCATTGTTATAGACCCATGCATAGAATGGAATAGTGGATTTTTCCAAAATTGGGAATTGACTGCATGACCGGCATACCGACGATATACTGGTTTATGTAGTGCCCCGTCCCTACATCGTGTCCCGTTCTCCGTCCACGGGGTGCGCGCGAAAAGAATATTGTCGCTATCGATTCGGTCGGAACCGATAGGTCGGGATCGATCGAATCGGTCGAACGGGAACGGTTGAATTAAGATCCATTCCCCGTTATGGAATGGCTTCTTCGGAACCAATATTCAGCGGGTTGCGCCTCAAGGATTGACTCTGCGGCTGAGTCGGGAGAGACCTCCCGTTGCTCTGTTTTTCACGCCGCTTGCATTGGTTTTGGCTTTGGTTTTCTGAATGCATTTTCGTGAATGTTTTCGATGGTTTCTATGGCTTGCATTTCGAACTCGCATTTCCTATCGAACTTCTTGAATAATACAGTATTCTAATCGGTTGCTTGTGCGATTTCAGATAATCGCGTAGGCGACGTTTAGCGCGGCCAACAAGTCTCTCGCCTCAAGCAAAACTCAAGGTGAGTGGCTGACCCTTCTTTTCTCGACCCCTTCTTAGTTCAATCGATAATAGTGTTGCGGAAGAAATGATAAATGCAAAGACACGGACACTCTGTAAACTGTAGAAATGCATTAACAAAAGAATGACTCAAATAAAGTGTGGATCCTACCTGAGTAAACTAAATAAGTCTAACTCGGTCATTGGACAATTTGTCGACAAGAAGAGAGTTTCCTCGAGTGACAACCCGGGGCCACGGGACCGACTCGGCCTAGGAGGAAACACGGTATAGCTGTGCTGGATGATAGCACGGGTTAAGCGAAAACTTGCAGCGGGGCTCGCTACTTGCGCTGCAAGGGCCCCGGCTAACAAAGCTATAGTCCAGGATGGCTTGTGATGTCAGTGACCAATAACGCATAAATTGTACACGATATGTAAACGATAATAATTGACAGGGAAGAACATGGTAAGTCTCAATTGTACGGCACGCTCTGCCGTGGGTAAGTTCTAACACAAATTACATTATGCTTGTTTGGAATTCATTAGGATGGTTAGAAACATTCATAAACTAAGTCATATAAACTTTTCAACCAAATGAGAGCTTGGAACTTAAATAGCCACGCACCAGTACAAAGTGTAATGTACTGATCCTCGCTACCCCGAACCACGAAGGGCGTGCCACTTAAAGCTCAAGGCGGCGTGAATACTTTTGAAACCTCGTTCGTGAGTTGAAGGCTTGTTTCTGGAAATCCTTTTGAAGACCCTGCACTCAGTTCAAAAGAAAGAAAAGATGACGAGTCGACTTCGCTCAATAGCAGGTGTTAAGTGTTATGTTTTGCTTGTAAAAAGGGGTGTAATGTATGGAATGACTATCTCATCAGCGTTCGTTTTGTAAGTTGAGTCATGTTGTAAGCCCGCACGGCACTGATTGTAAAGGAGTCATGTAAATGAAGTTTTATTATCAATGAAAAGTTTACTTCTATTTCAAATGAGTCATCCAATTTCTCTGCGTACTCTAACTTGATGTTGTGTTTCGGATAACCTTATGACTATGCCTTGTGCGATCGCAACTTAGGTTCGCACGGCATCACACCCGGGGGACGACTATCGATTCTACGGAATCGGGACGTGACATAATGGTATCAGAGCACGGCTTTACATCCTTTGGCCTCATGTCTAGAGTTTTAAACCTTTGACCTCGCATCGATGAGATAAGTTGTTCCATACAATGAGTCCGTAATAATTTGAGACTGATGTGTTTGCCTTTGTATTGCAGAAGTGCCGGAACCCGCGGCCGAGCAAGAACAGAGCGCTTCTAGCGACTCGAGCAGTTCGCGGGCCGGAGCTTCTAACAATGCCATCGAAAGGATGCTGCGCATGATGGAGGCGCAGCAAAAACAGTCTGAGAACCAACATCAACAGACGGAGGCGCGACATGCCCAATTTGAAGCTCGCTTCGACGCACAAGCTAAGCTGCAACAAAAACAGCTAGATACTCTACAGCAGATCGTCCAGACAACTGTGGCCAACGGAAATTCTGCGACTGCGCCTACTGTCATCGTGCCGACGGTCCAACCCATCGAAGTCGACACGGAGGAGCCCGAGCGTCAACCTGCGGTACCGAAAAGATACAACTTTGAAGTGTCAGAATTCAAGAAAGCGTGCCGCACTTCCTTCAGCGGCACCGAAGGCCCTTCTATTGCCATCGACTGGTTGGAAGAGCTAGAAGATCACTTCGAGCTCCTCGGCATTGAAGAATCAAAGCAAGTCGCCTGCGCACAACTTCAACTACGGTTGAACGCGCACAACTGGTGGGCCGTGCACAAGCGAGCGATCCGACGCGACAACACAGCGTCGATCTCTTGGGCCACGATCCGCAGAGCCTTCGAAGTCGAGTACCGCCCCTCAGCCGTTCGTCAACAGAAGGAGAACGAATTCATGCAGTTGAAGCAAAGGAACCTGACAGTGCAACGGTACGCCGCAGAGTTCAACAGATTGTCCAAATTTGCTGGTGCGTTTCTCCTTATAGAGGAGTGTCGTGTGCGACGTTTCGAAGTGGGTCTGCGGCCCTCTATTGCTGCTCATGTGACGGTTCCGGAGTACAAAACCATGGGCGAGGCTCTGAATCATGCTCTCCGCCTTGAGAGCCAATACCCTCCCGTCGCTGTCGATGTTGTGAATCGTTCCAACCACAAGCGTCTTAGCTATACGAGAGGTAACAACTACACATCAAAGCATCCAAACCATAGCGGCAACAAGGGACGAACCCCACCGCTTCCTTGTACCAGATGTCATAACTTTGGTCACCATGCCAATGACTGTTTTGTTCACAACGGAGGATGCTTCTACTGTGGAGCGAGGGGCCACCAAGCACGAGAATGCCCCCGAAGATTGAATCGTAACGCCCCGCCACAACAAAACCATCAAGAGAATCGAGGACATGCGCCCCTACCTCCTCAGCCCACTCAACCCAACAACCAAGACCGACGTTCTAATGCTCAAGAGCGCGTCTTCGCCCTGACTCGGGACGAGGCATTCGCCTCCGACACTGTTGTGACAGGTATATTGAATTTCAATAATGTACCTGCTCGTGTGTTATTTGATTCAGGCGCTTCACATAGTTTCATATCGGCGGACTTCGCCGCCGAGCACAAATTTCCTAATGTCGTTAGACCTCGATCTTAGCGTAAGTATGCCTTCGGGCGTGCCACTACTCACAAATGTAGCCTGCGGGGGAGGAATCATATGTATTGGGGGTCAAAAGATCGGTCTTGATACGATAGTTCTAGATATGAAGGACTTCGACATCATACTGGGTATGGATTGGCTCGGTCCTTGCAACGCTACCATCGACTGCGCAGGAAAGAAGGCCACCTTCCGCATACCTGGAGTGCCCGAATTCTGCTATTCGTGTGGTGAAGTATCGCCGACCTGCATGGTGATCTCGACAATTTCTGCTCGGAAGCTGCTTCATTACGGATGCGAAGGCTACTTGGCGTCCGTTCGTGACATGAGATAGGATGGTGCAAACGCGGGTCAGACCGACGTTGTGGCAGAATTCCCAGACGTGTTCCCGGACGAGCTACCCGGCATACCGCCCGATCGAGAAATCAAGTTCACTATCGACACATTCCCTGACACCCGGCCGATCTCGAAAGCTCCGTACAGAATGGCTCCAGCAAAATTGAAAGAACTGAAGGCACAACTACAGGAATTACTTGACAAAGGGTTAATCCGTCCAAGTGTCTCGCCGTGTGGTGCGCCCGTGCTATTTGTGAAAAAGAAGGATGGATCGATGCGGCTCTGCATCGACTATCGGGAATTGAATAAGGCTACCGTCCGGAACAAATACCCCCTGTCCCGCATCGACGACTTGTTTGACCAGCTCCAAGGTGCAACGGTGTTTTCGAAGATTGATATGCGATCAGGTTATCACCAACTCAAAGTCAAGCCAGATGACGTGCCGAAGTCTGCCTTCCGCACTCGCTACGGCCACTACGAGTTCTTGGTAATGCCATTCGGTCTGACAAACGTCCCTGCTTTCTTCATGGATCTAATGAATCGGGTGTTCTGTCCGTTCATTGACAAATTCGTAGTAGTCTTTATCGACGACATCCTCGTCTACTCGAAGGATCGAGCACAACATGCAGAACACCTGCGGACGGTACTCCAAACCCTTCGAGAGAATTAGTTGTATACGAAGAGGAGCAAGTGCGAATTCTGGCTGAACAGCGTCTCATTTCTCGGGCACATCATCTCCGCCGCGGGCATCTCACTCGATCCGAAGAAAGTTGAGGCAGTCGCTGACTGGAAACGGCCCGCATCAGTTAGCGAAATTCGAAGCTTCCTAGGCTTGGCGGGATACTACCGACGCTTCGTGAAGGAATTCGCGAAAATTGCATCGCCGTTGACTCGCCTCACCCAAAAAGGAGTCGCATTCGAGTGGTCAGACGACTGTGAAACTTCCTTCCAGGAGCTCAAACAACGGCTCGTTTCGGCCCCGATACTTGCTCTTCCTGACGGGACTGAGGGATTTCAAATCTTCAGCGATGCTTCTGGCCAGGGCTTGGGGTGTGTGCTTATGCAGCAGGATAAGGTGATATATTTTGCTTCCCGGCAGTTGAAGCCGCACGAGAAGAACTACCCCCACGCACGACCTAGAACTAGCGGCGATTGTGTTCGCGTTGAAGCTGTGGCGTCACTATCTTTATGGCGTGGCGTACAGGGTTTATACGGACCACAAAAGCCTCAAGTATCTCTTCACCCAGAAAGAACTGAATTTGCGGCAGAGGCGATGGCTTGAACTGATCAAAGACTACGACTTATCAATCGACTACACATCGGGCAAAGAAAATGTTGTAGCGGATGCGCTGAGCCGGAAGTACTTAGCATCGTTATGCATCAACAGTCGACTGCTGCGTAACTTGGAAGGAATGGGCATTGAACTCCGAGTTCGTTTTAGAGACGTGAAACTGGCGCAACTGTGGCTGGAACCGAGCCTATTGGAGAGAATCAAGTCTGCTCAGAAGGACGACCCATACTTGGAGAAGATGCGGAAGCTGATATCGACAGGAAAAGCGTCCGACTTTGCAGAGGACGAGTCGGGAGTGTTGCGAGTGAAGGGTCGGCTATGCATTCCGGATGACGCAGAACTTAGGAAGGAGATAATGTCGGAGGCGCATTATGCAAAATATTCCTTGCATCCTGGTAGCACCAAGATGTATAAGGACCTCCGCGTTGTCTTTTGGTGGCACGGCATGAAGAGGGACGTAGCGCTCTTTGTGTCGAAGTATATGGCCTGTCAGCAAGTTAAAGCCGAGCACCAGCGACCGGACGGGGAGATGCAGAACCTTGCCATTCCAGAGTGGAAGTGGGATCATGTCACTATGGACTTTGTTGTTAGCTTGCCGAGGACGCCGCGAGGAAACGACGCCGTCTGGGTCATCGTCGATCGACTAACCAAGTCAGCGCACTTCATAGCCATTAAAGTTACTTGGAGCGTCGACCGCCTTGCTCATATATACCTTGATGAAATAGTTCGACTGCACGGGGTCCCAGTATCTATCGTCTCGGATCGGGATGGACGGTTCGTGGCACGCTTCTGGGGTAGCCTTCATTCAGCATTGGGGACCAAGTTGAAGTTTAGCTCAGCTTATCATCCTCAGACTGACGGCCAAACAGAACGGATGAACCAGATTCTCGAGGACATGTTACGACTTTGTGCAATCGACTTGAAGTCAAGCTGGGACGTTCATCTACCGTTGGCTGAGTTTGCATACAACAACAGCTATCAATCCAGCATCCAAATGGCGCCGTATGAAGTCTTGTACGGCCGGAAGTGCAGATCGCCCATTTGCTGAGATAAAGTCGTGGAACGGCAGATACTTGGCCCGGAACTGGTGGAGCAGACTGTGCAGAAGGTCAAGTTGATACGGGAGAGATTGAGAATAGCACAAAGTCGACAAAAGAGTTATGCCGACACGCACCGACTCCCCCTCGAGTTCTCGGAAGGTGACCATGTATTCCTGAAAGTAATGCCCACGCGTGGAGTTACCAGAGTCGGCGCGAAAGGGAAGTTGAGCCCAAGATTTGTTGGTCCGTTCGAGATATTAAAACGAGTCGCCCCAGTAGCTTACCAAATCGCCTTGCCGCCTGCGTTGTCGGATGTACACAACGTCTTCTACGTCTCACAGTTGCGAAAGTATGTGCACGATCCGAGCCATGTGGTGGATTTGGGTCAGCTGGATCTGAAGGCGGATTTGTCATATGTCGAAGAGCCGGTGCAAATCTTGGAGCGCAAAGATAAACTTCTCCGCAACCGCGCTATTCCACTCGTTCGAGTGCTCTAGAAGAACCATGCGATCGAGGAGTCGACCTGGGAACTAGAGTCAGAGATGAGGAAAAAGTTCCCTTTCCAATTTTCCTAGCGGTAGGTTCTTTTCTTAAGTTTCGAGGACGAAACTTTTTCTTAGTTGTTTATGGTGTAGTGCCCCGTCCCTACATCGTGTCCCGTTCTCCGTCCACGGGGTGCGCGCGAAAGGAACACTATTGCTATCGATTTGGTCGGAACCGATAGGTCGGGATCGATCGAATCGGTCGAACGGGAACGGTTGAATTAAGATCCATTCCCCATTATGGAATGGCTTCTTCGGAACCAAGTCCCATATTCAGCAGGTTGCGCCTCAAGGATTGACTCTGCGGCTGAGTCGGTCAGTCGGGAGGGACCTCTCGTTGCTCTGTTTTTCACGCCGCTTGCGTTGGCTTTGGCTTTGGTTTTCTGAATGCGTTTTCGTGAATGTTTTCAATGGTTTTCATGGCTTGCATTTCGAACTCGCATTTCCTATCGAACTTCTTGAATAATGCAGTGTTCTAATCGGTTGCTTGTGCGATTTCAGGTAATCGCGTAGGCGACGTTTAGCGCGGCCAACAAGTCTCTCGCCTCAAGCAAAACTCAAGGTGAGTGGCTGACCCTTCTTTTCTCGACCCCTTCTTAGTTCAATCGATAATAGTGTTGCGGAAGAAATGATAAATGCAAAGACACGGGCACTCTGTAAACTGTAGAAATGCATTAACAAAGGAATGACTCAAATAAAGTGTGGATCCTACCTGAGTAAACTAAATAAGTCTAACTCGGTCATTGGACAACTTGTCGACAAGGAGAAAGTTTCCTCGAGCGACAACCCGGGGCCACGGGACCGACTCCGCCTAGGAAGAAACACGGTATAGCTGTGCTTGATGATAGCACGGGTTAAGCGGGGACTTGCAGCGGGGCTCGCTACATGCGCTGCAAGGGCCCCGGCTAACAAAGCTATAGTCCAGGATGGCTTGTGATGTCAGTGACCAATAACGCATAAATTGTACACGATATGTAAACGATAATAACTGACAGGAAAGAACATGGTAAGTCTCAATTGCACGGCACGCTCTGCCGTGGGTAAGTTCTAACACAAATTACATTATGCTTGTCGTATGCTTGTTTGGAATTCATTAGGATGGTTAGAAACATTCATAAACTAAGTCATATAAACTCTTCAACCAAATGAGAGCTTGGAACTTAAATAGCCACGCACCAGTACAAAGTGTAATGTACTGATCCTTGCTCTCCACGCAGGTACCCTGAACCACGAAGGACGTGCCACTTAAAGCTCAAGGCAGCGTGAATACTTTTGAAGCCTCGTTCTTGAGTTGAAGGCTTGTTTCTGGAAATCCTTTTGAAGACCCTGCACTCAGTCCAAAAGAAAGAAAAGATAACGACTCGACTTCCCTCAATAGCAGGTGGAAAGTGTTATGTTTTGCTTGTAAAAAGGGGTGTAATGTATGGAACGACTATCTCATCAGCGTTCATTTTGTAAGTTGAGTCATGTTATAAGCCCGCGCGGCACTGATTGTAAAGGAGACATGTAAATGAAGTTTTATTATCAATGAAAAGTTTACTTCTATTTCAAATATGTCATCCAATTTCTCTGCGTACTCTAACTTGATGTTGTGTTTCGGATAACCTTATGACTATGCCTTGTGCGATCGCAACTTAGGTTCGCACGGCATCACGTCCGGGGGACGACTATCGATTCTACGGAATCGGGGCGTGACATAATGGTATCAGAGCACGGCTTTACATCCTTTGGCTTCATGTCTAGAGTTTCAAACCTTTGACCTTGCATCGATGAGATAAGTTGTTCTATACAATGAGTCCGTAATAATTTAAGACTGATGTGTTTGCCTTCGTATTGTAGAAGTGCCGGAACTCGTGACCGAGCAAGAACAGAGCGCTTCTAGAGGCTCGAGCAGTTAGCGGGCCGGAGCCTCTAACAATGTCATCGAAAGGATGCTACGCATGATAGAGGCGCAGCAGAAACAGTCCGAGAACGGACATCAAAAGACGGAGGCACGACAGGCCCAATTTGAAGCTCGTTTCGACGCACAAGCTAAGCTGCAACAAAAACAGCTAGATACTCTACATCAAATCGTCCAGACAATTGTGGCCAACGAAAATTTCGCGACTGCGCCTACTGTCATCGTGCCGACGGTCCAACCCATCGAAGTCGACACGGAGGAGCCCGAGCGTCAACCTGCAGCACCGAAAAGATACAACTTTGAAGTGTCAGAATTCAAGAAAGCGTATCGCACTTCCTTCAGCGGCACCGAAGGCCCTTCTATTGCCATCGACTGGTTGGAAGAGCTAGAAGATCACTTCGAGCTCCTCGGCATTGAAGAATCAAAGTAAGTCGCCTGCGCACAACTTCAACTACGGTTGAACGCGCACGACTGGTGGGCCGTGCACAAGCGAGCGATCCGACGCGACAATAACACAGCGCCGATCTCTTGTGCCACGTTCCGCAGAGCCTTCGAAGTCGAGTACCTCCCCTCAGCCGTTCGTCAACAGAAGGAGAACGAATTCATGCAGTTGAAACAAGGGAACCTGACAGTGCAACGGTACGCCGCAGAGTTCAACAAATTGTCCAAATTTGCTGGTTCGTTTCTCCACACAGTGGAGTGTCGTGTGCGACGTTTCGAAGTGGGTCTGCGGCCCTCTATTGCTGCTCATGTAACGGTTCCGGAGTACAAAACCATGGGCGAGGCTCTGAATCATGCTCTCCGCCTTGAGAGCCAATACCCTCCCGTCGCTGTCAATGTTGTGAATCGTTCCAACCACAAGCGTCCTAGCTATACGGGAGGTAACAACTACGCATTAAATCGTCCAAACCATGGCGGCAACAAGGGACGAACCCCACCGCTTCCTTGTACCAGATGTCACAACTTCGGTCACCATGCCAATGACTGTTTTGTCTTCGCCCTGACTCGGAACGAGGCGTTCGCCTCCGACACTGTTGTGACAGGTACATTGAATTTCAATTATGTACCTGCTCGTGTGTTATTTGATTCAGGCGCTTCGCATAGCTTCATATCGACGGACTTCACCGTCGAGCACAAATTTCCTATAATGTCGTTAGACCTCGATCTTAGCGTAAGTATGCCACTACTCACAAATTTAGCCTGCGAAGGAGGAATCATATCTATTGGGGGTCAAAAGATCGGTCTTGATGCGATAGTTCTAGAATGAAGGACTTCGACATCATACTGGGTATGGATTGGCTCGGTCCTTGCAACGCTACCATCGACTGCGCAGGAAAGGTCACCTTCCGCATACCTAGAGTGTCCGAATTCTGCTATTCGTGTGGTGAAGCGTCGTCGACCTGCATGGTGATCTCGGCAATTTCTGCTCAGAAGCTGCTTCATTCCGGATGCGAAGGCTACTTGGCGTCCGTTCGTGACATGAGACAGGATGGTGCAAACGCGGATCAGACCGACGTTGTGGCAGAATTCTCAGACGTGTTCCCTGACGAGCTACCCGGCATGCCGCCCGATCGAGAAATCGAGTTCACTATCGACACATTCCCTGACACCCAGCCGATCTCGAAAGTTCCGTACAGAATGGCTCCTGCAGAATTGAAAGAACTGAAGGCACAACTACAGGAATTACTTTACAAAGGGTTTATCCGTCCAAGTGTCTCGTCATGGGGTGCACCCGTGCTATTTGTGAAAAAGAAGGATGGATCGATGCGGCTCTGCATCGACTATCGGGAATTGAATAAGGCTACCGCCCGGAACAAATACCACATGTCCCGCATCGACGACTTGTTTGACCAGCTCCAAGGTGCAACGGTGTTTTCGAAGATTGATCTGCGATCAGGTTATCACCAACTCAAAGTCAAGCCAGATGACGTGCCGAAGTCTGCCTTCCGCACTCGCTACGGCTACTACGAGTTCTTGATAATGCCATTCGGTCTGACAAACGTCCCTGCCGTCTTCATGGATCTGATGAATCGAATGTTCCGTCCGTTCGTTGACAAATTCGTAGTAGTCTTCATCGATGACATCCTCGTCTACTCGAAGGATCGAGCGCAACATGCAGAACACATGCGGACGGTACTCCAAACCCTTCGAAAGAATCAGTTGTATGCGAAGAGGAGCAAGTGCGAATTCTGGCTGAACAGCATCTCATTTCTCGGGCACATCATCTCCGCCGTGGGTATCTCAGTCGATCCGAAGAAAGTTGAGGCAGTCGCTGACTGGAAACGGCCCACATCAGTTAGCGAAATTCGAAGCTTCCTAGGCTTGGCGGGATACTACCGATGCTTCGTGAAGGACTTCGCGAAGATTGCATCGCCGTTGACTCGCCTCACCCAAAGAGGAGTCGCATTCGAGTGGTCAGACGACTGTAAAACTTCCTTCCAGGAGCTCAAACAACGGCTCGTTTCGGCCTCGATACTTGCTCTTCCTAAAGGGACTGAGGAATTTCAAATCTTCAGCGATGCTTCTGGCCAGGGCTTGGGGTGTGTGCTTATGCAGCAGAATAAGGTGATATATTTTGCTTCCCGGCAGTTGAAGCCGCACGAGAAGAACTATCCCACGCACGACCTAGAACTAGCGGCGATTGTGTTCGCGTTGAAGCTGTGGCGTCATTATCTTTATGGCGTGGCGTGCAGGATTTATACGGACCACAAAAGCCTCAAGTATCTCTTCACCCAGAAAGAACTGAATTTGCGGCAGAGGCGATGGCTTGAACTGATCAAAGACTACAACTTATCAATCGACTACACGCCGGACAAAGGAAATGTTGTAGCGGATGCGCTGAGCCGGAAGTACTTTGCATCGTTATGCATCAACAGTCGACTGCTGCGTGACTTGGAAGGAATGGGCATTGAACTCCGAGTTCGTTTTAGAGACGTGAAACTGGCGCAACTGCGGCTGGAACCGAGCCTATTGGAGAGAATCAAGTCTGCTCAGAAGGACGACCCATACTTGGAGAAGATGCGGAAGCTGATATCGACAGGGAAAGCGTCCGACTTTGCAGAGGACGAGTCGGGAGTGTTGCGAGTGAAGGGTCGGCTATGCATTCCGGATGACGCAAAACTTAGAAAGGAGATAATGTCGGAGGCGCATTATGCAAAATATTCCTTGCATCCTGGTAGCACCAAGATGTATAAGGACCTCCGCGTTGTCTTTTGGTGGCACGGCATGAAGAGGGACGTAGCGCTCTTTGTGTCGAAGTGTATGGCCTGTCAGCAAGTTAAAGCCGAGCACCAGCGACCGGACGGGGAGATGCAGAACCTTGTCATTCTAGAGTGGAAGTGGGATCATGTCACTATGGACTTTGTTGTTGGCTTGCCGAGAACGCTGCAGAAAAATGCCGCCGTCTGGGTCATCGTCGATCGACTAATCAAGTCAGCACACTTCATAGCCATTAAAGTTACTTGGAGCGTCGACCGCCTTGCTCATATATACCTTGATGAAATAGCTCGGCTGCACGGGATCCCAGTATCTATCGTCTCGTATCGGGATGGATGGCTCGTGGCACACTTCTGGGGTAGCCTTCATTCAGCATTGGGGGCCAAGTTGAAGTTTAGCTCAGCTTATCATCCTCAGACTGACGGCCAAACAGAACGGGTGAACCAGATTCTCGAGGACATGTTACGACTCTGTGCGATCGACTTGAAGTCAAGCTGGAACGTTCATCTACCGTTGGCCGAGTTTGCATACAACAACAGCTATCAATCCAGCATCCAAATGGCGCCGTATGAAGCCTTGTACGGCCGGAAGTACAAATCGCCTATTTGTTGGGATGAAGTCGGGGAACGGCAGATACTTGGCCCGGAACTGGTGGAGCAGACTGTGCAGAAGGTCAAGTTGATACGGAAGAGATTGAGAATAGCACAAAATCGACAAAAAGAGTTATGCCGACACGCACCGACGCCCCCCTCGAGTTCTCGGAAGGCGACTATGTATTCCTGAAAGTAATACCCATGCGTGGAGTCACCAGATTCGGCGCGAAAGGGAAGTTAAGCCCAAGATTTGTTGGTCCGTTCGAGATATTGAAACGAGTCGCCCAGTAGCTTACCAAATCGCCTTGCCGCCTGCGTTGTCGGATGTACACAACGTCTTCCACGTCTCACAGTTGCGGAAGTACGTGCATGATCCGAGCCATGTAGTGGATTTGGGTCAGCTGGATCTGAAGGCGGATTTGTCATATGTCGAAGAGCCGGTGCAAATCTTGGAGCGCAAAGATAAACTTCTTCGCAACCGCGCTATTCCACTCGTTCGAGTGCTCTGGAAGAACCATGCGATCGAGGAGTCGACCTGGGAACTAGAGTCAGAGATGAGAAAAATTTTCCTTCCCTATTTTTCTAGCGGTAGGTTCTTTTCTTAAGTTTCAAGGACGAAACTTTTTCTTAGCTGGTTATGGTGTAGTGCCCCGTCCCTACATCGTGCCCCGTTCTCCGTCCACGGGGTGCGCGCGAAAGAAACACTGTCGCTATCGATTCGGTCGGGATCGATCGAATCGGTCGAACGGGAACGGTTGAATTAAGATCCATTCCCCGTTATGGAATGACTTCTTCGGAACCAAGTCCCATATTCAGCGGGTTACGCCTCAAGGATTGACTCTGCGGCTGAGTCGGGAGAGACCTCCCGTTGCTCTGTTTTTCACGCCGCCTGCGTTGGTTTTGGCTTTGGTTTTCTGAATGCGTTTTCGTGAATGTTTTTGATGGTTTCCATGGCTTGCATTTCGAACTCGCATTTCCTATCGAACTTCTTGAATAATACAGTGTTCTAATCGATTGCTTGTGCGATTTCAGGTAATCGCGTAGGCGACGTTTAGCGCGGCCAACAAATCTCTCGCCTCAAGCAAAACTCAAGGTGAGTAGCTGACCCTTCTTTTCTCGACCCTTTCTTAGTTCAATCGATAATAGTGTTGCGGAAGAAATGATAAATGCAAAAACACGGACACTCTGTAAACAGTAGAAATGCATTAACAAAAGAATGACTCAAATAAAGTGTGGATCCTACCTGAGTAAACTAAATAAGTCTAACTCGGTCATTGGACAACTTGTCGACAAGGAGAAAGTTTCCTCGAGCGACAACCCGGGGCCACGGGACCGACTCGGCCTAGGAAGAAATACGGTATAGTTGTGCTTGATGATAGCACGGGTTAAGCGAAAACTTGCAGCGGGGCTCGCTACTTGCGCTGCAAGGTCCCCGGCTAACAAAGCTATAGTCCAGGATGGCTTGTGATGTCAGTGACCAATAACGCATAAATTGTACACGATATGTAAACGATAATAATTGACAGGAAAGAACATGGTAAGTCTTAATTGCACGGCACGCTCTGCCGTGGGTAAGTTCTAACACAAATTATATTATGCTTGTCATATGCTTGTTTGGAATTCATTAGGATGGTTAGAAACATTCATAAACTAAGTCATATAAACTCTTCAACCAAATGAGAGCTTGGAACTTAAATAGCCACGCACCAGTACAAAGTGTAATGTACTGATCCTCGCTCTCCACGCAGGTACCCCGAACCACGAAGGGTGTGCCACTTAAAGCTCAAGGCGGCGTGAATACTTTTAAAGCCTCGTTCGTTAGTTGAAGGCTTGTTTCTGGAAATCCTTTTGAAGACCCTGCACTTAGTCCAAAAGAAAGAAAAGATGACGACTCGACTTCCCTCAATAGCAGGTGGAAAGTGTTATGTTTTGCTTGTAAAAAGGGGTGTAATGTATGGAACGACTATCTCATCAGCGTTCGTTTTGTAAGTTGAGTCATGTTGTAAGCCCGCACGGCACTGATTGTAAAGGAGTCATGTAAATGAAGTTTTATTATCAATGAAAAGTTTTCTATTTCAGATGTGTCATCCAATTTCTCTGTGTACTCTAACTTGATGTTGTGTTTTCGGATAACCTTATGACTATGCCTTGTGCGATCGCAACTTAGGTTCGCACGGCATCACGCCCGGCGGACGACTATCGATTCTACGGAATCGGGGCGTGACAGTCTATACCGTCGGTATATTGTTCGGAGATATTTTCTATTTAGATATTTTCATGAATAGTATTTGATACTTGCTATCGTCCATTGGTTTCTTGGTTCTCAAGCACTATTTTATTCATTGGTTTCTTGGTTTTTTTAATGGATGGATGAGATTGATCGGTTCGAGTCATTGATCGCTGACGAGGCAGATCCGACGGTTACGATTAATTCACCCTGTCTATATATAACCCTTCAATTTATTTCAATTTTTCTTTTTTACTTTTCTCTCCTCTCTTCTCTCTCTCTCTCTCTCTCTCTCTCTCTCTCTCTCTCTCTCTCTCTTCATTTCCTCTCCATTATTCTAGTGAGCTTGGAGCTTGATCTTGAGGCCTAAGAGTGGTTTCTGAACATCTCTTGGTGGTAAAGTAGAATGTTTAGGCTAGAACATCGTTTTTAGGCAAGTACATCTTGTCGAACTCTTGAACAATATTGTTTTATTACTATTTTCATTTTCCTTGGTATTAAATGTTCAGTATTGTTCAGTACATGTTTTGTTAAATATGTTTCTCTCGTGAATCTGATCTATTACATGTTTCTGAATTTGGTTTGAGCTAGATTTTGATTTTCTGCAAAATCTTAGTTGGAAAACTCGATACCGGGAGGGACTTGCCATCATGAAACCTAGTCTATATGTTACATGGACTTCCCCAGCATTGATTTCCTGCTATACTTGTTTTGGTGGATTTCGGGACGTGATTTTAATTCCGAAAATTCAATTCCCTGGATTTACTAAGATTTCAGTCCAGAAACGGCATACTGACAGTATACTGCATTGCTACCGACGGCATATCGATTTTGGCCCATTTTGTCACAGAGAGTTTATGTGGTCTCAAAACTGGCATACCGCCGACATACTGGTCTGTACCGACAGTATACCGGTTTTATATATTTTTACGACATAGAACTTGTTGTGGTCTCAGACCGACATATCGCTGCCGGTATACTGGTGTATATCGCCATATTTCTAATTTTATTTCAGTTTCTTGATTTCTTCTTATACATTTCTTTCATGTATATGTCATGACATGTTTTATACTGAGTATTGCATGCATGTCCAGAATTTATTGCACTATATTGTGCATGACATGTCTAGTCCAAATTTTGACTTGCTATAGCACATAGTTGATATCCTGATTGTACAATACTGTATTGTCTTGTATTTTCTGATAATGGCTAGTCGTAGTGCACTCATAATTTATGTATTGTCCTGTATTTTCTGATAGTGGCTCGCCGTAGCACACTCATGATTTCATATTTTCAGTTTCATGTATTTTTCCTGTTGTGGCTTGTCTTGTCTGGAATAACGTCACTGTTTTCCTGTCTTGTACATGTGATTGTAACTCTTGTCCAATCTTGCATATCCCTGCGGGGAGTATCATGTCTAGGATGGATTATAAGAAATGCTATACCCGAAATCTTAAATAAAAAATTAAGGATTAAACAACTAGCTTGATTATCTAGATGCATTGGAAGGGAAGATTTTTCGGTTACTTGCATAACCTTGATGCCGGCGAATACAACGGATTTGAAGCTTTTCGTAGTGAGGGACATATTTGTAGCATACCGTCGAATAGGCAAATTCCAGTACTATTGTTATTATTATTAGCTCACCGTGGTGTGGAACTTTTTCATTAGAATGCCTCTCTCTCGGGTGGTGCATCTGCAATATATTCAAGTACTATTCCAGGACCTGGATAATTTGGGAAGACTGCAGGGCATATAACAAATAAGAAATTTTCAAATTGCATATATTAGTAACAAGGATTGTGATAACCCTATTTAACTAATGTATCAAGCTGTACTCATTGTTTGGTTGGTACTTGTTATCTGGGGTCTAACCCTACTGGTTCTGTTTAGCCAGATCTGGTAGTGGAGTCAGAGGATCTACCATACCTCTCACTCGATGGTGACCACCAGGAGCACCAGAGTACCTGAATGGGTATTCTTTTCTTTTACCCACTAGTTCTGTATATATTCTTTTGCGGCGTTTAGCCACCGAGCACGTGTTTAGCTCATGTTTTAGACCTTGACATCTAGCCTACGAGCATAGCATGATTTGCCTATACTATACAACAGCTAGAGCTGATTATATATGAGTTACACTCTTGCTAGTTATTCATGTTGTAATACTATCTTCATGATCATCTATATATTATAGTTTGGAACGTTTTACTGTTTTATATGTCCAATGACTATACTTCTTGTACTTTACTTATTTGCTATCGATTGAGATACCTAGGATTGACTGATGGATTGTAGTAGTAGGCCCTATGTCTATACAGTTGTGACCGTATATTGAGGTACTGGAGTACTTTGGTGTACGTAGTTGGCCTAGTTCCGCTCCCGCTCTCCAGTATTCTGGTTCTGGGACGTGACATCTGGCACCAAAGAGGGTCTTGCTATTCTAAAGGTAAATAGATTCCCTTGTAAAATAATTGATAGTGAAATGGAAATTTTAGTAGGTAATCAAGGCAAAAGGATGCATCTTATGATAATTGGGAAATAGTAAAACGTTTTGAAGATGTGTAAAGGAAGCTAAAAAGGTAATTAATAAGGACCAAGGCACATAACAAGTTATATACAAAGTTACAACTCAAGGAGGGAGAAATGTGTACAAGCTATGATATGATGAGAAACGGATACTAGGGGTAAAGCATAGACACCTATTTTCCGTTGTGTATCAAAATCAATAGCACAAGCATTAACAGGAAATTAAAGAGTAAAGTTGTCCCTTAAATGTTTAATAAAGAGCACTATATATGAGTGTGATATCTAGGAACTACATATGCAAAAATGTATCTGCTGCATAGATTTGAATTACCTGAGGCACTGATTCGCAAGGTTGCATGCTTTTGGTCAGATTCTCGCATGCCATTTGAGAAAAGCTGTATCAGTAACATAAAGCAAAAAGATCGAATCATAACCAGGAAAAGTAAGGAATAACCACATAATATATAAAATCCATATCTTGCCTTGTAGAAAAATGGGCTTTCTGCAGCTAAAATTACCGAACTGATGTATACTTGCTTGACTCTCAAAACAGGAGAGCAATCCATACTCCAAGAGAAATTGCTGCTACCGGAAGGCTCATCACCTACAAAAGTGAAAGGAATAAAACATTTTAGTGGAGAAACAAAAACGATGGGAATTGAAATTGAAGATCAAAAGAGGAGCTACAAATGACACAGCTAGTTGAAAGCATTCTGAGCCTTCATACATCCACAGCCATATAGGTGCATTGTGAATGGGTCATGCACTGTAATATTCATATTTTGAGCAATTGAAACGAGTAAGCAACCTGTTTGTACTCATGTTTCATAACCTAAATCTACATTCCCCAAAAAATTGCTGCACAATACCAATTTTAATAGATGAGATCACTGGAGCCGGTTAAAACGAAGGGGAAAGCCATTACAGAGTACAAATCACTAATTTGTCTCTACCTAACACAAATGCAGCTAGTTGGCTATTCTTGAATGTCTCTATTTTATTCATTGCTTGCTGTATAAAAATTAAAATATCTACTTCAAGTAGATAACATACAGACAATGTTACCATATTAACCAGCATGTCTCAGGTATATTGATGGCATCTATAATACAAAAAAAAGGACTTTGGTTTCGAGACAGATAACCAGATAATCTAGCTCATAATAAAGATATTACAGATCTATCTGAAACAACAAAACTTGAGGTGTGGATGTATAGAATTGATTAAGCACAATATTGAGGTATTGATAAGAGATTTGCATCAGACCTCAAAAAAAAAGACACATATATTTCACCTAATGAATTATATAGAACATTTATAGCAATTAATTAATTGTACTAACTCAGTAAGCACCTGACGGAGATTCTTCAATCATCGCTACAGCCTCCCCGTCAGGGTTTTCATTTGCCACACCATCATCTATATCAGGCGGATTAGCATTTACGATGCTATCTGTATTGTAAACTGCAAACTCTGCGGCTAAGTAGTACCAAAAGAATCAAATATTAGCAGACATGGTCTTCACATAAAAGCAAAACAAACATTCTGCTTAAATATACAGGTATATCAAGAAAGAATGCGTCCTGACCAAGATATGCATTTAAAAATATAAAGTTTAGGGGGAATAGGTGAAGCTTGGAACATTGATGGAGATTTGAAGCGATGTAACTCAAACTGCATGCAGCCAAAATAATTGCTTGGAGAAGGAAGCGAATGTCAAGTACATTGTCCATGTAAGCTATATTTCATCTCTTTACATTACTCAAGTAGCATCAAAAATCATTTCAAACTTAAAAAGTCGCTAGTCAAGAAGCACAAAAGACTTTCATATCTTGAAGTACAAATTTTGTTGGAATTTTCATTTGTCTGGATCTATCTTTGTTGACCAACTTTAAATATATTTTTCTAGAAGAGGCAAAATAAGTGACAGTGGACACTGGAAGCTACAGAGCACAACAATGTCCAAATATCTGTCATATTATAGAAAGCCTAAACAACAACAAGAAAGTAGATGAGTTCTTTAGCATAAACAAAACAGTGGCACCTCTACACATGAATGTCAACAACAACGAAGTAGATGGCATGGCCGCATGACTCCTAACAGTTTCTAGAGCAATAGAACATTAAAGATGTTGGTAAATTTACTGCAATTATGACCATTGTAATCAAAAGCGGGCCTAGGCCTGAGCCTAGGTGAGAAAGCTCATCACCAAGGGAAATTGCACCTCACTTCAACTAGGTGTGCACCTTGCTTTTGTTAACAAATGTGACCTTATATGAGGACCTAGCAATATCATCGACCCTCCCCATCTACGGTTCAAGCACTACTGATTTTTTTTTTGTTACAAGTGTCACCTAGGACATAGCAACACACAACAATTTGAGGTCTAGGACCTATATTTTCTTTTAATTATATATGTGTCTTGCTTTGCTCAGGCACGTGCCTCGTTTATGCGCTTCACGCCTAAGCCCCGAAGGACCTTGGGGCCTAGGTGTATTTTTCATCTTTGATAACTATGACGCAGGACAAGACCTACAGGGCAATCTAATGTGATTGCAGAACAAATTTATCTTAAGATAACTCACAATAAATATAGCTCCCGTTCTTCGACAATAAACCGGGCTTTTGCCCCTAGTCCATACTTCATGTTATTTCCTTTATATCCTTCCCTTCATTTTTGTTTTTTGTGTTTTTTTCTCCAACTACCACAAAAACCTCTCATCCCAATATCATTGATCCATACCAATAGCTTAGGCCTATTTTGATACTCGAATAATTTCAGTTTTAAAGATCTCAAAACTCACACCTCAAGTACATGCTCGACTTCATAAGTTTGCATGGAAAACCTTGATCATGACCAATCTCATCTAAGATGTTCACCCAATCTCTCTTCATTAACATTTTTGATTCACGCAATGGCCAACATTGCTTTATTTTTATTTTTTTAACTTTTGATCAAATGCATTCCACATATAATTTTTAAAAACGAACAGACAAACAAAAAAGAACGCTCATCCATTTCAACTTCGATTTTCCAAAACAAACATCATTTACCTACCAGGATATGAAACCAAGGACCTCATTCCAGGATACAAGATATAAAGAAGTGGTACCAGGATATCAAAACAAGGACCATATAATCCTTGCACAATCAGCCTCGCAAACCTTCATGATAACCGAAACACTGATGACTATGCCCAAGAACCACAAATTCCATCTCTGTCTGAAACATGGATCCAACATGGTGCACTACTAGCATTTAGTGGAACGAGTCGATGATCACCTCTACATCTAACAATAATATAATACAAAACAAAATAAGTCTTGTGGTATGCTTAATGTCTTATATCTAAATGATACCGGTCCCAGGTTGCATCTGGTAGTTGAAAGCTACTGCAACTTTGATCGAGCTCTACGAAATAAATTCATACAGAATACAACATAGGGTATCCTCAATAGCAACCATTTTCGTTGATAGCACCCAGTGCAATAATAAATGCACATAGATGGCTAGCAAGGGCAACATTCATAAGCGACAAGTTGCATGACAATGACAAAAAACCAGAGTGAGCAGCTTGATCCCAGACAAAATGAAGCAATAAATAGGAAACAATTTTCAAGGAAAAAAAAGCCAATACCTCAGAATCTAGAGCATGAGCAGGATTAGATTAGCTACTTGGAAGTTCAAGAACACTTAGGGAAAATGAAACAGGATTAACAAATACAATGATTAAAAGAACGCTAGGAAGAACAGACACTCCAATAGTCTGGGTCTTGTCATGTCGGACACATATTGGATACACCACGGACACTCCAAACTTCAGTAGGACATACCAAAATACGTGTTGTGTCAGTTATGCCATGTCCTTAATGTTTCATGTCGTATCCATGTCTCTGCAATATAGGAAGAAAGACTAATAAAATATTATTTGCAAGAAGAAATTAGCTAGGTGAAAAATCTAGAAAAGGAAACTTAAAACATAAATATTAACTTTTGTACATCGGGAACAGAAAAATTTTGTCGGAATAATATAAATAATTAACCCTCAAACCACACAACTATGGAATTTTTGGCAGGGACTTTAAACTGGTAAAGCAACTCATGTTCAAGCCTATTTTGCATCAATTTTAAGGGGATTTTGTAAATATAAAAAAATTGTCTACATTAATCCAGCTCTCAGCCCAATAGGGGACATTTGACCTGTGCCGACATATATCAGAATAATATAAATAGTTACCCTTCAATCCCCACCACAACTCTGGAGTTTCAATGCGGTGGTAGGGACTTTAACAAATGTAAATGAGATCAAAATATTCGTATATAAAACTTTAAAAGCTAAAACATATCTTTTGTTAGATGCCCGACGATACGCACGGGACTTTGTGCACAATGCATTACATGTCTTTTGGGTCCAATGCCCCTAACTCATACCATTTTTATAAATGGAAGGAATAATACGTCATCGTGGTTCGATTCAGTGATTTTTAAAAGCTAATACGTTCCTCAATCGCTATCCAGTCCCATAATCGCATGTTGTCGTCTCAATGATAGGTTGGCCAAAACTGCATTACTCGCAGACCAAGAGTGACCAGGAGTTTTCCTGGCCCACCTGTCATTAATAAAGGAGTGGGCAATTAAAGTGGCTGACGGCTGACTGAAGCGTTTCTCTAGTAGTATATAGTAAATGAACTAAGCAATACATAAAAGACCAACAAATAATCACTAAAATCATACCTAAATAGCATTACATCCATGGTAGTCAAAGGCGAGCCTCGCAGCAAGGCACAACATTTGCGTCTCGTACCTCACTAGGCGAGACGTCTTTCTCCAGGCGCACTCAAGACGTGTCTAAGGTACGCCTTTTCAGCAAAGTGCAACCAAAAAAAGGCGGCCTAGGCACGCCTATTGTATTTTTTTTTATTTTTTACCAAATATTTTGAAGCGAGAAGATGGCCCTTACCTTATACAAGTGAGAGAGGGGTAGTGTTTTCCACAGTTGCCAAAGTTGGCTACATTTGACCTTGAACAACTAAAATTTATTAAAAACATGGTAGGAAGAATACAAATTTTTGTTAGTTCTGTTGAGTGCTATTGTTGTTATGCTAGTTCACTTGGTTATGTTTTAACATATTTTTTGTTGGTTTTAATATGTTATTTGGTTTTATTTCTTACATTACTAATTTATTATTTATTTATGTATATTTTTATTATTTTTTATTTTGAACCTCGCTTTGCTTGGACGCACGTCTTAAGTGCGCCTTGCGCCTCGGACGATATGGACCATTTGCGCCTCGAGTGCGCCTTGCGCCTTTGCCTACCTTGATTAGTTCTAAAATTCAGTATAAAAACATAATTTCTGTTAAAAAACTTAAAATCCTAAAATTGTTGGAATAGTATAAAATTTAACTCTCAACTCTCACAACTCTTGAGTTTTAGTGCAATGGCAGGAACTTTAAAATGTATCAAGGCAACTCAGGTTCAAACTTATCTTTCATGCAGTTTAAACCGATTTTAAAAACATTGTACTGCAACATGAATACAGCTCCCAGCCCAAAAGGGGACATTCAACCTACGTGGACGTGTTGAAATATTTACACCCTCAACCTATCACTCCAACTTTGAAGTTTTAGTGTAGCAGCAAGGACTTAAACAAATATAAAAGGGATAGAAATATTTGTAAATATAACTTTAAGAACATGTTTGGCAAAAGGATAGAAGGAAACTAGAAAACTGGTGCAAACTCTTGCTAGTTTCCATTTAGTTGGTTGTTTGGCAAAAAAGAGGAAAACTAGTTTCCATCCTAAGTGGATAGAAACTTAGGAAAACTTATTGTGAGCAATTATGACACAATTATTTAATAATATTTACCTCTTTAAAATCAAACACCTACTTTTAAATCTACAATTAAATTATTCTTTAATGAAAACTTTATCATTTCTACTTTCTAGCAAACAAACAACATTTGTGATTGGAAAATCACTCTCTTAGGGTGCGTTTGGGAACGGAGTTTCGAAAAGAAAAGTGGGGTTTGGTGGAACTAGGTCCCCCAAACTCTAAATCACTTGACTCCGATACATTTAGGTAAGTCCCCCAAACTCTAAATCACTTGACTCCGATACATTTAGGTAAGTCCCCCTAACTCTAAATCACTTGACTCTGATACATTTAGGAACGTTTTGGAGTTAAGAGTAGACTCCAATCTTAACTCCAAAACAAACCTCAAAATTGGAGTTAGCAAAACTCCAATGTTATCTTCCCTCCTCTCTCTCCTATGAAACCCTTCTATCATATTTTCTCCTCCCTCACCCACCCCCCTCTCCCCTGCTCCTCATCCTAGGTTCTCAATTTCAACATGTCATCCAACCATGGATTTTATTGTTTTTATATATCAAATCTATAGAATTTTGGATTTTAATGATATTATGGTTGATGACAATGGGTGATATAATTTGCATATTGAATTGTTTTTGGATTAGAATAATAGATTTTTGTGCGCCTAAAAATATATAAATTATAATTGTTGGATTATTTAGCTAGTGATTTTCATAACTTCAGAAAACAAAACTCCAACTTCCCAAATGTCCAAAAGTTAACTCCAAATTCTAGTTAACTTAAGTGGTTAACTTAAGTAGAGATTCATAACTTAAAACTCTAGTTTCAAGTCTCGAAAGTCCAACATAAACCTAACTCCACTTTACAAAACTTTGTTCCCAAACTAGGCCTTATGGTTTCTAGAAACCAAAAGAAACTAAGAGGGTGTTTATTTTTGGAAAATTCTACCGGCACTACAAATTTACTTAGGACAGCCCATTACTTCAGGACAGTCCAGGTTTTTGCAATTTTTACTCAGGATAGTCCAAATTTTTCTTTGGGGCTACCCACATCCCTCCTCCCCACGCCATGCCGCACCTCCTGTCGCAGTGCGCCCCCGTCGCGCCCCTTGTCGTCACGCTCGCCCAGCCGTCGCGCTCCCCACGCTACGCATGTTGTTTTTTCGTCGTCGCTGCTGTTGCCAACGCTGCGCCCCCTATCGCTGCTCTCCCCAGCCATCGCGCTTCCTCGCCGCTCTGCCGTCGCGCTTCCTCGCCGTTGAGGAGGAGGTCGAGGAGAGGAGGCAGAGGAGAGAAGGAGGTGGAGGAGATGAGAGGAGAAGGAGGAGGCGGAAGAGAGGAGGAGGCGGAGGAAGGGAGGAGGAGGACTATCCAAAAATATTTGACAGGCCTTCCTGGATAGTCCTTCCAATAGGAAGGATTGTCAAAAAATTTGGCATTTCTCAAAAATTAGGACTGTCGAAATATTTGACAGTCCTTCCAACAGAAAGGAATGTCAAATTTTTAACATTCCTTCTAATAGAAAGGATTGTCAAATTTTTTGACATTCCTTCCAATAGAAATGACTGTCAAATTTTTTGACAGTCCTGAAAAAATGGGCTAGCCTGAAGCATTTTTTTCCGGTGGCAAACTTGTAAACGAGTAAAAAAATTGGGCTAGCCTAAGTAAATTGTGTAGTGCCTATAGAATTTTTCTTATTTTTGCACTATATAGTATTGAGCACTTTAAAGTGCTCAAACAAGTGCTAGACCCACCAACTTATGGTGTTTGTTTTTTGCACTTTAACGTGTTCCTCACTAAATAGTAATGTCCTTTAAAGTGGTAAACTGTAAGTTCAAATCTTGACCTTATAATTTACCACTTAGCTTATAAGTGCAAAAAAAAAGATCGTTATAATCTTCAACAAACTTAGTTATTACAAAACATGTCCAAACAACTCTAATTCCTTCTTCCCATTTTCTTTAGTTTTAGAAACACAAAAAAATTCGTTTCAAACTTTCCAAATTATCAAATAATTGTTGATGCCCAAAATGGACATTTGGCTTAAAAATTAACAGTTAAATAATTTTCGGTGCACAAAAAAATTAGTTTCCAAATTATTAAATAATTTACAATGCAATTGTTATTTGAAGGTGAACTTCAAGATGGAATAGTTTTATGTTGTGTTAATAAAAGTATTTGAATATGAACATATGTTTTTTTATCTGTACTAGTAAATTTGTAATTTAAATGATGTCACAGTATTTAAGAACAAAATAAACAACTGATACACTTATAAAAGTGATAAAAAAAAATATCAGCATTTTAAAGTGCACTAGCACTGTATAGTTATGAAAAAAAATCAAACACCTCCTAAGTTTCTTACTTTCCAAAACTTTTTATTTGCCAAACGGATCCTAAAAAGCTACAACATACACTAGTCACTAAATACTTATACGAGCTGTACATTCCTCAATCGCCAGCCTGCCAACCGGCCGGCCCCTTTAATCGCATGTTGCCATCTCAATGAGAGGGGGGCCAAGCACATTCTTGCAGACCGGCCAGCCTGTCATTGATAAAGAGTGGCGATTCTAAGCCTTAGGGTCTGCTTGGTAATGGTGTTTTCATCGATTCTGGGGTGTTTTTGAACTGAACATTTATGAAAACCTCTGCTTGTTAAAATTTTTGAGGCACTAGTTTTGGTCGACTCAAAAACCACCCAAAACCGGTGTAATGTAATTTTTGGTGGTTTTATAAGCACCCCAAATCGGTGGGTTTTGAGAGGTTTTATTATTTTATTCCATTTATATCATCACCAAAAATATATAATTATAACTACTAATACCCTTACATATTTAATTTTATTTGTGTAAAAAACTTTCAGAAACGCTCGTTAGTGAATTACCAAGCATGAATTGAACTGGTTTTAAAGCCGCTACTTAAAAACCACCCAAAACCCGTTCATAACCGGTACTCTAAAAACATTTCATAACCGCTACCCCTACAATTGCCACACTTAGACAAAAGACCCAACATATACCAATCGCCAAAATGATAGCCAAATAGCATTGCTTCAGTAAAATAACCCAATTTCTATTGAAACCCTAAATTTAGGAACCATTGTCAACATCTATGAACAATTCCGGAGAGGAATTGGTCCGTACCATGCTCCTTCTTGATCTCCTCCCTCCTCCGCTTGCGGTGGCGGGCCCAGTCGGCGATGCTGCTGCAGCATCCCTCGGCGTAAGACTTGGCCTCGGCCACGCCTTCGGCGATGATCTCGAGCTTGAGCACGCGGTCGGAGAAGTTCATCGAGTTGAAGGCGAACTCGAAGTTGTTGCTTCTTCTGCAGCCGCCGCCTCCGCCGGTGTTAGATTGGGAGAAGCCCGGCTCCATGGCCTCCTCCTTGTGGCGACGGTGGGTGTGGTGGTCGAAGAGATCCGGCTCGTCCGTTCTCATCACCGGTTGGATCCCTCCTGCATCAAGGGACAGAGAGAAGGAAGAAGGAACCCTAACCCTAATTCTTGAGGAGAGAGAAAGGGAGGGAGGGAGGAGAGAGAGACGGAGGACCGTTCTATGTTGCCATGTTGAGAAGAAGAATAGTATGTATGTATGTATATGTATTTATGTATGTATATTAATATTAGGGGAGCCAGTCAGGTACTTTACTTTCGCCGGGATTTATGCTGTCTGTATTTTCTTCGCAAATTATAGAGGCACTTCCATTAATTTACAAGTTTGTCACTAGAAAAATTACTCATGGCTAGTCCAAATTTTAGTATATATATCAAAAAAATTCTTCTCTTCTTTATTTCCTTCTCTTTTCCAAAATTCTAAACATTTTCTCTTTCAACTCTCTCTCAATTCATATTCATGCCTAAATTTCATTTTCTAGTAACTAAAATTTGATTCGGTATTAATTCTAGACGAATTTTAGAAATTTTGAATCCATTTTAGGGTTACGAATTTGAAAATTTCGTCCATAGTTGCGACCGGGACGATAATAGACTGTCAAAAATATTGACAGTCCTACCAATTGGCAAGACTGTCAAAAAAATTGACAGGCATGCATAAAACATTGAGCAACATATATTTTTAGGAATGTCAAAAAATTTGACAATTCTTTCAAGGACTGTCAAAAAAATTGACAGTCCTACATAAAACATTGAGCAACATATATTTTTAGGACTGTCAAACATTTTGATAGTACTAAAAGAAACTTGTTGCAACAGCAAGTTCCTTTTTAGGACTGTCAATAATTTTGATAGTCATAACAATAGTCCTAATTATTGTCAGGACTATCAAAAATTTTGGCGGTCATAAAAGAAACTTGTTTTTAATAACAATGAAAGCAGAAGTCACATAATTTAAAAAAAATTACTTTTTTATATAATCATTAAGTTACATTTATAAGTATTTTTAAATCTATTTTATAGAGAGATAAATTATCTACTAGGTTAAAAAAAAAACCAAAATTTAAATCTATTTTAGAAATAATTCTCTAAATTTTATTCATTTCAAAATAAACATTCATATATATTGTCTATAAATCTATTTTAGAGATAAGTCTTTCAATTTTAAATCTATTTTAGAGGTAAGTCTCACAACATCATATTAAATTGACAATAACACAAATAAAAATCTAATAATATCATTACACAAATAAAAATCTAATAATATCATTACACAAATAAAAATACACAGGACTATAGAAAATTTCTACAGTGGTTGTCAGGACTGTACAAAATTTCTATAGTCCTGGAATCTGGAATGGACTAAAAATACACAAGACTATAGAAAAATTCTATAGTCCTGTAGAAAATTTGTACGGTCCTGACAACATATAGGATTGTAAAAAAATATTTCAGTCCCGAGTCTTCCCAGCCGCGACTGTGTCGAAATTTCTTACTTCAAAATTTATAGGTTCAAATTTTCAAAATTCGTCCAAAATTTTCAAATCTCTCCCGACTCATTTTCCCAAACCCCATTCCAATCATGGACATGATATCAAAATTCTGGCAACGACCATTTTGAATTTTTTTTTTTTGTCATTGCTAAGAAATAATGTATGGATGTTTCGACAGCAGCAGGAGGATGAGGAGGAAAAAAAGTTTAGATTTAAGAGGGCTTGAAGAGAAAATTTTTGGTGAAGATGGAGGTGGTAGAGAAAATGAGTTTAGGTTTGAGAGGGATTGAGAAGAGAGAGTCAAAATTAAAATGTATAGGTTTGAGAGGGTTTGGGGGGAGGATTGGGGGTGTAACTACCTAATTTCGGGATAAAGGTATTTTTGTCATTTCAATAATTTCTGATAAATTGTATTAGTGATGGTAATATTTATTTTATGTTTATTGGTTGTGTGCTAGCTAATTAGAATAGACCGTGTGATTAGTTGGTTAGTGGACTAACCTATTCATTAAACTTGTGTTAGTGGACCGAATTAGACTAGACATAATTGTCACGACCCGCACCCAGTGAAAGGGTACGAGAAGTGAAGTACTCCCAGCCTACGCCGCAGTGTCGGCGGTAGAACGCTGTCCTGAGTCACAATATCTAACACAGTCTAGAATATGCTTCGAATGGAGAATAAAATAATAAGTAACTCAATCACAACAACTATGATGGAATAGAAGAATAAATCTTAAGAGAGTCACACATATAAATAAAAGTCTAGGTGTAAACCACCAGAACAAATCTCAAGTACAACTCATAAGGTCTCAAAGAAAATACAATAAGATACTAAGTCTCAGCTAGACTATGGGCAATTCCTCAGCGACTGTTGGATCCTCCTGAGGGTCCACGTCACCAGTGTCATCTAAGCCAATGCCATAATAAGTAGGGCAGAACTCTTAATCATCACCTGTAAAATTTTCAACATGCCCAATCAAGACGGAACGAGCACATATCTCTCACAACAATTCATATCAGGATTGGACATATAAAGCAAGCTATAGAAAATTATACATGAAACGCTGTAAAGAAAATCAACAAGAGAGAGAATATCGAGATGAGGTATAAATATGATAAATAGATAAACGTAACTATCTACGTGATTTAGAGCATAAATTGGTTATGTAAACAGGTTGGGTTGCACATGGATAAACTATGGAGTTGCACATGAATACCTACTGGGGATAATGATCACATAACCAACTACACTCTCCCTGCCCCCGATCAATACACAAGGATCAAGACATGATATGTTATTGCACATGGATAACAACTACTTTATACATGGAGCTCATAATCCTTGGGCTCAACGAATGGATACCCAATGAGAACTCCGATTCGAACAACGAGAACCTCCTACCGAAGATCAATTGGTTCAGATTGACGTAGGAGAAAACGGGTCACCTCGTCCAATATTCATCAGTAAGAACCTCCCAGAGGCAGATAAGCAAGAATTAATTCTTCTTATTCGAGAATACATTGATGTCTTTGCTTGGAATTATGAAGACATGCCAGGTTTAGATCCCAAAGTTGCTACTCATAAACTGAATATTTTACCTAATGCAAAGCCAGTCAAACAACAGCAAAGGCGATTCAACATCGTCCCAGTCTTGAAGAAAACTGGCAAAGTTCGAGTTTGTATTGACTTTCGGGATCTTAATGAAGCTTGTCCAAAGGATGAATTTCCTCTCCCTATTACAGATTTCATGATCGACAATACTTGTGGGTTTGAAAGGATATCCTTCATGGATGGATTCTCTGGATACAATCAAATTCGGATGAACCCTGAAGATGAAAAACATACTTCTTTCCGCACCCCTCGCGGAGTCTATTGTTACACTGTGATGCCATTTGGTCTCAAGAACGCTGGTGCAACTTACCAACGAGCTATGAGTACCATCTTTCGAGATCATCTGCGCAAGATTGTCGAATGTTATGTCGACGATATTGCTGTCAAGAGTCGTCTAAAGGAAGATCACATCCAAAATTTAAGAACTATCTTCAATCTAATGCGCCAACATCAGTTAAAAATGAATCCCACCAAGTCATTCTTGGGTGTCTCTAGTGGTAAATTTCTCGACTTCGTCATTACCTCTAAAGGTATACACGTGGATCCCGAGAAGATCAAAGCCATTCAAGAGATTCGTCCTCCACGCAACTTAAAAGAGCTACGAGGATTCCAAGGTCGACTTGCGTACATCAGGAGGTTCATTTCAAATCTGTCTGGATGTTGTAGACCGTTTACTCAATTAATGAAAAAGGGTGTATCTTTCGTTTGGACCGAAGAATGTCAACAAGCATTCGATGATATAAAGCGGTATTTGATGAACCCACCAGTCTTGGTGCCACCAATCTCAGGCATACCATTCTTAATGTATGTCCGTGCTATGGATCATTCATTGGGTGCTTTACTTGCCCAGAAGAACCAAGAAGGCCATGAACAAGCCATCTACTATCTTAGTCGTACTATGATCGGTGCTGAACACCGTTATAGTCCGGTTGAGAAAGAATGCCTAGCTCTTATGTTCGCTGTTCAAAAGACTCGACATTATATTATTGGCCAAACCATTCACGTCATTTCCCGAGTTAATCCTCTTCGGGTACTGATGAAGAAGCCCAGCACACTCAATTCTCGACTGGCTACATGGGCCATTCTGCTAGCCCAATACGACATGGTTTATGTTCCACAAAAGTCTGTTAAGGGTCAAGCACTGGCTGACTTTTTAGCAGCTCATCATGTTCCGGAGACATCTAAGCTTTATGACGAAATTCCAGATAAAACATTGGAATCAAACATGATATCGAAAGAATTTCCTACATGGCATCTGTTCTTCAACGGAGCGTCCCAGATCGGACCAAATGGGACCATTGTTGCAGGAGTTGGAATTGTACTAGTCTCTCCAGAAGGATTAGCTATCCAAAGAGCTTATTCCTTAGATCAGCCATGCTCTAACAATGTGGCTGAATGCAATGCCTTGCTCATTGGACTCCAATTAGCAAAACAGTTGGAAGTCGAATATCTTGAAGTCTACGACGATTCTAAACTGGTTGTCAATCAGGTTAAAGGAACATACGAAGTTCGCCATCAAGATCTAGTGCCCTATCATGAAGCTGCAATTTACATGGCTACATCATTCAAGGCTTTCTTCATTGAATATGTTCGACGAGCTTGTAACACTGAGGCAGATGCTTTAGCTAATCTCGCAGCAGTCTTAGCAATTCCCGTCAAAAGACAACAAGTGGTTGTTGTTTCCAACAGAGAGTTGTTCTGCATTGAAAACAATCGCAACATTGAGTTCAGTAACTTTGCCGAAGTCAATGTTATCAGTGAAGATTGGAGAGCTCCTTTCATCGACTTCGTAGTTCATGACATACTTCATGAAGATCCTAAGGAGGCTACGAGTATTCGTCGACGATCTCTTCGATTCTACTACAATCAGACTACCAAAACTCTCTATCGACGGACTTATGACGGCCTACTCTTGCGCTGTCTTGCTGGTGATGAAGCAAAGCAGGTATTGCGTGAAGCTCATGATGGTGTCTGCGGAGCACATCAACCCGGCCCTAAACTGCAGGATTGTATCCGACGAATGGGTTACTACTGGCCCTCTATGGTGTCTGATGCCATCGAATATGCAAGAAAATGTCGAGCCTGTCAAGTCCATGCAGATTTCATCCATCAACCGTCGGAATTCCTTCATCCGACTGTTGCTTCCTGGCCTTTTGAAGCTTGGGATATGGATATTATAGGTCCTATCAATCCTCTTTCTTCTAAGGGACATCGGTTTATATTAGCAATAACTGATTATTTCTCCAAGTGGGCCGAAGCTATACCTTTGGCTGAAGTCAAAACTAGCAGCGTCATCAACTTCGTCAAACACCACGTTATTTACAGGTTTGGTGTACCTCGACGAATCATTCACGACAATGGACCTCAGTTCATCAGTCAAAAGTTCACCAGGTTCTGTGACGATCATCGGATTGACAATGTCGCTTCTACAGCTTACAATCCAGCTGCTAATGGCTTGGCTGAAGCCTTCAACAAGACTATTATCAAACTCCTTAAGAAGTTTGTGTCTACTAACAAACGAAACTAGAGTGAAAAGCTTAGAGAATGTCTATGGGCCTACCGTACTACGGTCCGTAACCCCACAGGCTGTACACCCTTCTCTCTGGTGTACGGTTGTGAAGCAGTCCTACCTCTGGAACTTTAAATTCCTTCTTTGAGAATTGCCATCGCTAATGAACTTACTACGGAGAACAATGATCTTCTTTGACTTCAAGAACTGGAGACGTTCGACGAGAAGCGGCTATTGGCTCAACAACATATTGAATTATATCAAGCCCGTATCTCGAAGACTTTTAACCGCAAAGTTAAAATCAGAGACTTTCAGAAAGGAGAACTCGTTCTAACAGTCAGACGTCCTATGACTATGACTCACATGAGCAAAGGCAAGTTTGATGCGAAATGGGAAGGGCCTTATATCGTGAGTAAAGTCTTTTCAAATGGAGCTTATCAACTCACAGAGATGGACGGTCGAGTGGCGATGATGCCTATCAATGGCAAATTCCTTAAAAAGTACTATGTATGAATGTAAAAGAGATTTCTTGTAAATACGACAAGACAGTTCATAAATAAATTTTGATTTTATTTCATCATAAACGATGTTACATGATATCAAGGACGAGAATCACTATCGTCCTTCTTAAAGACATGACGAGGACCACTACCGTCCTTTTTTAAAAATATAGTCGGCAAAAGAGCCGAGGACATCCTTGCTCGATTTCACTAGAAACACGCAAGCGACCATCCTCATAGCCTCCTCTTCTTCAGTCTTCCCTGGCTCAACTAGGAAGTCCAAGATATCCTGTGGTGGCTTGGGTGCAGACGAACCTTCGCCCGCCTCCGTCTGCTTTGGCTGGGTTGGCTCGGCTGGACGTTCCTCAGCGACTTCTTCGACCTTCGGGATGACCTCAGCCTTCTTGGATGCATCTCCAGACGATATTTTGTGTTACAATTGAAACTGATCACTCCATCTAAATTTCTGTTCTACTTATAGACAGAGATTCTTGAGACAGTCGATTACGCGAACCGAAGCGACGGATTCTTCACAACATTCATTCCATTCACCCGACGGTTCATCCATTCATTCCATTCATCCGACAGTTCATCCGTTCATTCTATTTATTATGACGGTTCATCCGTTTATTCCATTCACCCGACGGTTCATTCGTTCATTCCATTCATCCGACGGTTCACCCGTTCACCTATTCACGCCATCCAATTGACGGTTCATCCGTTCATCCCGATGATTCACTTCGTTCATACATTCCGACGACTCATCCGTTCATCCATATCAACAACTTGTCACGTATTTATTACCTCTGATTAAGTTGTCTACCGAAATAATGATATTCAAAAAAGAAAATTATATTCTGCCATGTCCACATTACCTCTGAGCAGATATAATGAATAAAATTATTTTCTAAATCAAGAAATATACCATGTCCTGAACCTCTGAATATATTTTCTATCGCTATTATTTATATCCGTAATGGGATATGCAACAAATAATAGAGCCACAAAAATAGTGTCTTTTCATTGATCAAGATAAAAGACGTTACAAAAAGACATATCACAAAAAAAAAAATACAAAAAGTTTTCTTATTCAGCCAGAGGGGTCATCAGATTAGCTATCTGCTGCTTCAAGGTTTGGAGTCGTTCTTCACGAAAATCCAGCACCCGCCTTCTAGCCTTTGCCATTCCAGATTCAGCGTCAAATGTTGGCAAGGTCACTAGTCGGCGAGCGATTTCATCTAGATGAAACTTGACAAACTCATTCTTCTCATGGGTCAGAATGTCCAGTTGCTGAACTGCAGCTTGATGCTGTGTGGTCTCTTCTTCAAGAGCAAGTTGAACGATTCTCAACTCTTCTTGAAGTCGAGCAAACTCTGCTTTCAGATCAGCAACCTTCTTCTCTTTCTTCCCAGCAGTAGACGCTACTATATCCATCTGAGAATCATACTCTGAAGACTTCGTAGCGAAAGTGTCTAAAAATTTCTTAAAATCAGCTTTCGAGACCTTAGCTTCTCGAGTCATTCTTTCGAACTCGGCATTCACGAGTGCTTCTACCTCCCCTCGGTTAAGATCTTTGAAAATCTTGATTGATTCCTCCAGCTCATCCAGCACATGTTCAAGGTAAGCAGCCTGAGCTTCATCGCCTTGATCTCGGATACCGCCGATCAGATAAGAAGTTGGACTTCTGACAGTGATGAAACCAACATTTTCTTTCTCTATTACCCTTTCTACCAAAGGTCCCAAGGAACTGAAGAAGAAATTGGTAAAAGAACCAACTACAAATTTGTTGGTAGCTACTGCACTAGGTGTAGCAGCTATTCCTACAGAAGCTTCAGCAGCAGACGCATGAAGGTGGAAGTTCGGCTTCTTGAACATCGGCCGTAGCCTCTTTTGACAAAGGAGCCATAGTGGAGCTAGTTGCCCCTCCTAGATGTTCTTCTGCAAAATCAAGTAAACATCATCAGTTTGCTGTCACTAAGGACTATCAGAAAAAAGATCAAAATGAAGGCAAGCTTACCAAAACTGGCTTTAGTGACAATATTGTCATTTAATGAAATAGGCTGGAGCCTCGCGGAAGTAGTTTCAGACATTACTGCCTGACTACTTCCCGCTTCGGAGCTGCCTGATAGATGACGGCTGCCGCTGGCTATCGCCTCTGTCTGTACTATGTCGGTGCATACCGGAAGAATCGGAGAAGGTTGAATTTCTGCATGAATGAAAGTTAAAATATCAGTCATCTGATCTATAAATAAAGATTACTAAAATCAGTCAATACCTCTTTGATCGGTGACAATAGCTTCCTCCAGTGCTACTTCATTAGCAGCATTTTTCTCCTCGGATGCATGGACAGCAACATCCTCTTCAGGAATTAGATTGTCATTAACATCCTTCGCCGATGTTTCCTCGTCATCTGCCCCCTCCTCTTGTGCTTCCTCATCATCACTTGCATCGACTGGATCTATGTCATGGAAGCCGAAATCACATCCATCCAGAGCCTCGATCATCAGTCGATCTTCTTCAGCACGACGCGATCTTGGTGTAGCTGGAAGATAAGCAGCTTCCATTGCAAGTGTGGGAGATGGCAATACTTCGACAGATGATTCCGACTCATTGATTGGGATCAGAGTTGCAGTCGCTTTTCTTGCTTCTGCAGCCTCATCTTTTGCCTCCGCGGTCTCTTCTCTTGTGTCTGCGACCTTGTCCCTTATCTCTGCACTGGTATCTCCTTCTTGTGTATCTGTCACCTGCCTAGGCTCAGGAGCAGGCGTAGGTGAAGGCATCATAACCCCGGCGGCAGCACTTATCAGGGCAGATGTATGGATAGGTTTTGAGGGAGTGGTTACTTTCTTTCTGAAAGCTATTTTCTTCCTGCGTAGAGGTTCTTCAGGACTCTCTACGTCTGCAGCGTGTGTTTGTCTTTGGATGGAAGTCAGGGTCGTCGCTTCTTCTCTTTGAGCTGACTCAGCCTGTTGTCGAGACTGCGATCGAGTAGTGACCCTTTTCGAAGAGTCTACAGCGGTCTTCTTCTTAGAGACAGGAGAAGATGGTTCTTCTGCCTTTCTTTTCTTTTCCTTAATCGGAGATCTTGCAACTTTCAAAGAAACACGCAGCGGATCGTAGACTTCTTCAGGGAAGTTGGCTTCCCTCGAAGCTTCTAGAGGCGCATCAGCCGGCTCGTGTTCTTCATCATTACCAGGAGGTAACAAAACAGGTGCTCCTTTTCTAAATCGTGTCACCGTCGCAAAGCTGTCTGTTAAATTGAAATTCTCAGCAAAAGTATTTACTGATGTATAAAAGATCGAATAAGTATACAGCATGCGCGGGCCACGGTCGTTCCTTGTCGGCATCGAGAATGTTGTCTTTGTATCACGGGCATTGTAATAGGCCCAAGCCCGGGCTCTATCAATCAAATAACTTTTTTCTTGTAGGCATGTTATGGCATTGCCTACATGAAATTGGTCATAGCCGAATTGACGTGCAAAACGGCTTGGGAGATAAGGTTCAAGATAACATTCATCTTCGAACCGGTATATTAGATGTGATGGCTGAATCGTCCTCAGCCAATCGAAGGTGGTACAGCCCAAGGGTGGCACTCTCACCGAGTCGATCATGTTTGTCGGTACATATTCATAACCGACTGGAGGTGGAACACAGTAGAAGTTCCATCCTTTGCCCAGATTCAAGACTCGCCTGCAGTCTTTCAAAGTGGTATAGATCCACTTACATCCAGAATATCTTCTTAGAAAACTGCCGCTCACTGCCCCCATAGCAGGGTTCATTAAGGAAGGATGGTGTAGAAGCAGCCATCCAAACAGATATGTATACGACAGTTCCAGCCGAGAAAAATGTCCCTTTTTGCCTTTTCCTCGAATCATCGAATCAACGAAGAGACGGAGGCCAGCGTTCATCCTGCATGTCATTGCTGACAACAAATCCATCCGGTAGCCGAAAACTAGACGGACGGCAGCAAACAGTACACCGCGATGGAAGCGGTCAACTGCACTTGCCCCAGGAACGATATATCGTCGAAGCCAGTAAGTAAAGAAACCTGCCAGTTGGGCTTCCTTCGACATGGGCCTGTAACCCATCCTCATGTAGCTTTCGACGATGTCTCCTTTCTTGAAAGGAGGATACTGAAGATCATCCTCAATCTTGATATCCATATCGTTGTGCGTCTCCATCAACTCTATCACCTCGCTATTGCTAAGCGGTTTGAAGAAGTTGGGATTGCAGTTCTCATGTTCTTTGGTCTTCTTCTCAATAATATGGTTAAGGAAAAGATACGGCAACCACTTGGTCGAATAGCAAGTGCTGGCCGTGCCACTCTTGTAGTATAGAGAACAAATCTTGTAATGGCAGAGTAGCTCTTCAAAAACATCTACCATACTGGAGTTCTCCTTGCGCAGTTTGTCCAATTCATCATTTGTCGGAACAAACTCTTCATAGGGGATATCCCCCATCGGCAGATTAGAGATGTATTTCATCTCATGCAAGGCTAATCCAATTTCTCCGCACGGCGTCATGAAAGTCCCAGTCCTATAATTATATCTCTCCGCCAACGCAAGGAATAGATGTAGATTAGGGGGAAAGCCATAGACAGTGGCGTACACTGCCTGATACAGATCAATTTCTTTGAGCTGATCTTCAAATTGGACCAATATCCAATTGGCCACACAGATCCACCTTTTATTGTCCGGGTTCACAAGACCTGTCAACCGTAGATCTTGGTCCGGATACCTCCCTTCCACCTTCACAAACTCATTTGCGAATATTGGAGTTCTTACTGGTAGCAGCAGAGAAGAATCTTTCGGCGGGATGCAACCGGATTTTAGTCCTCTGAGTAGGGAGCTATGTCGCTCAGAAGAACTGTAGAATACATCTTTATGGTCTGGCCCCTTCTTAACACAAATATTACCCACTCGGGCCTGCTGCAGCGGAGTTATGTCCCATTCCATTCTTCTGGGATAGCTTGCAAAAGCATATCTGGACAGAGGAAGACATCTGGAGATCTCTGTCAGATATATCGTCTTCTCACCCCGTCGGAAGATTCTCTGTTCCATACGAGGCCTTGGCTGAGAATTCTTATCGAAAGCTTCACCAAACAAAAATAGAGGTTTCTTGTGGGTGACAGTTTCAGCAGTCTGAAGAGGTTGCCCGTTCATCAGACACAATAAAGTATCATTATCTTGCGCAACCAAGACAGCTTGCCGGGATGATGGTAAAGCATACTGAGGAAAGGAGACGTGTGAGAGATCTTCCTTGAATTCTGATTCGGACAGAGATCCTGAAGAACCTCATAGTTTGGGTCTTCTCTGAGGTTAACTGCATCAATAAAGAGACAAAGATCAGTATGTGCAAAAGAAATTAAAAACTTCTTCACAATTTATCCAATTTGTGCCAGCACAGCCAACGTGCGCAAAACATCAGATTGCGCCAGCACAGCCAAACGTGCGCAAGACATCAGTTTGCGCTAGCACAACCGACTTGCGCAAAACATCAGTTTGCGCATCGATGCGCAAATCGATGGATTGTGCTGAACACTTTGTCAGCGCTTTCTAACCGATTGCACAAAGATACAGTTTTCATAAAAATGAAAACTATTGTACATGCAGCTGAAACCCTAAACAGGGTGGCGCAAATGGTTGAGAATACCATCAATCTCTAAAAAGAGAGAGGTATGAAGGTTCGAAAACATCAAAAACCCTAAAAAGAGTTTTCGATCATGGTTCGTCAGTCACCTTGAAGAGCTGGGTGACCCGTCTCGTGACGAGATACTCGTTGTGCAACACGAGTTGAAGGTTCGGCAGGGGCCTTTCCCTTCTCAGTGGCCGATCGCTTGGGCGCCATTGATGTCGACGACGAGAGGAGGAAGAAGAAGTCAGAGTAGGAGAGGAGTTTCTTTCTCTTGAGAAATCGAAAGCAAGTAAAGATTAAAAGAATAGAAGATGAAACTATTTATAGTTTTCTCACAGAAACGTAACAGTCGCCTCCGATTGCGCCGCGAAAGACGGAGCTAATTCCTCCAAACGCGCAACCAAAGCGCAACTTGATTTCAAAATTCGAAATTCAAAGTATTTCGAAACTTTGAATATTTTCAAATTTTAAAAACTTTGAAGGGGGTCTTGTAAGTCCTAAAAATCAAGTTGCATCCATCAAATAGGCAAAGAAGTCTAAATTGCTCATCCTTCAATGAACTATGCTGGAGACAGACTGCGCTACTAATCAAACGCGCAAGGCTGAACTGCGCTAACGCCCGAGTGCGCTACGCTGACGTGGAAACGCCATCATTACCTGACAAGAAGATTTATCTGACAGCCCGAAAAATGAGGAGTCTGTTCGTTTCTTGTGCAGCACGGCGCTCGAGAACAGCTGTACAGTCCAACGCAGTCTGTCAGTCCAACATGAGCGCAGTCTGCCAGTCCAACCTCAGCGCAGTTTGACCAAGTCCGAATCCTAGCGCTATTCATTGACTAGAAGGGAGCGTAGTCTGAAGCTAGCGCTATTCAAGTGGCGCAATCCATCAAACTTGTTGAAGATAACTGACATTTATTACGTGGCTTACATGCCATCAATTGCTCGCCACGTGGCAACTGCCTGTACACGACCAAGCGTATTTCAATCAAACAATGCCACGCGTCTGAATACGGTTAGCCCACGATCGAGCAACTGTCCAATGGCCAGCACAGTTTGCAGTCTGCGCAGTCTGTCTCCAGCGCAGTTTATTGTGCGCAATCCAGAATAACTATAAAATAGTTATTTCTAGAACTCTATAAATAGAGTTTCAAGTTCTTCATTATGGAGGATCATTATTCAAGATCATCAGAGATCAGGATTTCTTGTCCAAGTGCTGCTGCATTCTTCAGAGGCTATCGTCTTCAAAGTTCACATCGTCCAAGGGATAAAGCGATCGTCTTCAGATCGGATTCCTATAGTTGTACTTTCCCAGAATTCATTGTACTCTTGTACTATTCTTTAAAGTTTGTGAAATAAAAGAATTTTATTTTTGCAAACAACAAGTACCACAAGGGAGCACATAATGAATAAGACAAAATCTATTGAGTAAGTTAAGACCTGGTTCAAGAGTTATAGGCTTATACCATATCATTGAGACAGTACGGCACCCTTACATCAATCAAGGACAATTGGTTCCAATATTATGCCGAGATAAGATACATCCTATAACAACAGTCAGCTTAAGGGCTTCAGATCGCAACTTCGGTACATAGCCTATCGCAGCACAATAGCCCAACCCAACAACCAAACAAGGACATGGGTTGGACCACGCACCACGATAGTCCATGTTCCTTAGTTACTAACAAAAAAACATATCACAAGCAAGTCGGTTTACAAGCGGCCATCCAATCCTACTACTTTCTATGATTTGTCTCGATTATCCCAGTAAAGCATATAATATAGGAATCCTCATATCGTGAGGTATCCAAGCAAGGCTAGCCGAACCAATTTAATACAGGCACGCAATAAATGCACTCGGTCCCTCGAAAGGCCACCGTGCTAAAACAAGCAATAAAAATTCCAGCCCTGCTATAAGGAGAACTGGCTCGGCATTCACAAACCAGATACTGCACTCCACTAGTGCGGATGACTATACAGTATCCGTGGTGGCCAACCCGTCACGTTAGGACAGGGCCTAGGGTGGCTGGTAACGTACGATCTAGAGATTCTGTTCCCTCCCAATGCTTCTACCTATTTAAGTTGCTTAGATTAACCCTATCTTGATCTTAGAATCACATGCCGTGGTCACATGATCATCCTCCAAAATGTCATACCATAGTACGTGTACCTTAAGCATAATTCTATATTCGACTTAAAGAGTCCCAAACCTAGATCCATGCTTAGTGTAATGCATCAAGCAAACATTCAATATACCACGTCAATATTACTGACCAATTACCATGACTATGCTGGAGAGGATGCATGTATTGACATATAACCCGAAGGATCACTTAGTACGAAGAGTCATACCTCAGTGCACCCATTAATAGCACCACAATACACACTATTATTGTATCTCAATACACACTTAGAAAAGGTACAAGTACATATACATATAATCAAGTCAGAAACACCGTCAAATCAGGAACACGGTCAAGTCAGAAAGTCACATGGACCCCTCGTGACACAGAAGTCACATAGGACACATAGTCTGGGTCTTCTCATAGGACACAAGATCGGGCAGGAAATCAAAGTCAAATCAATAAACTCATCAAAACTAGATAAAATATCAAATCATAAGATCAGACACATGGGACAAGACATACGCATGTCAGAGAAATCAAAAAGTGTAAAGTCTAACAAATTGACGCATAGGTCACGTGGTCTCATGTGCCATAGGCACAACGGGTCAGGCGAACCAAAGAAGGCGCATGGGCACATAGAAAATTATGTGCCGGGACAATCTAGGGTATGGCGTATGTGGCACGGGCCCACGTCGTGCAGAGAACGGGCCCACATCGTGCGGGAAATGAGCGCGGGCGTGCGGGCACAAAACTGGCCCACCTTGTACAAGGAACGGGTGCACGGTGTGCAGGCGCGCAAGACACGCGACGCCTGCAGGCAAAATTGCCCACGGCGTGCGGAACGCAGAAGCACGACGTACGGGCATACGACAAATGAATTGTACAGGCATGCAGACACAAAATACACAGTGCACGGATACATGGCACACGGAGCACAGATGCACGGCACGCGAGGCACGGATGCACGACACGGGCGTACGGCAAACGAATCGTGCAGGCGTGCGATGCACGAAACGTGCAGCACACGGATGCACGGCACACGGGGTACGAATGTACGACGAACGGCAAACGAATTATGCAGCTGTGCAGCGCTCGAATGTACGACATATGGGGCGAGGATGCACGGCACACGGGCGCACGACAAACGAATCGTACAGAGCGCGGCACTCCAAACGCGTAGCACGCGGATGTACGGCCCGCGGGAAGTGGATGCATGGCACGCGTAGTATGCTTCGCGTGCGTACAAACCTGCCCACGGTGCACGAAATGCGGAAGCAAGATGCGCGGGCATGCTAGCGCACGCAGAAAGGTCGTCGTCCCAGGCAGCAAGCTTTTGGCCATGGAGTTCTCAAAACTTCCAATGTCCATATCTTGTGTTATAGGACTCAAAATCAACCAAAATAGAAGCCAAAATTGAATAAAATCAAATTCTCTACAACATTGAACAACTAGTTTTCAAAAACATCCAAGTTTGATAGATCAAAACTATGAAAATCCATAAACTCCTACTTTTAGAAACTTAGATCTATACAAAACTACCCATTAAAATCAAAAACTCTAAGAACTAAACTTGAAGAGAATGGGAAGGTGAACAATCTAGACTAATAATATCAAAGAAATAGCAAAAAATAAAAAATACAAATGGTCTCTCATTGTGCAAGATGTACTTGCCTAGGTGGGTTGGTTGAGGGAAATAAATGAAAGAGTGAATGAGGAGAGAGAGAGGAAGAGATTTTTTAGAGGGTTAGCTGCAATAAAACCTAATTCCTAATATGACCTAGCCATATGACTAATGATATGATAAATGCTACATGATACAACTAATTAAATTAATTAATTGAATAAAACTCCAAGGATAACACGGTCCAAAAATCTTATCATCGAAGTAGCGAGCCATGCCTACAACCAAACAAGGACAAGGGGTTGCTGTCACGACCCGCTACCCAAATTGTTGGGCCGGGCTGAGTCATGTCCAGCCTACGCTTGAGATAAAACGTTGTAAGCTGTTCTAAAGACAACAGGATAAGACTAAATGTGCTAACAGTTCTATAAGTGAATAAAAGTCATAAATGCTCCAAACACAAAAGTAGTCTCATATATGGAAATAAGTCCAAAGTACAAGTGATCTGAAATATAAAACTGGATACATGTCCAGTTACAAAATATGTAGCCTAATACATGACTACACTAAATATCCCAAACAACTATGCAAACTAGACGAGTCTCCCCGTAGGAACATCCTCGTATGGCAAAGCCGGGTCCTCGGCAGTATTCCCATAATATGAGTCGCAGAGTAACTCCTCCTTAGTAAGGACACCTACAACGTTATCCTGTCAGGACGGGAGCAAGTACTGAATCTAACAAACTAGCATATGAAACATGGAAATGAACATAAGAGGAATAATTGGAAACATGGCATCACACAATCTATCATGGCAAGGACACATATGTCATAGAGACAGATGTATATGTAATGTTTAAAACTGTAGCAGGTACGTGATCGGTCAATAGATGTACAATGTACTGTGGTACATGTAAATAAAATGTACATACGTACAAGTTAACAAGCATATGTGTACATCCGTACAGAAATACGGGATAATGGCCTGCGGCAAGGTATGCATATAAAATGCGACCTCGCTCGCTACTATAGGGGGGTCATGATCACGTACTCAACTGTCAGTTTCCCCATAACCCATATTCTAATCATGTGAGAGATACATAAAAACTATTCTAAGCATGATAGTAATGGAAAGTACAACATGTGACATTTTAACTTGCTACCCCAAGGATCAGCATTTAACATGGTTGGATTTGTAGTTCATTTATGTAACAGTATGTAAAGTTTGTAGAAAGTACTTGCCTCTAGCAAAGCAAAGCAAGCTGCGATAAAAGTGCTATAGATGTCTGGTAACTCGTCACTGTAGAAATAAATACATAAACTTAGTTTTTACACTAAGCTAAAATACTAGGACACTAATTGGTGCAACACGACTTGTGACTGGGCACCTAGCCAAAATGATAACTTTGGCATAGGAGACCAATGTGGGGTGACACACTACTTTAACTAACTTTCTAGGGTCTTTACACTAGTGAGGGATGAGGTTCAACACTTCTAAAACTCAAAGTAACACAAAAAGTTACAAGTCATAATTAATCAATAAATAAATCAAATGATCATTGTGTTTTAACAATTTTTGAGATATACAAAAAGCTTATTTTTACTCAAAGTAAAGTACCAAAATGATCCTTGTTAATCATAGAAATTTATTATAATTTTCTGGAATTTATTAACCAGTACAAGTATTTTATAAAAATCAGTTTTCCTAAGTATATAGAAAATGAGTTTTGGTTTCATATGCTAAACTAGTGGCAAAACTGTAAATTAAATACTATAAAAATTATACTAAATTAGCTAAATTAACATAGTATCTAAATACTATTTTTTTCAGAATTTTAACAGTACTTTAAGTATTTTTAGAAAATCAAAAACAACATTGCACACAATTGAAATTAAATAATTAATTATCTGCGTATTTTGTCCATGTACATAATTTGAACCAAAGTTCAAATACAGGACCCAGGGCCATGAATCAAGTCCAATATGACTTGTACATGCCTTGAATGTGTGAAAACACATTTGGGCCCAAAAACCCATGCTAGACTTGGATACCAAATGGTTGCAGTAATTTAAATATACTAAAATACAAATTGGTAAAAGTGCAAAATAAATATTAATATTTTAATAAGGTAAAATTATACATAGTGAATATATACATACATATGTTAAAAGTACATATATATATATATATAAGAAAATACTCAATTATAAAGTATATATATATACAAATATTGTATACATATATATAATAGTATATATATAATAATATATATACATATGAAAATATATACATATATACATATATGTATATAAATACAAATATATATATAAAAATTTACTAAGTATAAAAATATATATACATATATAAAAATACTGCCTATATACAGTATATACATATATATATATACAATTATATGTATATACATATATATATATATATATAAATATATATAAATAACAAAAGAAAAGAAAAAGGAAAAAGAAAAAGAAAAATAAATAAACTCAGCAGCTCAGGGCTCGAGCTCGGCCCACTGCGCGCGGGGGGAGGAGTTTTAGACTAGATCGGGCTGGCCAGGGGGTCAGCCCGAGGGTTGTGTTAGGATTAGGTTTAGGTTAGTTTTATTTAGGTTAGGTTAAATATTATATATAAAAAAAAATCAATCCTGTGTCTGGACAGTTAGGGACACAGGATTCTACGTGTCCGTACTATGCACGACACGCACGAACACTAATTCACGTGTCCAAACACTGGACGAGCGTCCCTGTGTCCTGGCGAACCACGTACGTGGATTTGGGACACGGACGACACGAAATGAGCCCTGGTACTCACGTGTCCGGCTAGTCGGGGGGGATTCGAGCGTGCTGGCCGACGGAGGAGGCGTCGGGGCGGTGGCGCTCCGGTGGCGCTGCGATCGTCTCGTCGAGGCGAAGCGAATGATGGTGGTGGCGATCGACGACGATGGTCGGCGAGGCGGTGGCAGGGTACGCCGGAGTTAGGGTTACGGCTAGGGGTTTTGGGGAAGAAATGGGGCTGTCGTCGGCTGTGGTGGGTCGAAGTGGGGGTGGTCGAGCTGAGGGGAGTGAGGGGGGTTTTAATATAGGGGTTGAGTCGGTCGGGGGGGGGGGGTGTGCGCTGGCCGAAAATGGCGGGGTCAGCCCGAGTCGTCGGTCGTCGGTCGTCGTTCGTCGGGCAGGGAGTGGGTGATCGTGGGGGGGGGAGGGTAGGGTAGGTTAGCAATTAGGCCCCCATAGTTAGGTTATTTACAGAATGGCCCTGACAGTATCTATATGCAAATTAAAATTTGCATTCCGCATTAAAAATAATTTATTTATTACAAACTGATATATTAACAATTCTAATTATTACAAACTATAATTAAAACAATTTGATAAATTACAAAACTATATTAAAATAATTCTAAAAATTACAAAATGATATTAAAACATTTTAGAAAATTGTAAATTGATATTTTAGTATTTAAAACTCATTTAAAAATTCTAGAAAAATTCCTAAAAATTATAATAAATATTTTAAGGCTAAAAATGATATTAATAATTAATTAACACTAATTAAATAATTTTTGAAAAACAGGGGCTTATAAGTCTTCCCTCCTTGAAAAATTCCGTCCTCAAAATTTACAAGGATTGAAGACCCTACAATATTCTAACATAGCAAGCAATGCAACAAATGACTAAGGCTATGATCGAAACTAACCTCTAAGGTATCAAGCGGGAACGGGTTCCCTCGCAGCGGTTGGATCGAACAAGTAAGGGTATCTCTCCTTCATGTCCGACTCCCTCTCCCAAGTAGATTCACCTAGAGAGTGACGGCTCCAAGCTACTCGTACTAAGGGTATAACCTTGTTCCTCAGCCTCTTCTCTCTCCTGTCTAATATCTCCACTGGCTGCTCAGAAACTGTAAGGCTCGGTCCGACCTCCAACTCTGAATGATCTAGCACATGGCTTGTAGTGTCCCGCTCCTAGCGGTTCACTATGTAAGGCTTGTGGCTTGGCTAACTCGGTCGGAACCGAGTATTGGGGAAACTTACCGTCGGCATCGAATCGATCACGGACAAGTGCATAAGAACCTTTCCAATTAATGGATCGGTTTCTCTTGAAATGCGTCCAAGAGTTTTCTCTGGATGTTTTGCTGCTGGTTTTGCTGCTTGGTTTTGATGGATGCTTTTCTGAATGATTTCGATGATTTGATTCTTGCCCGTTTTCATCGATTTGCATAGCATTCATTCTTGAGAATTCTGAGAGAAGAGAACACAACGAGACGGATTATTAATCAATCTTTTGGTGCCAATGCAGACTGACGCGTGACGGAAGGCTAAGCGTGCAAGTGTTCCTCTCTCTCTCGACGATTCTCTAATTTGGTGAGTGTGGATCTCTGTGGTGGTATTGTCCCTCTCGCTATTCCTTCATGCCAATTAAATAATTGTCTTGCAACATCCGTTGATCGATATCAAGATGCTAATGCCACAAGTCAATACCACTAAGATGCTAGAGATAGAACATTGAAATGAATTGATTACACTGCAATGAACTGAACATTGAAATGATTGAATTGATGCCTAGAATGATGGTTATGAAATGCTAAGAATGATCATGTTGCCTATTACTTCAAATATTCTATGCACACTGTGTATATCGAGTCGGACACACATTCGCCTGACCATGGACAACTTGTATACAAGGATTGAGCAATAATTTCCTCGAACGGTACAGGGGCGCCTGTACCGATTCGGCCTAGGAGGAAATAATGAAGTGCTTTGGGGAACATGAGTAATGCGAGGCATCATAGAGGCTAGCTCCCTACTGTGCTGTCATCTCATTATCTTGAAGTCCCAAATGCAAATGAATGAATGAAAAGAGTCCATATGGTTTAACAACACCAGTGGTCACATCGTGGGAATGTATGCTAATCAATGTCTTATGCAGGGGCGGTAAGTATATTATTATTATCCTGTATCTTATGCAGGAAAGCTGGATTCGGCCAATGGTAAAGTAAACATGGTTTATTGAACTACCATGTCATTGAATTGTGATTTACTCTAAATGTTGCCTGTCCCTTATAAGTTCATATCTTTAAAATGCTTGTCATTAATAAAATGTTGGTTTAGCTGAGTGGGCCAACGGGGCTCACCAGCGCATTGTTATAATGTGCTGACCCCTCCTCCACAGGTACTGGAGAAGGCTCGGGCGCACATCGCAATTAAAGCTTTCTGAACTGCTGTTTCCTTTCAAGTTGTTTTTCCTAAAGACGCACAAAGTATTGCGGAGATTTCAAAGATAGCTGCTTATATTTCAAAGTACTAAAGGGGCGTGATGTATGGAACGGGAAATTATTTCATGGCAGCCTATCAGTTGTACTTCTTTTCATGAATTAATGTAGCCGAAAAGGCATTTCAAATATTATCGAGAAAAGTTGTATTCTGACTACAATCATCAATAAAATGAATATTTTCTTCCTATTCCGCTTGCTTAATGTTTCCGCAACTGTGGCTTATTTTTCAAATGTGATGAATTGATATAAATGTGCATGTTCTAGCCTTGTACAAGTGCAACTCCAGACTTGTACGGCATCACGCCTTAGCGAGGACGATCGATTCGGCGTGAATCGAAGCAAAGCGAGCGATTCCCCGAATCGGGGCGTGACAAGGCTGGGGTCTGGAACATATCTCCTCAGCTGAGATACGTGAAAGACATCGTGAACTCCTGCTAGGTTGGGTGGAAGTGCAACCCTGTAAGTTACCTCTCCAATCCTGCCAAGTATCTCGAACGGCCCGATGTATCTGGGGCTCAGCTTCCCTCCTCGTCCGAACCGGATCGTCCCTCTAGTAGGTGATATCTTCACTAGCACCATATCACCGTCTGCGAATTCCATCGGCCTGCGACTAGCATCAGCCCAGTGTTTCTGCCTGTCCTGAGCTACTCTGAGCCTGTCTCTGATCATCCTGACTTTCTCTGCTGCATCCGTGATCATCTCTGGCCCAAGCATAACTCTGTCTCCAACATCATCCCAAAAGAGCGGTGTGCGGCATCGTCGTCCATAAAGCGCCTCGAAAGGAGACATACCGATACTGGCTTGGTAGCTATTGTTGTATGAAAACTCTACCAAGTGCAGATGGCTCTCCCATGATCCTCCGAAGTCCAGTACGCAGGTCCTCAGCATATCCTCCAGTGTCTGCATCGTCCTCTCAGACTGCCCATCTGTCTGCGGGTGGTACGCCGTACTGAACTTGAGCCTACTGCCCAACTCCTCTTGCAAGTTCCTCCAGTAGTAGGATGTGAATCTGCTGTCTTTGTCCGACACGATGCTCACCGGTACTCCGTGTAGGCGAACTATCTGCTGCATGTATAGCTCCGCCAACTTCTCGGTAGAAAGCCCCACCTTGAAGGGTATGAAGTGCGCACACTTCGTCAGCCTGTCCACGATGACCCAAATGGCATCCTTTCCTCCTTGGGAACGAGGAAGCCCTGAGACGAAGTCCATCGTAATATGTTCCCACTTCCACTCGTGTCACGCCCCAGAACCAGAATACTGGAGAGCGGGGGAATGACTTAGCCAGCTACGTATTACGGGTAGATGAATACCGTATAATACGATCAATGCTGTCTAAAAGACGAGGGGTGCATACAACATGAAAGTCTCACTATGGTCACTTCACATCTATTGTCTCAATCATCTAAGCAAGAAACAGTAATAGAGAACATGTAAGATAAAGCAGTAAGGCGTCCTAAACGCTCTGTCAAAATGTTCTTGATATCTGGCTTTACAAAACATAGCCAGATTGATGTAGCAAAAGTATACACAATTGTTATCAGCTACAGTCTGACTTTAATTACAATTATGTAAAAGTAAGTACAAGACAATCCGACTAACATGTCGGTGCCAAACGGCAAGGTATTAAGTAAATAACAAAACGAGCGATGAAGTAAGGAACCCACTCGAGTCCTCCTGCGATCATTCCTCTAGTGTTGACCATCTTGGAGGTAGAAGTAAGCTGGATCCTCGGGGACCGGCTCTAAATCTGGCCATGCAAAACCAGAGAGGTTAGACCTCTAATAGCAAGTACCACAAGGAAGCACGACATGAGAACTAAAACCAGTAATGAGAAATATGATAAATGGATCTCTGCTTGCCACTAGGATTCTCATAACATCACGACACTTCGAACCAACCTCCCAACCAAACAAGGACAGAAGTTGGCCCGTCATGTCCTGACATTCTGATCATCTCAGTTAGGCAACAGAGTAGGTACAATACACAAACAAATCATCTTGAACGACCAATCAATTCCTACGGCTTGCTATGGTGAGTCCCAAGTTATCCTGGAATAATGCAATTTGGGATTCCTCAGTTCTTACTATGTGCAAGCAAGGCTAGTCTATCCAGTGAATCATGTGCGCCATGTATGAATTAGACGAGTCCTAACAGGACGTCCGTCAATATACAATAAATAATATAACCAGATACTGTTCCCTGCCCATGTGGCAGGTTTACAGTATCTGTGGGAACCAGCCGGCCCGTCGGGTACTACTTGTCCCAAGGAGGCTGCCATATAAGAACTCGGGAATCCATTCTCTCCATGCAATTATTATTTTATTTAACTTAATAGTCTCTACGTTGAGTGAAATCCCATGCCGTGGATCATGGTTATTCAGAATGAGTACTTTCGTACGGGATACGATATGCACAACTCTACAACGATACCAGTGCGGCTAGGTTGTAGGTCTTACATAGCGTAATGCAACAATCAAATCTAACTACGAAATAATCATGCCTTGACCATAAAGTACACATGCTTCTTTTGTAGAAAATAAATAAATACATAAATAAATAATTAGATTGAAGCCTGCATGTGCCTGTATGTCAATATTTGGGATCAGCCAGTCGATTACAATAGTTCATAACATGAACGTGTCTCATTCATTCAATTCAATAAGACGACTAGCTAGTCTCTTAGTTCCAACTAGGAACGCATGATCAATTATTAGTCAAGGTCACAATCATTATCAATGGTGACAAGGCATGAAAGTCAACTAGTATTCAGTGGGGTCGAGTCTACAACTCTCAGGGTTTAATTCCAGTCAATCGGGGTATCTATAACTCAATTCACGACACATGGTACATCCCACGTAACAATCTATATTTAACAGAAATATTAACATATCATGATTATATCAAGTTTATGCCAAAAGGCGTAAGGATATAAAATGGACGTTAATTATCTAATAAAATATCAATATACAGGGCTATAGAAGATCCAGGGTAAGTAGGGTCAGCGTACGCTCAAGTCAGCGTACGCTCAGGTCAAGCTACGCTCAAGTCTAGCTACGCTCAAGTCTAGCCTACGCTCCTTACTATCCAAGCCAGCGTATGCAAGACATACGCTTCCAAAAAGGCAGCGTATGAACTCCATACGACTCCTTACCATCCAAGTGAGCGTATGCAAGACATACGCTTCCAAAAAGGCAGCGTATGAACTCCATACGACTCCTTGTCACCCAAGTGAGCGTATGCAAGACATACGCTCCCAAAAGGCAGCGTATGAACTCCATACGACTCCTTACCATCCAAGCGAGCGTATGTAAGACATACGCTCCCAAAAGGCAGCGTATGAACTCCATACGACTCCTTGTCACCCAAGTGAGCGTATGCAAGACATACGCTCCCAAAAGGCAGCGTATGAACTCCATACGACTCCTTGTCACCCAAGTGAGCGTATACAAGACATACGCTCCCAAAAGGCAGCGTATGAACTAAACTGCGCTGCGCTAAAGAGCGCGCGCAACTCCGTGACGCAAGCTAAAAAGCTAGCGTACACTGCTCACTGTCTTCTCCAAATAGCAAGGACTCCATGGTTGCACCCCAAAGCTTCAAAAGTCCATAACTTGGTCAAAACAAGTCCAAATCCAACTTTCCAAAGGTCAAAATTGGGTAGAATAAAATTCCCTACAGTATGGAACCATCAAAACTTGCAAACAAAGAAGTTTGATAGATCAAACCCACCAAAATCCGAAAATAACTCATTTCTAGATCTACAAAAATTAAAGCCTCAAAATGGAAAATGACAAGTTCTAATGTGTCTTAGAAACATGAGGAGAAGCTAATAGAACAATAAAAATGGGCTCTCATGTGGAAGCAAGATGTACTTGCCTACGGTTGGTAGGTGGAGGAAGTAAATGAGGAAGAAGAAGAAGAGTGATGGTGAAGAAAAAATAATGAAGAGAGAGAAAGGGGGGGTTGGCTTTAAATGAAAAGGTGGTGGTAGGTGGGGGTGTTAGGTTCATGTTGAACCAACTAAACTAAACCGAACCAAGCCGAACCCAAAGCCTAGCTAAAGCAGAGAATAAAAGCAGGAAATAAAGTGCAGAAATAAAATTGCAGAAATATTAATTTAACATAAATTAAAGGAATTTAAATACAGGATAATACATGATAAATATTAAATAAATACATTCGAGTAGTACATGTATAAAAATACGCATTCTGGGAACGGGGAGTGACAACTCGGGAATGGGTAACGGCTGCAACAAATCAGCTGGCCTCTGGCGCTCCGTCTTGACCTGCTGGCAAACTAGGTATCTCGAGATGAAACGTGATACATCCCTCTTCATCCCGTGCCACCAAAGATGTTTTCGTAAGTCACGGTACATCTTGTTAGCACCAGAGTGAATAGAATATCTCGATCGGTGCGCCTCTTGCAAGACTGCCTCTACCAGCTCTCCCTTCGGCACACACAATCGGCTGCCATGCCTCAAGGATCCATCCTCTATTATAGTGAAGTCATCCAACAATCCAGCTAAAGCCTGGGCTCGAAGTCTGCGAAGGCTCTCATCTGTAGACTGTGCCTCCCGGATCTGCTCCATCAAACCTGACTGAATGTCAAGTGCCATCATCTGTATCACTGATCCTGGTCGAACTAGCTCGATACCGAGCTTCTCCAGATCCTCCCGCAAATGTCGATCAATCATCAGATACCATGCCATCGGATGCCTGCTCAGCGCATCCGCCACCATATTTGCCTTCCCGGGGTGATACTGTAAATCGATGTCGAAGTCTTTCATCAACTCCAACCATCGTCTTTGCCTCATGTTCAGCTCTTTCTGCGTGAATACATACTTCAAGCTTTTGTGGTCAGTAAAGATTTCCACACGCTCTCCGTATAAGTAATGTTTCCATAACTTGATTGCAAAGATCACCGCAGCTAACTCTAGGTCATGGATAGGATAATTCTGCTCATGAGTCCACAATTGTCTAGATGCATAAGCAATCACTTTCCCATGCTGCTGTAGGACACATCCTAGCCCCTTCCCAGAAGCATCGCTGTAAATGGTGAAACCTCCAGAACCTGAAGGTAAAGTCAGAACTGGAGCGGTCGTCAGCCTCCTCTTCAGCTCCTCAAATGCTGCCTGGCAGTCCTCTGACCAGATGTACTCTGCGTCCTTCCGCGTCAGCTTCGTCATGGGTTCAGCTATCCTAGCAAAATCCTGGACGAACTTTCTATAATAGACTGTTAAACCCAGAAAGGTCCTGATCTCTGAAACTGACGTCGGAGCCTTCCATGTCTCAACTGCAGCAATCTTCCTGGGATCTACCGAGATTCCATCTCTAGTAACTACATGGCCGAGAAACTCCACTCGGTCTAAAAAGAACTCGTACTTCGGCAATTTGGCAAACAATCTCTCATGCCTCAGAATCCCCAAAACTATCCGTAAGTGCTCTGCATGCTCCTCTGGCGTCTTCGAGTATATTAGGATGTCGTCGATAAACACTACGACGAACTTATCCAGATACTGGTGAAATATCTTATTCATCAAATTCATAAAGACAGCTGGCGCATTTGTGAGACCAAATGGCATCACCAGAAACTCGTACTGCCCGTACTTCGTGTTGAATGCCGTCTTCTGGATGTCTGCTGCCCTAACCTTCACCTGGTGGTACCCGGATCTCAAGTCTATCCTGGAAAACACCTTCGCCCCGCTCAACTGGTCGAACAAATTATCTATCCTGGGTAGAGGATATTTGTTCTTGATGGTGATGGCATTCAAGGCTCGGTAGTCAATACACAACCGGACTGTACCATCCTTCTTAGGCACAAAGAGCACTGGCGCTCCCCATGGAGAAGTACTGGATCGAATGAAACCCTTTTTCAACAGGTCATCAATCTGCTCTTTCATCCCTACGACCTCCTTGGGATTCACTCTATAGCAAGTCCGGGATACTGATGATGAACCTGGCACTAAATCTATGGTGAACTCCACATCTCTGTCAGGCGGAAGCCCTGGAAGATCCTCTGAGAATACATCCATAAACTCCCTAATGATAGGGTGTGGCGGTGCTACGTCCCCAACTGTCGCACAACAGTTCGGCTCTAGGCTGATCTCCGGCCCTGTCCTCCTAACACTGAATGGTGCTGTGCCTGGGGGACTGAACAAAATACTACCCTCATGACAATCTATAGATGCATGGGCATAGCTAAGCCAGTCCATCCCCAATATGATATCATAACCGGGGAGTGGCATCACAAAGAATCGTCCCCTGAACTCTCTCCCGGCTATAAAAATAGAACATCTATAGATAGCTCTAATAGGCACTGGTCCTCCTCTCGTCATCACTCTACTAATCTCCGCAGTAGGTAAAGCTACTAGATGGTGTTTATGCATAAACTCTAATAATAGGAAGCTATGAGATGCACCAGAATCAAACAAACATAGAGCTAGAAAAGTATGCAAATAAATATGACCTGTGATGACGTCAGCTAAGTAATCTGGCTCCGAAACCTGCTCTGGCTCCGGCTCGAGAGCTAGACTATAAACCTTCCCCTGAGGTCCCTTCTGCTGCTGCAGATGCTGCCCAAACCTCTGCTGCTGAGTCGGGAGCGGTCCTCTAGGCTTCGCTACTGGGCAGTCCCGAATCTGATGGGTGGCAGACCCACAGACTAAGCACTGCTTCAACCTCTTCCTGCAAATAGAGCTATCGTACCCTGGTCTTCCACAGAAAGAACATATAGCTCCCCTCTGCTGCTGCTGCTGATGCCGGGATCCCGGGGCTCTAACTGGCGGGGTCGGGTAATGTGATGTAGGGGGGGCGGTAAGTCTGCTGGGACGGCATCGGTGCTCTCTGCTGGAAAGCCTGACGCTTGGACGGTCCCTCATGATGTACAGAAGCCGGCCTCTTGCTAGACAGAAGACGCTCCTCAATGCTCCGGGCCAACTCTAGGCTCTGGTAGTAGTCAGTCGTACCGTTCGCCACTATAAGAATGCCAATGTCTGGAACTAGACCATGGCAAAACCTACGGGTCATCTCCTCTGGATCTGCAACCAGACTAGGAGAAAAACGGCTCAGGCGACTAAACTCTGCCGCATAGTCATCAACAGAACGGTTCTCCTGCTGGATGTTCTGGAATCGTAGCCCCATGGCTACTCTAGCAGTGGTCGAGAAGAATTTCTTCTTGAACTGGGTCTTGAACTGATCCCAAGTGGCTCTCCCTCTCGCAAACAACGGCTCATTTCGGAACCAGACTCCTGCCAAGTCTATCAGCAGAAATCCCGCTGCCTCGACCTGGAGGTCACCCGGCATCCTAACTCCAAGGAGCTTCCTCTCTACCGAATCTAGCCAGTCATCTGCTACTACTATGCCCTCTGTCCCTGAGAACTCCTTGGAATTCAGACCCATGAAGTCCTTGATCATTCCCGCTCTCTGCCGTGGCTCTACATGTGGTGGGACCACGGGACGTCCCTTAGAACGCTCCATGCTCTGGCGGAGTAGGGTAGTCTGCTCCTGATTGGTTGTTAGGAACCCCTGAATCAGAGTGAGCAGCTGGTTCCCGTCGAGTGTGACGGAAGCCTGGGTAGGTATAGTGATAGGGGGTGGTGGAAGTATTGGGTCCTGCTGGGCATATAATGTGGAAGGTGGTTGTGGTATCTGGGTTTGTGGATCTGTGGAGTGGGGGAGTGTGGTAGGTGGAGGTGTATCAGTCAACTGGTCAGCTGACTGGATAAGGAGGGCTCCATTCTCAGATGTAACATACTGGGATGAACGAGTAAGCACCATCTAAGTACAATAAAAAGGACTTATAAGGACTTGTTAAAGTAAGCAATCATAGACAAGAAAATCTAATTATAATAGCAAACATGTGATATATTTTCTATGTTGCAATCCTAGCATTCCTCTAGATGTTCTAAGCGTCATTCCTAATGTTGTCTAATTACCTTAAGTTCCTAATTGTAGGTATGCTTGGTACAATAACGTAACCAAACAGTTTAGTCTCGGACCTGCGTGGGCCACCACTAAAAATATATCACGACCCGCTACCCAAATTGTTGGGCCAGGCCGAGTCATGTCCAGCCTACGCTTGAGATAAAATATAGTAAGCTATTCTAAAGACAACAAGATAAGACTAAATGTGCTAACAGTTCTATAAGTGAATAAAAGTCATAAATGCTCCAAACACAAAACTCGTCTCATATATGGAAATAAGTCCAAAGTACAAGTGATCTGAAATGTAAAACTGGATACATGTCCAGTTACAAAATATGTAGCCTAATACATGACTACACTAAATATCCCAAACAGCTATGCAAACTAGACGAGTCTCCCCGCAGGAACATCCTCGTATGGCAAAGCCGGGTCCTCGGTAGTATCCCTATAATATGAGTCGCAGAGTAACTCCTCCTCAGTAAGGACACCTACAACGTTATCCTGTCAGGACGGGAGCAAGTACTGAATCTAACAAACTAGCATATGAAACATGGAAATAAACATAAGAGGAATAACTGGAAATATGGCATCACACAATCTATCATGGCAAGGACACATATGTCATAGAGACAGATGTATATGTAATGTTTAAAACTGTAGCAGGTACGTGATCGGTCAATAGATGTACAATATACTGTGGTACATGTAAATAAAATGTACATACGTACAAGTTAACAAGCATAGGTGTACATCCGTACAGAAATGCGGGATAATGGCCTGCGACAAGGTATGCATATAAAATGCGACCTCGCTCGCTACTATAGGGGGGTCATGATCACGTACTCAACTGTCAGTTTCTCCATAACCCATATTCTAATCATGTGAGAGATACATAAAAACTATTCTAAGCATGGTAGTAATGGAAAGTACAACATGTGACATTTTAACTTGCTACCCCAAGGATCAGCATTTAACATAGTTGGATTTGCAGTTCATTTATGTAACAGTATGTAAAGTTTGTAGAAAGTACTTGCCTCTAGCAAAGCAAAGCAAGCTGCGATAAAAGTGCTATAGATGTCTGGTAACTCGTCACTGTAGAAATAAATACATAAATTTAGTTTTTACACTAAGCTAAAACACTAGGACACTAATTGGTGCAACACGACTTGTGACTGGGCACCTAGCCAAAATGATGACTTTGGCATAGAAGACCAATGTGGGGTGACACACTACTTTAACTAACTTTCTAGGGTCTTTACACTAGTGAGGGGTGAGGTTCAACACGGCTAAAACTCAAAGTAACACAAAAAGTTACAAGTCGTAATTAATCAATAAATAAATCAAATGATCATTGTGTTTTAACAATTTTTGAGATAGACAAAAAACTTATTTTTACTCAAAGTAAAGTACCAAAATGATCCTTGTTAATCATAGAAATTTATTATAATTTTCTGAAATTTATTAACCAGTACAAGTATTTTATAAAAATCAGTTTTCCTAAGTATACAGAAAATGAGTTTTGGTTTCATATGCTAAACTAGTGGCAAAACTGTAAATTAAATACTATAAAAATTATACTAAATTAGCTAAATTAACATAGTATCTAAATACTATTTTTCCAGAATTTTAACAGTACTTTAAGTATTTTTAGAAAATCAAAAACAGCATTGCACACAATTGAAATTAAATAATTAATTATCTGTGTATTTTGTCCATGTACATAATTTGAACCAAAGTTCAAATACAGGACCCAAGGCCATGAATCAAGTCCAATATGACTTGTACAGGCCTTGAATGTGTGAAAATACATTTGGGCCCAAAAACCCATGCTAGGCTTGGACACCAAATGGTTGCAGTAATTTAAATATACTAAAATACAAATTGGTAAAAGTGCAAAATAAATATTAATATTTTAATAAGGTAAATTATACATAGTGAATATATACATACATATGTTAAAAGTACATATATATATATATATAAGAAAATACTCAATTATATATATATATATATATATATATATATATATATATATATATATATATATATATATATATATATATATATATAAAAAATATATGTATATATATATATACAAATATTGTATACATATATATAATAGTATATATATAATAATATATATATACATATGAAAATATATACATATATACATATATGTATATAAATACAAATATATATGTAAAAATTTACTAAGTATAAAAATATATATATACATATATAAAAATACTGCCTATATACAGTATATACATATATATATATATATATATACATATATATATATATATATATATATATATATATATATATATATATATAAATAACAAAAGAAATGAAAAAGGAAAAAGAAAAAGAAATAAACTCAGCAGCTCAGGGCTCGAGCTCGGCCCACTGCGCGCGGGGGGAGGGGTTTTAGACTAGGTCGGGCTGGCCAGGGGGTCAGCCCGAGGGTTGTGTTAGGATTAGGTTTAGGTTAGTTTTATTTAGGTTAGGTTAAATATTATATATAAAAAAAATAATAAAATCAATCATGTGTCCGGACAGTTAGGGACACAGGATTCTACGTGTCCGTGCTATGCACGACACGCACGAACACTAATTCACGTGTCCAAACACTGGACGAGCGTCCCCGTGTCCTGGCGAACCACGTACGTGGATTTGGGACACGGACGACACGAAATGAGCCCTGGTACTCACGTGTCCGGCTAGTCGGCGGGGGGGGGGGGGGGGGGGGGGGGGGGGGGGGGGAGATTCGAGCGTGCTGGCCGGCGGAGGAGGCGTCGGGGCGGTGGCGCTCCGGTGGCGCTGCGGTCGTCTCGTCGAGGCGAAGCGAATGATGGTGGTGGCGATCGACGACGATGGTCGGCGAGGCGGTGGTAGGGTACGCCGGAGTTAGGGTTACGGCTAGGGGTTTTGGGGAAGAAATGGGGCTGTCGTCGGCTGTGGTGGGTCGAAGTGGGGGTGGTCGAGCTGAGGGGAGTGAGGGGGGTTTTAATAGAGGGGTTGAGTCGGTCGGGGGGGGTGTACGCTGGCCAGAAATGGCGGGGTCAGCCCGAGTCGTCGGTCGTCGGTCGTCGGGCAGGGAGTGGGTGATTGTGGGAGGGGGGGTAGGGTAGGTTAGCAATTAGGCCACCATAGTTAGGTTATTTACAGAATGGCCCTGACAGTATCTATATGCAAATTAAAATTTGCATTCCGCATTAAAAACAATTTATTTATAACAAACTGATATATTAACAATTCTAATTATTACAAACTATAATTAAAACAATTTGATAAATTACATAACTATATTAAAATAATTCTAAAAATTACAAAATGATATTAAAACATTTTAGAAAATTATAAATTGATATTTTAGTATTTAAAACTCATTTAAAACTCATTTAAAAATTCTAGAAAAATTCCTAAAAATTATAATAAATATTTTAAGGCTAAAAATGATATTAATAATTAATTAACACTAATTAAATAATTTTTGAAAAACAGGGGCTTACAGTGGCACACTACTCCACGATGAGATACTGTTTCATGTCATAGCCAGGTGCAAATACTGGTTACATGCAATCAAGATACAGGTGCCAGATACCATATACAGGAAAAAGCAAAAAAAAATTACGTATTTCGGGAACGAGGAGTGACATCTCTACCCTCCTTAGAAAATAACGTCATCGGAATTTCGATATGGCCAGTCGAACGCGCTCTCTGTTCACAAAATACACTTATGACATATAGCAAACACAATTATCAAGCAACACATGGCACATGGACAGATTCCGAAAGAAACAATAATTAAGTAAAAGCACAAGCAATAATTATACCCTAGACTGAAAGTAATTGGAGGCATACGAATAAAATATGTCTTTCGAGTCAGTTAGATAGGAATTCGTCCTCGCTGTCCTACATTGACTCACAAAGTGGACAAGGTCAACGCTTGAGATAAGTCAGAACCAATGACTTAATCAAGAACGAGACTCTGCCCAGGATGTACCCTCATAGTCAGGATACATGATGAATATCACAATGTACGTGATACGATAATAGATGAGTGAGATGAGAAAGTCGCCTTCACTCGCCGAATACATAACTCAAGAAAATATAATGAATAATACTCAAAACTTACCTACAATCTGATCGCCTTCGGCCAACCTTCGCTCGAATACTCCAAATTCTACCTGTCTCTGATCCTGCTGAACCCTCTGCTACTGTCTTTCCTGGCCCTACTTTTGTGGCCTCTATTGACCCACCTGATGTTGCCTCTCCCTAAACATCTGAGCCTGCGTCGGTAGGGGATGCTGGGCTAATGGCCTCACCGCAAGTGCCGGCCCTTAGTACGGTGCTACCTATTGAGCTGGCCCTTCTCGCCTCTATATCTATAAGTAAGTAGCAATATGGTGGTCTGAACTCCCAAGTGTGCCTTCCTTGCCGCAATAAGTACAACCTACTGGCGCTCCCTAGCACTGCTGGTGCCTCGGTTGTTGTTGTTGTACTGGTGCTGTCACAACTGTTGTGACTGATGCTGCATCACGAATACGGATGCCATGTGCTGGTGCTGAAATCCTTGCTACTCCTCATCCTCCCCCACTCTGTACATAAGACCTCTTCTGGCCTCCAGTCCTTGCTGACAACCTTTATATAGTAAGCTCGTGCCTCCGAGCCGCCGTCAATACTATATCGAATGTCTGGTAGTCATGCCCCTCTACCAGTTGCAAATCTCTAAGTGAAGTCCCTGCTGGAACCTTATTTCCCTCTCTGGCACCATCGCCACCATCGTCTGAGCAAACCTACTCAACCTACAGAACTCCGCTGCGTACCCATCAACTGTCCTGTCGGCCTACTTGAGGCCGATGAACCTCTACTAAAGCTCGAACTGCACCACGACCCAGAAGTACTTAGTCATGAACCTAGTCCTGAAGCTATCCCAAGAAATATGACACCTCAAGCCAACTTCCACTGATGCCCACCAATAGTGGGCAAGGTCCTGAAGCTACAATCGGACCTGATCTACCTGCTCCTCAGTCGAAACCTTGGTCGTCGTCAAGATGGCCTTGGTATCCTGTAACCACGCATCCGCCATAATGTCATCCTCTGTGCCATCAAAATACCTCGGCTTGAGTTGACAAAATCGAACCGATGCACCCGAATATGTCTTTATATTTCTCTCTAGGGCTACCTGTAAGCCCTGGTTTAGTAGAACAATCTGTTCCTGGTTCTACACCTGTTGATGTTGTTGGACTGCCATCTGATGCTGTCGTGTTTCAAATAACCCCTTGATGATCTACAATAGTTCCGGTGTGTCGAGTGCTACTGGAATGATCGACATCACTGGAGGTACGGGAACTTCTTGCCTCTGCTGCTCAAGTGGCTCATGCTCGATAACGTTCTCGATATGAATCTATCTAGGTAAAGGTGCTGCCCCTTGCTGATCTCCCAATGGACCCTGCTCTACTGGATTTTCTCCCATGCCTGCTCCTCCAATAGCCAAAAACGAGGTATCCCTAAAGGGAAAAAAGGATACAAGGTATCAAAAGACAGGACAAGAAGGAATCGAAGATGATAATCAGGTTAGCAATCAAGTTGGAAGAAAGATAAGATGAATCAGGATATCAAGAGGAACATGTTTTGATTGAGAATCCTATAAACACAATACCCCACAAGTCTGAAAAATTAGACCTGTATGGGCCACCAATAAAACCTTGTCATGCCCAAGTACTAAAAATATGGTGACGGACTAGGCCAGCTATCCCGTATGAGGTATGAAGATGTCATACGGCGATTGTGACTGTCAAGAGACTAGGGGTGCATGCTACAATCAGGTCTTCTATTGTCTCACAGAGCATCTATGTCTCAATCAATCAAAGTGAGAAACAGTAAATAATAATCTTATGAGACAAAGCAGTAAGATGTCCCCGATGTTTCTTCAATATGATTCATAAGACTAGCTACACAAAATAATGAGCTAGTGTCGAGAGTCAATAGTACATAACCATAGTCAGTTGTAGTCTGATTTAATTATACTTATGTAAATGGAAACTAATATCAAGAATAGCCGGCTAACAGGAGCCGGTGTCTTAATGCCAAGTACAAAATAGAAAATATTAGAGCGGTGAAGAAGAAACCCACTCATGGTCCCTAGTGCCCAAGCTCCTAGTATGTGCCATTGTTTGGGTAGAAGGCTGGATCCTCATACTCTGCTACAAAATTTGGCCAAACAAAACCAGTGCGGACATACTCCGAATAACAAGTACCACAAGGGAGTAAATAATAAATAAGTCAAAATCTGTTGAATAAATTAAGACCTAGTTCAAGAGTTATAGGCTTACACCATATCATCGAGACAATATGACACCCTTACAATCAATCAAGGACAAACGGTGCCAATATCGTTCCGAGATAAGATACATCCTATAACCACGGTTAGGTTAAGGGCTTCAGATCGCAACTTTGGTTCATAGCCGATCGTAGCACAATAGCCCAACCCAACAACCAAACAAGGACATGAGTTGGACCACGCACCACGATAGTCCTTGTTCCTCAATTACTAACAAAAGAAACTTATCACAAGCAAGTCGGTTTACAAGCGACAATTCAATCCTATGGCTTTCTATGATTTGTCTAGGTTATCCCAGTGATGCATATAACATAGGAATCCTCATATCGTGCAGTATCCAAGCAAGGCTAGCCCAACCAATTTAATAAAGGCATGCATTAAATGCACCGGTCCCTCGAAAGGCCACCGCACTAAAACAAGCAATATCGGTTCCAGCCCTCATACAGGAAGAACTGGCTCGGCATTCACAAGCCATATATTGTACTCCACTAGTACGGATAACTATACAGTATTCATGGTGGCTAACCCATCACGTTAGGACAGGGCCTAGGGTGGCTGGTAACGTACAATCTTGAGATTATGTTCCCTCCTAATGCTTCTACCAATTTAAGTTGCTTAAATTAACCCTATCTTGATCTTGGAATCACATGTCGTGGTCATATGATCATCCTCCTAAATGTCGTACCATAGCACGTGTACCCTAAGCATAATTCTACATTCGGCTCAAAGAGTCCCAAATCTAGCTCCATGCTTAGTGTAATGCATCAAGCAAACATTCAATATACTACGTCAATATTACTGACCAATTACCATGACTGTACTGGAGAGGATGCATGTATTGACATATAACACGAAGGATCACTTAGCACGAAGAGTCATACCTCAGTGCTGTAGAAGCATGGAAAATATTAGAATAATGATCCATGCGGCTCTGAGTAAGAAGCTTATGCGGCTCACACAGGAGCGGCCCTATGCGGTTCAAAGAAGACTCTTAATCGCATGCGGCTCGGGAGCGTATGCGGTTCAGCAAGGCATATGCGGCTCGATGGACGCCATGTGTGATCCTTCCCTACAGCTGGTCGTTTGAGTAGTGGCCTCATTTATTGCTCCAGCACGATTCACTGTGGCGGCCCTGACATAAAGTTTCATAATGGCCTTGCCATAATGACTGACTCCTCGGGAAGAGAAGAAAATCTCTGACCAAATCCGTCAGAAGTCCCAGATTGCCACATGGCAATCAGTCATATGCGGCTCCCTGAGAACCCGTTCCATGCGGTTCGATACAACGCTAGCTCATGCGGCTCCCTGGAAACACATTCCCTGCGGCCCAATACAACGCCAGCTCATGCGGCTCACAAAGATTACGCATATGTGGCTCGATGAAGCATCGTCCTATGCAGCTTACAAAGAGTATCTCACTGCGGTTCGAGGATCGTCAATCCTATGCGGCTCTGACAGGACTCACAATTAAGACACGTGGCATGGGATCAATAAGAGGTTTAACCGAATCTCAACAAATATATTTGACATCATCGTCATAATTACTGAGATCAGGGTATATCATTTATCATCAAGCTAATGGGACACGTGGCGAGCAATCAGACATTGGCATAATCAATCACGAGGATTTAAAGCAGCTAGTATTAATTGCTCATGAGATACGATGCTATCCGCATTAATGGCCGATATTCACTATAATCAGGATCAAGGGTTCAGATAGAATGAAGGAGCGCCAACATTCCAAACAGATAATCATTAGCAAACCCTAATGATCACCCCCCACTCTTATAAATAGCCAGCATCATCCCCTTGTAAAAAAAAAGGTCGGCAACAAAAGAATAAAAAAATAAGAAGAGAGAGATCTACACAGAGAGAGCTCCCCCTTTTTTCTTGATAATCACAGAGAGAGAGAAGCCAGGAGAGCAATCCGAGGAGAGCAAGAAGAGCATTTCTTCATCAACGTCGAGCAGATCTTCCCCGAGCCAAGGCTGCATACTGATCGTCCAAGGAGTAAGGCAGAGCGGCCGTTGCTTTCCCGAGCCTCTATCGTCACCCCCCAGAATCAAAAATAAACAATCGTACTTAGTCTGCTGTACCTAGGTTTTTGTCCCTAGGCTTTCTTTGTACGAGCGAGTTTGTATTGTGAGTCTAAGTTCAGTCCTCCGATAATTGTTCTGTTCTTTTACAATCAATGTCAAATACGATGGCGACTCTGCTGGGGACTAACTTCTCCACGGCTGAGGAGTTGGTGACGCAATCAGATGCAGCCAAACTTGGCTCCACACAAAAGAAGATGGCCGTCCGCTTTGACCAACAGGCGTTCGAAGAGATGCTCGCAAAGAATGGAGACCGAAGTCATTTGCTCCTCCTCAAGCCCTCGATGGGATGCCCTCTGTTGCTCAAGACGGCGAGAAGGATTCTCCTGCGGTCCCACTTCAGATCGTAGATAACTCTGCTGTCCCCAAGTCCGGCAGAAGAAAACATTATGATGCTGAACTTGCAGGGACAAAGAGGGACTCTACGCGGACCGAACCGCAGAAGAGTATTAGCCGCAAGGAGAAAGCCCATGCGGCTACATCCGCCAACCGCATGAAGAAAACTCATGCGGCTACTTCTGTCAGCCGCATAACTTATGCGACTACAGTTCCCGACATCATGGATGAGACTCATGCGGCCAGTAAAGTCAATCGTTTGCAGAAAACCCATACGGCCACAGATGCCAACTGCATGCGGCCAGCCTGCACGGCCGTGACCCCTAGCCGCATAAGAACTCGTCCGACGACAGGAGACAACCGCATGCAGACAGCCTGCACGGTTTTCGCTCCCAGCCGTATAGCATCTGCTCCATGCTCCTCTCGATCAGTTTTCGACCGTCTCTCGTACGGTCCGAACCCTGATGACTCTCTGGATGATAAGCCAGACTCTGTGATGTTCAACTTGGACTCTTCCTATTATGCACCCACAAGTGCTAGAAAGAAGAAGTCTAGGGCAGCGATGGCTCATCAAGCCCAGACAGCTGCCCCAACCTCTGACTATCAGGGCGTCCCGCTGATTATCACACGGGCCTCTGATAGAAAGTTGTACAGAACCGCTCAAGTCCAATCTCCGGTGGCGAACGGACAGAGTGGTTCCTCTGACCTGCGTGAGGCGATCCTCCACAAACGCAAGGAAAGAGAAGGGGCCTCGGCGTGCAAAGAATCCTCACATGGACGTCACTGCACCCAGATCATCGTCAACTGCTGCTGCAACAACACGGCAGTGACGGAAGATCGTCCGTCCGTCTTCCACAGACTACAGCACCCGAACTCAGAAGATGAGGCACCTCCTGTTGTCTCCTGCAATTCCGCTCAGAAGGTCCCCGCCGAGGGGAGAGGGAAGAAGACAAGCATCTCCAGTCCAAAGATATCAGCCACTACAGCTAAGAAATTGTCGGCTAAACGGTTGCCCTCCACCGGAGTATACCAACACACCCGTTCGAAGACAAAATCTGCTGCAACAGGAGACTCATCGTCCCCGACCCTGGGGGTCGTAGGAGCTGGGGGTAGTACTCCTCCGAACGTCCACAATAATCCAACGTTTCAAGGAGACGAACCCCGAGAAACAACCCTCCTATCGGGTACAACAGATGCTGATGTCCTCGAGGACATCCATGATTATCGAGATGAAGCAAGCTCCGAAGCTGGGGGTACTGTCCCTTCCGAGTCCGAACCTGCAGAGAACAGCCCCACATATCCAGATGATTTTTTGACGCATGGGTACGACTCGGAGGGTACATCCTCCACCACTCCCTCCGTCACTCCTCATGTGAAGACGGTATTCATGACAGACAGCAATCAAGGCGGTTCCAGCGATCGCCAGCGCATCGACACTTTGGAGGCCATATTGCATGCCTTGGTCAAGTCTGTAGACGAGATCAAAGCGGCACTTCCTACTCTGCAGGGAGTGACACCTGGCCAGACAAGCACGGGTCCCGCAATCAACGTAGATTCAAATTCAGCGGCACCAAACCAGGGTAATAATCCTCCCGAGATAACGGCCCCTACCGCGACAGATGAGGCCCGAGAAGTAAGAAGAGAGGTTCAGGAGCTCCGAGCAATGTTCCACGCCCGAGAAAACTCTCAAGACCTCAGAATACGGCAACCATATCCTGCTGAATGGAGGGATGTTCCCTTTCCGCCAAGATATAAGCCGTTCAATATCAACCCATATGATGGCAAGACTTCAGCAAGTCGATACATCACTTACTTTGAGGTCACTACCGACCATCTGCCCCATGATGACGCTATCCTCACGCGGTTATTCATTGGGGCATTGGAAGGAGTCGCCTTCGATTGGTACCGCAACCTGCCAGACAATTGCATCCACTCCTTCTCTGGCTTCAAACGCTTGTTCTTGGAGAGGTTCTATGAGGTAGGGCAGGACGTTACGATGTCTACCCTCATGGACGTCGTTCAAGGAGAGAAAGAACTGACGAGAAATTACATTGAGCGGTTTCGTCAAACCGCAATGAAGTTACCATCTGGCAACCCGGACTCTTCTTTGATTGAAATTTGCCAAAAGAGACTACTTCCAACAATTAGTCTCTGGATGGGCGAAAGTCAGTTCAAGGACTGGAAGGCTTTTATCATCGGTGCTACAAGTGCTGAAGAACGATTGAAAAAGGCTCGCCAACTGGGGTTGCATATCTCGGAGGGAGAGAACAAGAGCAAGCGTCCCAACACCAGCAACGACAATGGGGGTAGCCCCTCCAACAACCGGAACAACAAAGGCAAGCAGGCTATCGTGACCGATACAGCCCAGAAGCCCGAGCCATAACCGGCAGACAAACAATGGCCTCAAATCACTTATTCCTTTGAAGACGGTCACGTCAAGCCTATCTTGGACATGCTTATACAAGGAGATAGGATTCAGCTTCCTCCACCAAGACGGGAGCCTCGGCCGGCTGATCTGGAGAACCCAAAGTTCTGCCATTACCATCGCTACGTCCACCATGCTACACACGACTGCTACCAACTGAAACGGTATATCCAAAACCTCATCGATTCGAACGCCATGGCCATCGATTTCGAAGAGGTAACCGTGGCAGCCAACATGGTGTCCGTACAATTCGGCAGCTTCCCTCCAACAGAGACTCAGGACGGGGTTATACCCATCCCTCTGGCAACAATGGAGATTGCTAATCTGCCGCCTGTTCGCGATCAAGCCGCTGGTCTAGTACCCCTCACCACATCACGAGGGGAAATCATGTGGGTCCATCTGGACCTAGTCCACGAGGTAACTCAGCCCTCTCCACCTTCTAAAAGAAAAATGGAAAAGTCAGATCCTGCCGCACTGCCTCGGCGGAAGAAGAAGTCTCGGCCGTCACTACTCGATCTGGAACACAAGCCCAACCGGTGACCGAAAACGCGACTGATGATCATCCGCCCACTACCAATGATGCTCCGGGACCGGCTCAGCCTTCGACGACCGACAAGCCTAGGCCGAAGGAGACTCGCTTCGACAAGTCCGTCCGGAAGGAGACACCTCAGGGGCTGGAGAGGCCCTACAACTTCGACATCTTAGCACAATTAGCTAATACCCCGGCCAAATTGTCTTTATATGAATTCCTCAGGCTCTCAAAGGATGTCCGCACGGCTTTAAGTGAGGCGCTCCAAAATGCCGACGCATACTTGGCTCAGGTCAACCTCACGGGAGATAACCAACCTGCAGAGCTCCAAGATAGTGCGTGTACGGGAGCAATGCCCAATATCGTCTTCTCTCCGCAAGATATGCTCATCAAAACTAACCTGCATGATCGCCCGCTATACTACACTGGATACACCGGCGACGTAAAGGTGGACCGAATGCACATTGATCCTGGGTCCTCTATAAGCATCATTCCGAAGGGTCAGCTACATCATCTTCGCATTCCGATGCATCTCCTGACACCTACAAGCACCGCCATTAGCGGTTTCAATTCGGGCAGGAGCTACCCAATAGGGAAGATCCGTTTGAAGTGTCAGATCGGCGATCTCCAATCAGAAGTCACCTGTTATGTCATAGATGCCGACACTTCTTACAATATCCTTCTGGGGCGGCCTTGGATACACGATTACATGATCGTGCCTTCCACGCTACACCAGTGCTTCAAATATGTCGATAAGCACGGCTTCGTAAGGACAGAGTTTGCCGATATCGATCCCTTCAAGGGGGTCGAATCTTATTACTCAGACTCCTGTCTGTACGAAAAATCAAAGAAGCATCTGGTCGAAGAAGATGTGCAAGCTAACAACAAGACGGCTACAGGATCAGAAGAACCTCTAACGATCCACCTTCAGGCTCGCAAACCGGGCAATTCCGCACCCCTTACGGCCACTCTGCGTAAGGACGCAATCAGTCTCTCCGCACAAGAAGAACAGATGAGAATCCGGCTGCCAAGGTCCGGCCAAGCGCCGAGACCCATAACAGGGCCACTTACCATCAGACTACCGAGAGTCGGTCAGCTCCAAACGGAGAAGCCCAATCCCTCCGATAGACCGCTCACAATACGCCTTCCCAAGAAGGTTCTTCACCCCGATGAGAGGTCTGACACTTCTAGCGAACCAGCCACCCCTCGCCTCACATCAAGTACCAAACTGAGGGTTGCTAGTTTACCAACAACTCTACGATCTGCTCCGCCAGTTGAGCCTCTGAAGATCAAGCTGACTAGGTTGTCCTCTCAGTCTTCATTTATACAGGGGGTGGCCGAAGAAGAACCAGAATTGACCAAGTATGTGGCTGCCCACTCCGATACCCCTTCCGCAGATGATGTAGTCCCTCTAGAAAAGATACCTTACTTCATCAATAAAGGGTTATCTTTGAACTACACCGAGCTCAATAAGCTATGTACAATGTATGCTATGGAACACGGTATAGGCACTCACCTACATATACAGGTGACAAACGTGTACACCGCCATCCGACTTACTCCAGTAGAAGACACTTACCGAATAGTCGAGGGAGGGGACCACCCGATCATCTTCGGCCGGACGAACAACCCACATCCCCTCGCTATGGAAGAAGTCGACTTCGGGTCAGATGCTGGAAGACTGCCTCTGTATCTCTATAGCCCTCAATCCAAATATCTCATGCAGAAACAGGGGTATGATCTAGAGACAACACCAGGACTGAACTACGGAACTGGACGACGATTACCTTTGAAGTCGCCAGCCCCGGCAAGCAAACCACGAAACTACTATAACAAAACCCGATGCGGTTTAGGGTATGTAACGCCTACTACGACCCCTGAAAGCTCAGATGAAGAATGCGACTGGCAGTCACATTCAATCGGATCACCGACTTCCGACTCAGATACCAGCATCGGAGATGTGTTCAGACAAGTCATGTCAGTCAACATGGCGTTCGCTGACGCTTACGAGGAAGACGAAGACATCCCCGAAATCCTTGAGCTAGAGCCGTGGACCCAGCAATTAGACGCGCAATGGGAAAAGCGGTTCGAACTGAGAGAACCTCCTACTGAAGATGAGGTCATACAAGTGGATCTCGGCAGCGAATCTTCTCCAAAACCGATCTTTATCAGTAAAAGCCTGACAAACGAAGAACGAGAATCGCTGCTGAAACTTGTCAGAGAATATATCGACGTGTTCGCGTGGAGTTACGAGGACATGCCGGGGCTAGACCCCGATTTCGCTCTTCACAAACTCAACATACGGCCAGATGCAAAGCCAGTCAAGCAGCAACAACGACGCTTCCGCCCAGGCGTCATGGACGCAGTTGAAGCCGAAGTCAACAAGCTAATAGCCAGCGGCTTCATTCGTGAAGAGCAACATCCTGACTGGGTCGCCAACATAGTGCCGGTCCTTAAGAAAAATGGGAAGATCCGAATCTGCATCGACTTCCGTAATCTGAATTAGGCATGTCCGAAGGACGAGTTTCCCCTCCCCATCACAGACATCATGATCGACAACACATGCGGCTTTGAACGTATGTCATTCATGGATGGATTCTCGGGGTACAATCAAATCAAGATGTCTCCCGACGACGAAAAACACACATCATTCCGAACGTCGATTGGTACATACTGCTACACAGTCATGCCATTCGGTCTAAAGAATGCTGGCGCTACATATCAGCGGGCCATGAGTATCATTTTCCGAGAACATTTACGCAAAACAGTAGAATGCTATGTCGACGACATCGCCGTCAAGAGTCGCCATAAGAAAGATCATCTGCAAGACCTGAGAACGGTATTCGACCTGATGCGAGCCCACAACCTGAAGATGAACCCTACGAAATCATTCTTGGACGTATCCAGCAGGAAATTCTTAGGCTTCATCATCACGGCACGGGGCATCCATGTAGACCCTGAGAAGACGAAGGCAATCATGGAGATGGGTCCCCCGAAAAATCTCCGCGAACTCAGAGGCCTCCAAGGGAGGCTAGCTTACATCAGGAGGTTCATTTTCAACCTCTCCGGGCGATGCCGACCGTTCACACACCTCATGAAGAAGGGAGTCTCATTCGTATGGGACGAGGAATGCCAGCGTGCTTTCGACGACATCAAAGAATATTTGTCGAATCCCCCAGTCCTGGTGGCCCCGGTCCCCGGAAAACCATTCCTGCTCTACGTACGAGCAATGGAACACTCCCTTGGTGTCCTGCTAGCACAAAATAACGATGCAGGCCACGAGCAGGCCATATATTATCTCAGCCGAATGATGATCGGGCCAGAACATCGATACACCGCCGTAGAGAAGGAGTGTCTCGCCCTGGTATTCGCTATTCAAAAGACGCGGCACTATGTCACAGGACAAACCATACATGTGATCTCGCGAGTCAACCCCCTCAGAGTCCTCATGACTAAACCAGGGGCCCTCAGCTCTCGCCTCGCCACATGGGCAATATTGCTGTCCCCCTATCATATGATCTTCGTCCCGCAAAAGGCTGTTAAGGGTCAAGCCCTAGCAGACTTTTTGGCAGCCCACCCAGGATCGGAGTCATCCAGAATCTATGAAGAGATCCCAGACGAGGTCGCTGATTCGAATACAGCCACCCACGATAACATATGGCGAATGTTCTTCGATGGCGCCTTAAGGACCGGACCCAAGGGAAACATCGTCGTCGGGGTCGGAGTGGTATTAATTTCTCCTACTAGGCTGGTGATCAATCGCGCCTACTCCCTCACGGAACCCTGCTCCAACAATGTGGCCGAATATAACGCTCTGGTCATTGGCCTCCAACTTGCAAAAGAGCTGGGGGTAGAATACCTTGAAGCATACGGCGACTCCCAACTAATCGTCAATCAGATCAGGGGCTCATACGAGGTTCGCCATGAAGACATGATCCCCTACCATCAAATTGCGATCAACATTATCTCATCATTCGAAGGATTCTTCATCGAGCACGTCTCCAGACTCCAAAATATCGAAGCCGATGCCCTAGCAGGCCTTGCCGCTTCCTTAGCAGTGCCGAACCAAGCTCATCATTCGGTTGACGTAATAGGCTACGAACTGGTCTGTCCCAAGAACAACGTTCAAGCCATGGCAAGTTATTCCGCCCAGACGGTCGACGACACACCGGACTGGAGACAGCCGTTCATCGACTTCGTCGTATACGACATCCTCCCAGAGAATCCAAAGGAAGCTACATCTATCAGACGACGTTCTCTCAGATTCTTCTACGATACAGAGACAAAAATATTGTATCGCCGCTCCTACGACGGATTATTGCTCCGGTGCTTGTCGAACGCGGAAGCTACAGAAGCTGTACAAGAAGCTCACGACGGTGTCTGTGGGGCCCATCAACCCGGTCCTAAGCTACAGGACCGCCTTCGCCGGATGGGCTACTACTGGCCCACGATGGTGGCAGATGCGATAGATTATGCCAGAAAATGCAAGGCCTGCCAAGTCCACGCAGACTTCATTCACCAACCATCCGAGTTTCTGCATCCAACGGTGGCATCCTGGCCATTCGAAGCATGGGGAATGGATATCATTGGTCCAATCACCCCACCTTCCTCCCGAGGACATCGCTTCATACTTGCGATCATTGATTATTTCTCCAAATGGGAGGAAGCTGTCCCACTCGCAGAAGTTAAAACTTCAAACATGATCAGCTTCCTTAAGCACCACGTTATCTACCGCTTCGGACTACCACGAAGAATCATCCATGATAATGGTCCACAGTTTATAAGCCATGTATTCTACCGATTCTGCGATAAGCACCGCATTCAGAATGTCGCTTCGACACCATACAACCCGGCAGCAAACGGGTTGGCAGAGGCATTCAACAAAACAATCATCAAGCTCCTCAAGAAGTTCGTCTCCTCCAACAAACGCGACTGGAACGAGAAGCTCGGCGAGTGCTTATGGGCTTATCGCACCACGGTTCGAACAGCCACCGGGAATACACCATTCTCTCTGGTGTACGGGAGCGAGGCAGTCCTCCATTTGGAGACTCAGATCCCCTCACTCCGCGTCGCCCTCACTTATCAATTGACGACGGATGATAACTACCGACGACGACTACGAGAGTTGGAGGCTTTAGATGAAAAGCGCCTCCTAGCTCAGCAAAGGATTGAGCTATACCAAGCACGCATCTCAGGAGCCTTCAACAAGAAAGTTAAAATCAGAACATTCCAAGTGGGCAATCTTGTTCTGGCAGTCCGGAGGCCGATGGTCATGACTCACAAGACCACCGGTAAGTTCCAGCCAAAATAGGAAGGTCCATTTGTCATCGAGACCGTGTTCTCCAACGGCGCCTACCGCCTCGCTAAGCAGAACGGAGATTTGCTCATGTTGCCCGTCAACGGCAAGTTTCTGAAGAAATACTATGTTTAAACATCATTCTTCAGATTATCGAGTCATGCACTCCTTTAGTACCACTGAACTCTTATCCATCATTCTCCAGATTATCGAGTCATGTACTCCTTTAGTACCACTGAACTCTCATCCATCATTCTCCAGATTATCGAGTCATGTACCCCTTTAGTACCACTGAACTCTCATCCACCCTATTTCAGATTATCGAGCCATGCACCCGCTGGTGCCGCTGAACTCTCACTCCCTCAATAGTCCAAATTACCAAGTTATGTACCAGCTGGTGCCTCTGAACTTACATTCCGGTCACTCTTTCAGATAGTAAGTCAAGTATGATTATACCTCTGAACTTTCTTCCTGGCAGAGATCCTCCCTCAGGATTCACTACCCGCACTCCCAGTGCACAAAAAGGGTAGTCGATCCACCAATTTCCGAAACGACCATGTCCTTATTACCTCTGAGTCGTCTTCACTTCCACAAAAAACAAACCGCCCCCTCGCATAGAACTTCCACGTTCTCCTACCTCTGAGTCGTTCTATGTACCCAATCTTCATTGAGCCCACTCCTGCCATGTCCTCATTACCTCTGAGTGGGAAGGCTCCGTCGAAGAAATCGTCATATTTGCCATGTCCACATTATCTCTGAGCAAGTATGTCGGTCCTCTTTTAACCTATTATCTGTACCCACAACCGGAGTGCGACAAGGATAATAGGTCCACAAATGTCCCCTGTTGACCACAAATGTCCTCTGTTGACCACAAATGTCCTCTGTTGACCACAAATGTCCTCTGTTGACCACAAATAGCTTCCGTAAAGTCTCTCCTGCCATGTTCTCATTACCGCTGAGCAGGAAGATTTCACGATAAAACCTTCATGTTTGCCATGTCATCATAACCTCTGAGCAAATGTGATCGGTTCCCTTTCACCCCATTATCCGCATCCTGAACTAGGGTACGCCAAGGGTAATAGGTCCACAAATATTCATTCGCTAAGCTTCTTAGCATAAATCCACCATCTTACCATGCCCCGGGAGCCTAGCTGCTCTACGGCATTCCTTCCCCCAGTACCGAGAACATCCATGACCACTTTGCCGTGGCTGTCCCGGACATCCTATCTAAACTGTTATCCGTACATAAAACCAAGGTATGCCTAGGATAACAGGTCCACAAATAAATCCCCCAGCAAGTCTAAATTCCATAAACACCGCAAGTGCAAGAAAGAAAAGATGAGTTGAAACATGCTCATTTATTCAAAAATCAAAGGGCTACATCAGCAGGGATCACACCCCCTTGCAAAAATTAAAAAGAAAGAAAAAAAAGAGAGAAAGAGAGAAGAAGAAGAAGACAGAAAGCCGATCACTGCTCTGGAACACATAACGCCGTAAGACGGTCCTTTATCAAGGCAACCGACCGCTCAAGCTTCTGTCTGGCTCGGCGCTCCGCTTCCTGATTCAACACCGCCGCATCCTCCAGATGAGCATGGGCTCGCCAGTTGTCCTCAAACTTCTTGAAGGCCCGCTCCAGGTTGACAGAGGATCGGGAAATCCTCTCGGCCTCTCGAGCAATCAACTCTTGTTCTGCACGAACAGCCTCCCGCTCTGACTCTAAGAAGACCAACTCCTTCTGGAGTGCGAGAATCCGCTCCTTCGTATCAGCTACTCCACGAGAGGCAGATTCTTCCCGGGCTCTACAAGCCTGACTCCGACGACCCAGTCGGTCATAAGAGACGGAGAACTTGTCAATGTCCCCTTGCACAGCCGGTCCGACAGTTTCTCGAGCGAGCTTAATCCTGTCCCTAGCATCGACCAGGAAGCTCCGCTCCCGTTCAGTCGCGGCGGGCAAGCCAGCCTGCCGCACTGCCAGCAGTTGGGTCACAAGCTGGTCAGCCTCTGTCAACTTAGGCTCCAGGAGCGCTTACCCCAGCCCGCCAGGAAGACCCTTCAGAGTGTCAATTTGGCCCCGAGCTCCCCGTAGAGACAGAGAAAAAGGGACCCCCCGTTCCACGGCAGCGTTTACACCCCTCCCTAAGTGGCGATAGAAGCTGTCAACCACATCCTGCGTCACCTCGTTCAGAGCCTTCGAGGAAACCGGTGTCAACGGGAGTGTGGCTGGTAGCACGGAAGAAGACGCGACGGAATCTGCCGCTCCTGCCACAAGAGAAACCAACTCCGCACAGAAGGACGCTTGAACATCGGTCAATTCCACTTCAGCGGCCCGCAGAATTTGGATGCTCGGCAGGGTCGAGAAGTCAATCTCCGGAGCCGTATAAGCAGCCGAAGACGAGGCCGGGGCCAGCACCAACTCCATCCCCATCTGCCCAGAGCTGGCAGGATGTCCCTCAACATGCGATGACGAAGGGGAGGAAACGCTCCTTTCCCCCTGATCACGGTAGACCGGGCCTTCCCCAAGAACATCAGCGGCAGGAGATAAAGGGTCAGGACCTGCACGGCCAAGGCAACCATGAATCGACTTGACCCGAAGGATATGCTGATAGAGCAAATAAGCCCCCTCGGTGGTCAATATGTGGCTCAGCTTACCAGTGGAAGAATGTGGAGGCTGAGGTTCGCCTGCAGCCATCACAACCTCTTCACCAACAGCCTCCGAGTCAGGAATAAAAGACTCATCCGCCCTTGCATCTTCGGGAGGGGATGCACCGAGGATGGCGTCATCTCGCTGAAGTTCAGAAATCTCGGAGACGGGCCCAAGGAAACTTTCGTCACCCCGGGCTGGGGCCTCAGCAGCTTGGGAGTCCTTAGCCGCCGCTGAGAGAGCCCCCGCAGAGAGGACCGCGGCACACATGTCGCTAATCAAAGCGGCAAGGGCCGGATCAACTACTGAGGCAGCAGATGGTTCAAGAGAGCCTGGTTCGTCAGACGCCTACAAAGAAAAAATGATCAAGTCATATCCCCGAGAGGAAAGAAAGCTACAACAAAGATAGAACTCCGACTTGGACTTACCTCCGGAACATCGTCTGCACCTTCACCCTTCTCGGTAATAGGTGTCCCACGAGACCTAACAGCAGCTCTCTTCACGGAAAAGGTCGCTCTACTGTCAGTAGATTCGTATCTGACCCGTTTATGCGAGGGACCAGATACAGCTGAAGGGTGTTCTTCTCTCACTGCTCCCTCTTGTGTAGTAAGCGGCGGATCTTTCGCCGGTTCATCAAGTAGGGGAAGCGGTTGATCCGCCACTTCTTCATCCCCACCAGAAAGGAAGTCTTCGCTATCATCCTCCTCCTCAGCCGACTCGGAAGGTTCTGATTCAGGGAGAGGAATCTGGAGCGCCAGTTGCTTTCTAGCCTTAGCCCCCTTAGGCTTCTCCTCTAAACCAGTACCTACGATGAAGCTGGTACTCGGATCGAAGTTAACAAGAGGCTTGTTCGCCATAACGTGATACAAAGCGGCCACGTACAAAATTTCCCTCGGCGCCTTGGCATCGGGAACCGAGAAGCTGGCCCGAGTATGATAAGCGTCATAATAATTCCACGCTCGGACGCCGTCAAGAACGCTACCTTCAAAACCCAAACAAGGGTTAGGACAATCAAGGAACAACTGGCTATAACCAAATTGACGGGAAAACCTACTGGGTAGGTAGGGCTCCAAGTACACATTATCCCGGTTGCAATAAACCAGATGCGCGGGGCGGATATTGCGCAACCAAGCAAGCATATCCGGAGACAGAAAATGAGAAGGTCCAGTACCATCAAGGTGTACCTTCCTCACTTCCTCATCAGAAAAAGGAGGAACAGACACAAAGAGATCACACCCATCCACTCTCGCCAACGCCCTCCGACAAGCTGGCATAGTGTTGCATTCCCAAGACCGGTGATGGCATTTGAAGAGGAAAGCATCCTCGGCCGTAGCATCTTCCGCTATCCCAGGTCCCAGCAAAGACTTATAGTGCATCGCCAACCACCCCATTAGGTAGTGAAAGGGTAGTTCTACGCGCTCAAAATCCAAAGTCTTCTTGCGAGCAATAACCTTGGACGAGAATGTCCGCAGACCATGATGTATGCTGCATACCATAGCAGGAAGGAGGGCCAGCCTAACTCCGAATACTAGCTTAACGGCAGGGAGGATGAAATGACGACCAATCCTCTCGATAGAGCCCGCTCCGCCTGAGACTACGCAGTTCCGTAGCCATATCATCAAAAATCCACCAGAAGCGCCTTCTTCGACAGTTGTATGGTCCCGTAGTGAAAATAACTAAGAGAGTCAGCTTGACTCCCGAATATATCGCTCTTGGATCGCGACTTTTTGACATTGGACATCAGATCCCTTACCTCTGCATGCGTTCGAGGGGCTCGGGGAGTGACTTCACCAGAAGGATCAATCCTAAAGAGATAATTAATCTCGGATGTGGTATGGGGAGCGGTCCCCTCAGAGCTATCCGTCGTTTTTATAGCCATTTGATGACAAGCACTATGGTGGCACAACAACTCCCGATACACCGCAACAAAACCCGGGAGTTGCCTGTCCAAGGCCTCGAACTCCTCATTCGATGGGGTATACACCTCGAAAGGCTCATTCCCCCATGGAAGTTTAGAGACAGTATACATCTCGTGAAGAGCAAGCCCCAGTTCCCCTACTGGTGTAAAGAATGTCCCCGTTCGCTGGCTGTACATCTCCAAGAGCGCTACGAACAGTGGTTTATTAATGGGAAGCCCGTGACAAGTACCCCGAATGGCATGGTAAAGCCCCACCTCCCGCAAGAATGCTCCATAAGTCTGTAGAACCCAAGCAGTCAACTGGGCCCACGTAGAGGTGGGGTTTATCCAGTTCGGCAGTGCCAGCCTACCAACAGGATAAGACTTCTTGCGAACAAGCCGATTCAGGAAAGTATCAGCTTGAGTAAGTGTGAAATTGGGACCGTATACATTCATAAAAGAGCCCGGGGCCAGACCCATCATATACCGGAGGACGGAATCCTTACCTGCATACGCTGACTTCATATTCGGATTATAATGGATGTTGCCCATCAACATCCCTGATTGAGTGGGAGTTAGGTTACACACCATCTTCCGGTCCAGCAACACCATATTGAACCATGACAAAGGATAATGACGTTCCATGAGAGGAATATGGATTGCCACCCCATCCAAAGAAAAATCCCAGTTCCAGAAATCTCTAAGACCCGAGGATTCTTGATGGTTAAAGCATCACCAAAAAGGAACAAAGGCTTCAGGTATTTTCCATCCAGCTTCCCAGTATTCATCATAGAACGGAGGTAATGAAGGGTTTGATTCTCAATAGCCTTCAACCTCTCCGAAGGCTCATCAGTAGGGAACTGATTCGATACATGCCTAATTAAGTCGTCAAGATGCACGCCCAGGGCGAATTGATTCGAACCCACTATAAGCTCCCCAGCAGGATTTACGGGCAAGTTCACTGGAAAAATACGAAAGAAACGAGGTTAGAAGGTAGTCAAAAAAAAACAGAAGCATTGGAAAGGTCATCTGAGCCTATGCGGATCGGCTCGTTACAGCTTCATGCGGCTCAGCATTAGATACGTATATGCGGTTCAGTGCATCATAGCCTCATGCGGCTCCGAGTTAGCCGAGTTCATACAACTCAAGTCCAGACGAACTTATAGATCCATGCGGTTCAAGTTAAGCATGCCTACAGAGTCAGATTCATGCGAGCTGACGTGAGCAGACGAATTTCTGCGGTTCAAAAAAAGTGAGCAACGCTTATACGGCCCAAATCAAAAACACGTATGCAAACTCAGATCGAGTATAACAAGTTCATGCGGCCCCATAAGACGAAGGGCTCATGCAGTCCCATCGATAAAGCCCCGTATACGTGGCTTGTGCATAAAGTATGCAGCAGAGCCATGGCGACAGTTAGGGTTTTCAGACGATCTCTTACCAGCGATAGACGGGTGGACATCGGGATGGATGGAGTGCGCAATGACCGGCGGAGGGGCGACCACGTTCGCCGCCGCAGTCGCCGTAGAAGCAACTGCCTTACCCTTAGCGGCCTTCGATGCTGCAGCTTTCTTGGGAGCCATTGTCGGTTGCTAAAGGAAGAAGACGAAGAGCAAAGACGGCAAATAGAGAATCAAAGCAAAAAGAGAAGGTAAAGAAACCCCAAGAGACTAGAAGACTCCTATTTATAGGCAAAAGAGACCCACAAAACGAACAGACGTCTCGGAGTACGCCTCGGATTATGCGCCGCCCCCAAAGAATAAAGACAAAACGCTTCGGTCAAGGCAAAACCGACTCTTGGGATCCTCCCCCAAAAGGCGGCGTTAAATCAAATCAAAGGCACTTAATGAAGATTTGCACACGTGATCAGGACACGTGGCAACAAGTTTATGCGGCCAGATGAATTTATGCGGCTAAGGCACTTATGCGGCTAGGAAGCTCAGGCAGACAGAAAAATCCTATGCGGCATGAACGGGGCCATGCTTCTTGTTCAAAGTATTCCAATTTTTACAAATTAAAAACTTTGAAGGGGGTCCTGTAGAAGCATGGAAAATATTAGAATAATGATCCATGCGTTTCTGAGTAAGAAGCTTATGCGGCTCACACAGGAGCGGCCCTATGCGGTTCAAAGAAGACTCTCAATCGCATGCGGGTCGGGAGCGTATGCGGTTCAGCAAGGCATATGCAGCTCGATGGACGCCATGTGTGATCCTTCCCTACAGCTGGTCATTTGAGTAGTGGCCTCATTTATTGCTCCAGCACGATTCACTGTGGCGGCCCTGACATAAAGTTTCATAATGGCCTTGCCATAATGACTGACTCCTCGGGAAGAGAAGAAAATCTCTGACCAAATCCGTCAGAAGTCCCAGATTGCCACGTGGCAATCAGTCATATGCGGCTCCCTGAGAACCCGTTCCATGCGGTTCGATACAACGCTAGCTCATGCGGCTCCCTGGGAACACATTCCCTGCGGCCCAATACAACGCCAGCTCATGCGGCTCACAAAGATTACGCATATGCGGCTCGATGAAGCATCGTCCTATGCGGCTTACAAAGAGTATCTCTCTGCGGTTCGAGGATCGTCAATCCTATGCGGCTCTGACAGGACTCACAATTAAGACACGTGGCATGGGATCAATAAGAGGTTTAACCGAATCTCAACAAATATATTTGACATCATCGTCATAATTACTGAGATCAGGGCATATCATTTATCATCAAGCTAATGGGACACGTGGCGAGCAATCAGACATTGGCATAATCAATCACGAGGATTTAAAGCAGCTAGCATTAATTGCTCATGAGATACGATGCTATCCGCATTAATGGCCGAGATTCACTATAATCAGGATCAAGGGTTCAGATAAAATGAAGGAGCGCCAACATTCCAAACAGATAATCATTAGCAAACCCTAATGATCACCCCCCACTCTTATAAATAGCCAGCATCATCCCCTTGTAAAAAAAAAGGTCGGCAACAAAAGAATAAAAAAATAAAAGAGAGAGATCTACACAGAGAGAGCTCCCCCTTTTTTTCTTGATAATCACAGAGAGAGAGAAGCCAGGAGAGCAATCCGAGGAGAGCAAGAAGAGCATTTCTTCATCAACATCGAGCAGATCTTCCCCGAGCCAAGGCTGCATACTGATCGTCCAAGGAGTAAGGCAGAGCGGCCGTCGCTTTCTCGAGCCTCTATCGTCACCCCCCAGAATCAAAAATAAACAATCATACTTAGTCTGCTGTACCTAGGTTTTCGTCCCTAGGCTTTCTTTGTACGAACGAGTTTGTATTGTGAGTCTAAGTTCAGTCCTCCGATAATTGTTCTGTTCTTTTACAATCAATGGCAAACAAGTGCACTCACTAATAGCACCGTAGTGCACACTAATATTGTATCTCAATACACACTTAGAAAAGGTACCAATACGTATACATGTAATCAAGTCAGAAATACCATCAAATCAGGAACACGGCCAAGTCAAAAAGTTATATGGACCCTTCGTGACACAGAAGTCACATAGGACACATAGTTTGGGTCTTCTCATAGGACACAAGGTCGGGATAGAAAATCAAAGTCAAATCAATAAACTAATTAAAATTAGATAAAATATCAAATCATAAAATTAGGTGCATGGGACAAGACATGTGCATGTCAAAAAAATCAAAAAATAGAAAGTCCAACAAATAGACGCATCGGTTATGTGGTCTCATGTGCCACAGGCACAACGGGTCAGGCTAAGTAAAGAAGGCATATGAAAACATAAAAAACCATGTGCCAGGACAATCTGGTGCATGGAGCGTGTGGCATGGCCCATGGCACGCGGAGAACGGGCGCACATTGTGTGGGAACGAGCGCGGGATGATGTTGGAGAGAAGTCCAGATGGCACCGTTCGAGGCACTTTATGGCAGGAAGTGCAGATCCCCGTTAGCCTGGGATGATGTTGGAGAGAGACAGATGCTCGGTCCAGAAATGATTGCCCAGACAGCCGAGGTGGTCAGGAGAGTCCGAGATCACCTTCGAGTTGCCCAAGATCGCCAGCGTCATTGGACCGATTCTCATCGGCGTCCTCTCGAGTTTTCGGTCGGCGATCATGTATTCCTGAGGATTTCGCCTAACCGTGGCGTCATTCGTTTCGGCGTACGGGGAAAACTTAGTCCTAGGTATATAGGACCGTTCGACATCCTCGAACGAGTAGGAGATGTATCCTATCGTCTCGCTCTTCCGTCGTCGCTAAGCGAGGTGCATGACGTGTTCCATGTATCCCAATTACGACGGTATATCCCGGACCCGAGCCACATCCTAGATCATTCGGAATTGGTTGTTGGTACCAACCTTTCGTATGAGGAGAGGCCCGTGTCTATATTAGACCGGAGAGAGAAGATCCTCAAGAAGAAGACTATCAAGTTAGTCCGAGTTGCTTGGGGTCATCACTCCTTGGGTGAGTCAACGTGGGAGCGTGAGGATGATATCCGATCGCGATATCCCGACCTGTTTGACTCGTGAGGTATAATGTCTTCCTTATGCCTCATGCCTTCGATTCCTTGCTTGAATGAGTGATTGCCTGCCTAGTTATAGCTTGCATGTGATTAGTATAGCTTGTCATTGCTCCTCTAGCCTCTTGATTAAATTCTGAGGACGAAATTCTTTTAAGGTGGGTAGAGTTATAATGCCTGCTGTTCGTACTACGTATCTGGGTATACGTATACGTATTGTTTCTGTATATAATCTCTTGCTTAGCTTTTATTTATGGCTTGGTTTATTTCATGGGTCGGTTCGGCTTGGTTTACTTAGTTCATCATGAACCAAGGTGAACCCCTACCTACCTACCACCACCCATAATATTTATTAACCCATTCTTCCTTCTCTCTCTTCATTACTCTCTTCTTCTCCACCATTAACTCCTGCACCTACCAAGAAAGTGAGGTCTAGGCAAGTGCAACTTGCTTCTTGGAGGAACCCTAATTTTATTGCTTCATTCTCTTTCTTACAGCATTTTAACTTACTTTAGTACTTGGCATTTCCACTTTCCATGGCTAGATTCTTGTAGATCTAAGTTTACTTTATTTTCGGAATTCTTGGGTTTTGATCTATTTAATCTTGTTATTTCTAAGTTTTGATGGTTCCTTGTGGTAGAGTATTTCATTCTGCCCTGTTTTGACCTATGGAAGTCTGGATTCCGACCTCGGATGAAGGAATTGTGAAGCTTGGAAGCTGTGGATTTCATGGCTCTTCTCCTCGGACAAGTGAGGAAGAAGAGCAGTACTTGACCGCATGAATTCTCATGCGGCAAGTTTCTGGCCGCATGGCTATATTTGCCGCATAAGCCACTTTAGCCGCTGGGAACTTAGCTTCAGCCGCATGAGGCTGAGACTCTCCTAGCCGCATAGAGTTCTGCTCATAGCCAGCCGCATAAGCCCGGTTACCTCGGAGCCGCATGCGACCCATCTCTTTCTGGCCGCATAAGACTCCGTTCGACCCGGCCGCATGAGTGCTTCCCGCCAGCCGCATAGGCTCGGCTTCCAGCCAACCGCATGGGGCCCTTTTTTCCCGAACCGCATACGCATCCATTCGCTCCCAGCCGCATATGTACAGCCCCTCTCGGCCGCATGAGTACTCTCCCCTTCTGAGCCGCATAGGCATTGCTCCCCGCTGCCGCATGGGACTCCGCCCACCCTGAGCCGCATTAACTTAAGCACTCGCTGGCCGCATAAGCCGCAGTCTCCCACTGCCGCATAAGGCCGAACCCAGCTAGCCGCATGTGCGCCCATCACTCCCAGCCGCATGACTCTTTCATAGCTTGTATTTTTATGAATATTTTAATTATTACTATTATACCCCTGCCATGTAGCTCTCAGTATAACTTGAGTTCCCATGGCATACACCTTACCTTTATTGTATATTTTTACGCTCATTTTATATCCTTACGCCTTTTGTCCTGAACTTGATAAATCACGATTTGATTGAAATGACAATTGTACATGGCATGGTGTGGCAAGGAACTAGCATGACACGACAGTGACCCGTAGTGGTGCACTCCTGACAAGTAAACCAGACATGACATGATAGTGGCCCGTCGTGGCGCACTCCTGACAAGTAGACCTGACATGATATATCTTGATAAGCTGTTGCGACGGTTACCTGACATGACATGACCTGTATAATTAACCCGGACACCGTGGGCGATTGTGCTTGTACAAATAATTCAGTCCTGTCTTGCATCATGTCTAGGATGGGACTCCTGAGTACCACGGTCAGGAGTACCTACTGAAATGGACTAAGGTTAATAACTAGATTAATACATTAGTCATAAAGAGATCTCCCAGCTACAGACAATCCCGTTACCTGGGCGCGCCTGGGATCTGTAGCATGCCGTTAAGTAGGGCACATTTCCAGCACACTGTCATGTGTTGCACCCTTCAAGCTACCTAAGGGTACATGCGTTTCCTGGACGATGTACTCACCTGAATTCAACCCCTAATTTTCGACCTGGGTAACCTGGATGGTCTGTAGGGCTTGTGGCTGTGGAATAATCTCACTGCATCTTGCTAGTAACTAGGCCTGTGATAACCCTAGCTAGTTAAAGTATCAAGCCGTACTCATTGCTTGGCCGTGATTGATTGAATGAGGAATAATCTGTCTAGTCTTGATACTGAACAAGATTGTTACATGTCCTGATTTTCTTATATTATTCTGTCGATAAATAGTGGGAAACCAAGCTCCGTTCAGATGAAGGGTTACAACCCTGGTCCTTGTTTAGTTTACGGGTTGTAACCTGGTTATCTGAATAGTTCCATGGTTATCTCGTCGTATATCATCCTGATATGTTTATATAATTCCAGTTCTGTTATTTATTTACATTATGTGACGATTGCTGGTTTTAGTTCCTAAGTGAAGCTTCCTTTGTGGCACTTGCTCTTTCTGAGGTCTGACCCAGCTGGTTTTGTATGGCCAGATTTTGGAGCAGCTCCAGAGGATCTACCGACCTTCCAGCCAGATGGTGGCCACTAGACGGAACCCTGGCAACGAGTGGGTTTATCCTTGATCTCCCACTCTATTGTAAAAATATTCTTTTGAGGTGTTTAGCCGACGAGCACCTGTTTAGCTCGATTGCAAATTTACTTACTGCCTACGGGCTGTAACATGATTGACAGATCCTAGGATTGATCATGTATGACTAAAATCTTGCTAGTCCTGACATTTTGTAACGACTAGCTTCATGATCAGCTGAATATGTAATGTTTGGGACGCCTTACTATTATATATTTAATGATCATACATCTTGTAACTTTTACTTACTTGCTTGTGATTGAGACAATAGGCTTGTTCATGACCTTAAGAGACTAATGGCTTGTAGTTAAACCCTCATGTATCTAGACAGCCGTGACCGTATAGCGAGATGGATTCCATTTCATATACGTAGCTGGCTATGTCTGCCCCCGCTCTCCAGTATTCTGGTTCTGGGGCGTGACAGCGCACGAGCACGCAGCGCACAACACGCATGGTGCGCTGCGCGTGCTGACAAACGTATCGCGCAGGCACGTGTCGTGTGAAACACGCAGGTGCGTATGCATGCCGTGCGAGCGAGCGCGTGGACAAAACTGCCTACGGTGCGCGGAGCGCTGAAGCAAGGCCCGCGAGCGTGCGAGCGCATGCAGAAGGGTCATCAACCCAGGCAGCAAGCTTTTGGCCATGGAGTTCTCAAAACTTCCAATGTCCTTAACTTGAGCTATAGGACTCGAAATCAAGCGAAATAAAAGTCAAAATTGAATGAAATCAAATTCTCTGCAACATGGCACAAGTAGTTTTCGAAAACAACCAAGTTTGATAGATCAAAATCACAAAAATCTATAAAATCCTACTTTTAGAAACTTAGATCTACACAAAACTAGCCATTAAAATCAAAAACTCTAAGAAGTAAATTTGTATTAAATGTGGAGATGAACAATCTAGACTAATAATATCAAAGAAATAACAAGAAATAAAAAATACAAGTGGTCTCTCATTTGTGCAAGATGTACTTTCCTAGGTGGATTGGTTCAGAAAAATGAATGAAAGAGTGAATGAGGAGAGAAAGAGAGGAAGAGATTATTTATATTGGTGAGGGTTGGCTCCACTAAACCCTAATCCCTTACATGACCTAGCCATATGACTAACGACATGATAAATGCTACATGATACAACTAATCAAATTAATTAATAAAATAAAACCCTAAGCATAACACGGTCCAGAAATATTATCATTGAAGCAGTGAGCCACGCCTACAACCAAACAAGGACAAGGGCGACACACTACTCTGCGACGAGATATTATTCCATGTCATGGCCAGGCGCAAATACTAGTTACATGTAATCAAGATACAGGTGCCAGATACCATTTACTAAAAAAAGCAAAAAAAATTACGTATTTCGGGAACAGGGAGTGACATAATGTAAGAGTCAAGAAGATCAAACTTAGTGACACAGCGATATATACTGGTTTTCCTCTTAGAGAACTAGTCCAGTCTTGAGTACTCTTCTTCGATGTTAATCCACTATGGCACAAGCTATTTGGAAGATTGCTATCTATTTTAACATCGTGATTTGGTGACGAGCGCACGACCGACTCTAGAGGATGATTTGAAAACCGAAATATTTTTTGAATGTAGCCTCCGATACAACTCTTCAACACCAAACTCTAGATTAAGCAGAAACTGTACTGGCTTGTCTAAGAGTAGTATAGGCTTGGTTTGAAAGTGTAGCTCATAGAAAATACACAGAAATGAATACATAAGAGAAGAAATGAGTGATTTGTAAAGGTAAAAGCTTTTCTCTATTTATAGTATTTTTGTAGACCGAATTCCGGCAGAGTTTGAATGCAAAAATCTCGCATGTTGGATGCAGATTTGGAGGAAATTTAAAAACAAATTAAACTGACTTGCGCCGAACTCGGGCCGAGTTCTGGCATAGTTCTGTCAAGGTCAGGACAGAACAGTTTGGGCCAAATTTGCTTGGATTTTGGGCTTTTTGGAATGTGGACTTTGGGATTATGTATATGTGGATAGGTAGGCTTATAATATTTGTGGACTGAGAAAACCTAAGGCAGTATTGGTCCTGATCAATCTTACATATTCTTCCTAGACTTAATAAAAGTAAAAAAAATACAGAAAAAATATGAGAAAGCTTGATCTTGATTCCATTGCTTTCGGTTCTTGATGACGACGGGATGTTTGTACTTTGTAGCAGTAGGACGCAGATTTAGATACAAACATTCTTCTAACTTGAAATCTATAAACCTGTAGTAGTATATGTAATTTGTGTATCGACCAAAGTTGACGTTGATCATCAAAATCAGGTGTGATCATTAACCAAAAGGCCAAAAGAAGGGAGTATCCAGTATGGAGCCCTTCACACATAAGGGAACTTCCAACATGGTGCCCCTTCACGCTGAAGGAAGATTTCAACATGGATTCCTTTAATATTGAAGGGTACCTCTAGTGTGGATCCCCTTCACGTTGAATGTTTCTTCTAGCATGGAGTCATTTCACACTGCATTAGGCTTCATATTTTATTTTACATTATTATGCGTTTATAACTAACGTAGTACACCACTCAATGAAGATACCATAAAAATTCAAATCTCAATACAGGCCTAAAATACCGTATATAAGGAATATAAGAATTCTAATATAGTAAAACTTATACACATATCCATATGAAAATATTGACATAGGAAAATGAGTGTTACAAACATAGGATATCAAGGAAGGAGTAGGGGTATCAAAAAAATTTAATAGTTCAAAGGAATCATAATAAGTCAGGGACATGCTAAAAGATATGAATGAAGTATTTGGATTGAGATACCTAAACACTTATAACCTCAAAATTCTATGAACAGACCTACATCAGCCACCATTAAAATAGTGTAAAGTCGTAGTACCAGAATATAAAGACTTGAGGTAAAATAAGGCCATATATGCACTAAGTACACCAGCACCCAAAGTATGACCGTGACTGTTAAAGAGAATATGTTATCTAAAATTTGTCAATCCATCATATGCCCTTCTACCAATCCTACATCTTAATCTAGAAAATCAAGCAAAATAATAAAAATAATTATATCATGAAAAATAGTAAGGCATCCCAAATGATGCAACATAAATGATCTTTAAGCCAGTAGTACAAAATTAAATAATAGTAGAGTAGCCAATTATACATGGTCATCTAACTAGCTTCAGTATAGTATATAATCATAATGTTATAACTGATGGAATAGTACGATCCCAAAAGAAGGCTAACACATTCCCTTTTCTAAACGCCCAAAGGAATATACAACATGAGACAAGTGAGAGAGAGAACAAAAACCTACTCATGCTCCTTAATTGTTGTCCTTTGTATACAAGCCATTGAGCGGAATAATAAAAAGATCATCGGTCTTAGATATGAGATCTGGTCATGCAAATCAAATAGGTTAATACCAAAGAGTATGTACTACAAAGGAAGCTCTAAGGTAGGTCCAAAACTAGTAGAAAATAAAAACTAGCCAAACATAATATGTATCAAGATATAAATTGCAAGAGAATTGTGTGGTACCAATTCACTATCTCAAAATGTAATAAATAAGTACAACATTAATACCATCAAAACAATTCAACTAATCATTGACTACGTCTTCCTACAATTAACTACCTAGATTACAACCTTAATTATTGATGCAGTGAGAATTTCATTGTAAAATGTGCTATAAATGCCACGGTTGGCCATCGCAAATAACAATAACAATAACAATAATCAGAGAGTGATATGATCCTTGGAAACCATAAACCAAGATAACATAGTAGCCCATTAAATAACCTAAAGGAAGTAACCACATCTAAACTTGTGCCAATATATAGTGTATGACTTCATGCACGATAATTCTTCAATAACAATAACAATAATAATAACAACCTTAGGCCATGTCTGACAACAATGCAACTAGTCACGCAATAATCAAACATGTCTGACGATAATGCTATCAGTCACGTAATAATTAAGCATGTCTAACGACAATGCTATCAGTCACGAAATAATCAAGCATGTTTGACAACAATGCTATCAGTCACGCAATAATCATACATGTCTGACGACAATGCTATCAGTCACGCATGTAATGGACATCAGGCAGAATATGCTATCAGGTACGAGTTGTCTAATATTAGTCAATCACATGTCTTAGAATGTTCCCCACCCTACACGAGAAATAATACAAGAAAGTAAAGCAGGTAAAACAAATATCATGATGACAAGTGTATGTGCTCATGCATGCAAGTGGCAGTAAAATCGAGATACATGTACTTACTTCTTTCCGAAATTTGTCAATGTCTTCTAAATCACCTAAAATAGGGAAATGATATTTAGATAATAATACAAAGAATTTCCTAATCAATACTCTAATGACTAAGCTACTATATTTAGCTAACTTCTAATCACTCTTTATTATTTATCCTAATAATACTAACTAAGCTAGTATAGTATAACCTATAGGCTGTCCCAAGATTGAGACTTAATGCAACAAGCTCAACTATTCTAATAATTAATAGCAGGTAAGAGCATCCACAGTGGGACTAGTTTCAAGTGCTATATTTGGTCTTTAGCTAAATTTTGTAGCACTTGATGGCTACAATGGACTCTTGTCCACACTTGAAAAATGGTAGAAAGCTAAGAGACTCTCCAAATTTGGAGAGTCCACTACTTGAGCTATATTACTTATGGGCCCACCATATTTACTTTTCTCCTTCATTCTTTTTTTGGAGTGTTGCCACTTGTCAATTATGAAAGAAAAATAAGGAGGAAAACAAATGGAGTGTTGCCACTTGTCAATTTGGAGTGTTTATTTAGACTATACCATTGTATACCAACATGAAGGAAATACTCCAAAATTAATTATTGGAGTATGAGTAGATGTGATTTGGAGTATGGTTTGGAGTGTTGCCACTGTGGATGCTCTAAGCTTTGAAGGCTCAAAACCTGACCGAATAAATTATATATGAATTATCAATAAGTACTTAAAGGCCCAAGACTGCAACCTTGCAACTGGCCCAAGACTTGGTCAGGCCATATGAGATAAAACTTATCTGAGTTCAAGCCTATTTCCATTGTATCACAACAGTTCTTACGCAATCCATGGACATTGAAAACCTAACCATTGTCACCATTTGATCTTATATAATACCCTCTGGCCCCTAGGGCCTGTGAGCCCAACTCTTCCTACTGACTTCCTAGAGAATTTAACAATTCAGTTTAAAAGAATGAACCCAGGCTAACCCTAACCAAATGGTCATTGATCAGTGACCAATATTCAAAACACCAATTGGTAGAATAAAGCAACGGTCTAATGTTTACCATTGTGTCTACAGGACACTCCACAAATATGTGTCCATCCCTAAACTACGGACATGAATAACCATCGCATAGTACCCTCATTCAACTTAGCCACGTCTCTTGCTCGTAGCAGCGCTCGCAACTCACAGTGTTCGTGTGATTGTAATATTTATCCGGTCCCAAGAACCAGAACACAGTGAATAATGGGATCATATACTTGCGTCAAAGAATACCAGCATCAGTGTTACTGATATCGGACACGCCGTACTGATCAAGAGAGTCTAGTTGAGATGTTCAAATCCGATCGATCCTCTGTGACACTTCCTCAAACAGGTGGTGATCACGAATCGAGAACTGATTTGAGAGTTCAATTTTAATTCCTCAACCTCGTCCATCATTGACCATCTGACAATCCGTGAGCCAAAGCTCAAACAAAACAAAGATCAACGCACAAAATCAAAGAGAAGAGGTGTTGTGCTTTTGATTAGTTCTAGAAACGAGACGTACTATGTCGCTGCAAATTATAGTGGGGACACAAAGAGGATGCCTCGAACTCGACAGGGCTGCTGATCGAACCCACACTCATCGAGAAAGGAAATCTTCAGAAAGAATGCTGCGCTCGATGCCGAAGTCAGGTCGAGTTGGCCAGGAAGGGCTGAAACGCCGGAGAGTCGACCCACCGTCACCAGAGACATTAACACAGGGAGATCAAGGCCACAGGGGATGGCCGCCTCGCCACCTACCACAAAGAGACCTGGAGGAGCTTCTCCGCACGGAGTCGCTGAGAAAGCACCATTCGCCATGGTCGCTGCTCGAATATTGGGAAGAAGAAGGAGGAGGATCGGTGAGAAAATTAGCAAGGCTTCGCCATTGAAGAGTGGTGATGAAGAAACAAAGAAGATAGGGTCGCTTTTATAGGCATGGAAAAGGCAGGTGGCTGTTAGCCGTGAACAGTGGGGATCATCGAAGTTAAGGCGGTAGGAAGAGAACGGTGGAGCTTGGTCACTTAGATATTGGTTTAAGAGAAATAGGTTTGGGCCCTTATGACATGGGTTGGACTGATGTGGTTTCTAAAATAGATGGTTTAAATAAGAACAGATGGGCTTGATCTTAGTAAATGGGTTTACGTGTAGATAAAGACTTCCAAGAATAGATAGCCAACATGGTTTGACTAACTAATAAAAATGTTAAATATATACATAAACTAATTGAATGAATATTCAAATAAAATGAATAATAAATTATACCTAACAAATAATTATAGGAAATAATTAACAAAATAATTTGAATATATAAATATTGTAAGATAATTTATGGAAAAAAAAAAAGGTAAATGACCAATTATTTGATTTGGAGTTGCAATCCTCCCCTCCCAATGCGCTATGTGAATATTATAGTTATTAAGCCCTGACAGTTTATGTTTCGATTGTCGAGTCGTAGACACTTGGTGAATCATTCATATACGAGTCTTATAAGACAATGCGAGACACTACCAATCAAAATTACAATGAACTATAAAGATGAAAACCTAGACTTAGTCTACGATAATAGCTATAGTTTAAAAAAGAGTACAATTTAGTAAGATTCAATACTTCATCGATATAGTATACTAACACTATTGTACTAGATCAAAAAATAGAGTAACAATACAATACTGGATCGATACCATATAAGAATGATATAATACTAGATCGATACGATACAATAAGAATATAATAACCGTATTGGTATACTGTAGCAACTTGATCATGATATCACCGTATGATACAATAAATGGAATAATATTGTACAATACCGGATAAATACCATATGTGTCGATATGATAGAAGAAATACTATTATGTATTATATGGTACAATATTGTGCAATACCTATGTCCAATAATACGTTTTGGTGCGATAAGCCTAAAATATATACATACTCTATATTGTGTGGTAAGACAATGCATCATGAAACTAATCAAAAACTATACCAAATATGATATAATTATTATGTGATAGAAATTTATTCCGTTGATTCATGAAAGGAAGAACATAAATAAATGCGGTAGCGTACCTGAATCCATTGCTTGGCTTGATGGATCTCGAAACGAACGTCTCTTTATGCGGTTTGATCTTCCAATTTTCTACGACCCTGTTGATGGGGATGCATAAGAGAAAATAGAAAACCTTCTCTTTGGTGGTCGTATAAGTTGGAGAGCATAACCCTAACGAATACATATACATATATTCTAGGTTTTTTATATTTCTAATTTAGCCCCACATCAAATTAGATTTATCTCTGATATTTACATATTATTTCCATGACAATTATACCCTTAAGCCTATTTTCAATTAGATCACTTTAATTTGGCTTATTTAGATAGCACAGCACATTTAATTTTACATGTGTGACCCTAATTATTGGATAACTTCAACAACCTCCCACTGTACCACATATGTAACCTTACAAATGTGTTAACCTTAATGAGCTCAAAAAATTTCTATCTTATCCTTAGGGTATATTCGGACAATCTCATCCATTAACCATATTCATATAGGATCAAAGCTGCATTCATCATATTTAGCGTAACTAAACCATCAATGGTCACATATACCAATATAGCTAAATAAAATCGATCAATCATGGATATGTAGCATAAAAATTATACGCAATGTGATTAACATATGTTTATTTCCAACTGGTCCTCATTTACTTTAATAAGATCAATATTTAACAAATTGAAAACAAAATGAACTGAATTTTCTATATATATGATGAAAAAAAGTCCAAAATACTTAAATATGTAAATGGGTCCAAATCAAAATATATAGCACCAAAATACATAAAATACAAACTTCCACTATATTGCCATATCCTTAAATAAGATAACACCCAGATGAGCAGTGTGCTCATAAAAGACATTGGATGGTAACAGTTTTATGAGCGCATCCACTAACATGGAGTTTGTCAATATGGACATTTAACTATTCTGAATTCTTTCCTTCACAACTAGGAACTTTTATTAATATACTTTCACTTATACAAGCTCATGTTGTTATTGGAATACAGTACTGATGAGTTCTTGTCATACTATAATTTGAGTGGTCTTTCGACACTCTCAAATAGGCGCAACCCTGTGATAAAATTCTGCAACCATATTCCCTAATTTGATGCCTCATAGCATATTATGAACTCTGTTGACATAGTAGAAAATGCTACGAGTGTTTGATTGACACTCTTTCAAAATATATCTCTACCAGCCAACATGTAAACATAACCTGATATGGATCTCCTACTGTCTTGGCATCCAGCAAATTGGAGTCAGAATACCTTATGATCTGCAAATTATTCGATCTCTTATAAAGAGCATATAATCCTTTTGTTCTCTATAAATTACTTAAGTAACCTGTTTAGCTTCTATCAATGATCCATTACAGGTTTGCTTAAATATCTTCCTAATATCCCAATTGTGTGTATGCAATATCTAGACGCGTACACACTTAAGAAACATTAAACTTCCTACAACTGATGAACATAGATTCTATTGTATTTCTTTAGTTTTAAGACTATTCTTAGGGCACTGATTGAGACTGAACTTGTCTCCTTTAGCGATAGGTACTTTCACCTGATTTGTATTCCTGCATGCCAAATCTTTTAAGTACTTTATTGACATAGTCCCATTATGATAATCCAAGAATATTTCGAGAACGATCTCGGTGTATCTGGATTCCTAATACAAAATAGGCGTCACCAAGATATTTCATCTGGAAGTTATTTGATAAAAAAAATTTAGTGTCGAGCAACATACCTATATCATTTTTGGTAAACAGCATGTCATCAACATATAAAATCAAAAAGTTATGTTTACTCCCACTGAACTTGTGATACACATAATCTTTAACAGTATTTATCTCAAAACCAAATGAGATAACCACTTGGTGAAATTTGTAGTACCATTGACGAGAAGTCTGCTTGAGTCCATAAATGAATTTTGTCAATTTGCAAACCATATTCTTTGGTTCTACCGACATAATTTTTTTGGCCATATAATATAAATTATTTTATCAATATTACCATGAAAAATATCGTTTTAACATCCATTTAATGTAACTCAAGTTCAAAATGTGCAACAAGTGTCATGATTGTTCTAAAAGGGTCTTTCAAAGAAACCGAAGAGAAAGTATTCTAAAATCAATCCCTAACTTTTGAGTAAAGTCTCTAGGTACAAGACGCGTTTTATACCTCTACATATCACCCTTTGAATCCTTCTTGGTTTAAAATATCCATTTGCAACCAGTAGACTCTACCTTTTGGTAATGTGACAAGTTCCCAAACGTTATTATCTTAAATAGATGTATACTACTTATTTATTGCCTCACTTTTGAGAGTTAGAACTTTCCATGGTCTGACGAAAGTTGACTGGATCATCTTCTAGTATTCCATGGTCTTCCTTACGTTCTTGGAGAAATTTGATAAAATTATCCATAATTTATTTCTCCTTTATCTAGTATCACGCCCCAATTATGTAGAATCGATAGTCATCCCTCGGGCATGATGCCATACGAATCTAGTTTGCATCCACACAAGGCAAGTCATGAGGTTATCCAAAACATAACAACTCAGCGAGTACGCAGAGAAATTGAACTACACATATGATATAGAAGAAACTTTAATTTATTGATAATGAACATCATTTACATGACTCGATTTACATCTTGATGCCGTACGGGCTTACAACTTGACTTAAAATGAATGATGATGAGATAGTCGTTCCATACATTACATTCCTTTTATACAACCAACATTTACAAACCACCAGGAATAGTGGGAAGTCATTCTATCTTTCTTGGACTGGTGTAGAGAGTCTTCAAAAGGATTTCAACAAAGCCTTCGGCATGCGGGCGAAGCTTCAAAACATGACCGTCACCTTGCTTGTTGGTGCGTTTCTCTCAATTTGTAGCACTTGTGGAGAGCAAGGATCAGTACATTGTCATGTACTGGTGGGTCGCTAATTTAAATTCCAGCTCTTATTTGTTCAAGAAGATTTGTAAAACATGTTATATACTTGGTGATCTTTCTAACCATCCTAATAGATTGCATATGAATATTTTATGAGGCAAGCATATGAAAACTACATATATTTTGCAACTTTCTATGGCATAGTCCCTATGCCTAAACAAAACAAACTATATTCATCCCGTGTTAGATAAAGCGGTGCAAGGGTGTGAAGGTCACTGGCAATGTTAAGCCATCTTGGACTATAGTTGGGTGAGATGGTGAACCTTTCGCAGCAGGTAGCGAGCCCTGTTCGAAAGTTCCTGAATCATCCATGCTAGTCAATCTAGCACTTCTATCCCCGTTCCTTCTAGGTTGAATCAGTTCTTTGGCCTAGGAAACCATTCGAGAAAACTACTCCTTGTACACAAGTTGTCCAATGACCGTACTATTCTACTTTGATCTTTAGAACTTAGCCAATTTTAAGGTACTTCGCCTTATCGTTGCAATACTCATTAATTGATTCAATCTTAGCACAAATCTATAGTAGATATAACATAAGAAAAACATGCATCAGTTTCATGTTATAGTAGTTCTATAGCAGGTATTCATGATGAATCGTGCAACAATTTATTGATTCAACACTATGAAGACAAGCATATCGACTTTGTGTCTATGATAGATTAAAAAATAGAGGATCGAGGGGAAGATAGGTCAGCCACTCACCTTGGGTTGATTGAACGAGGGATCGGTTGGTTGCATTTAGACGGTACCTATGCGATCACCTGAAATCTCATAAGAAACTGATCAGAACACTGCCCTATTCATTGAGTTCAATATGAAATACGAAATTCAAAAAATGCAAGCCATAAAAACTATCAAAAATATTTGCGAAAATGCATTGATAAAACCAAAGCCGAAGAAACAAATTCAACATAAAAACCAGGAAGTGGAGAGGTACCTTGAGCCTCAACCGCAGAATCTTTCCTCGTGATGCAGACCGCTGATATGGGACTTGATTCCAAAGAAGTCATTCCATAATGAGGAAAGGATCTTAATTCAATTGGTCCCGTTCAATTGATTCAATCGAACCCAATCAATCGATTTCGACTAAATTGATAGCGACAATGTTTCTTTATCGTGTACCCCATGGACGAAAAATAGGGCAGGATGTAGGGACGGGGTACTACATCGAGTGGATCGTCTTAATGGCACTAGTTCTTGAGGTTGTTGAGTTTGTTCCTCAGAAACAACTACCTCATCTTGAATGTGGGGTGCCTCTATGTTGTCTTGTTAAGGTAGCTTAATATCGGCTTGTAGAGATAATTCGACATTGTTTTATTGAGGTTCCAAATTTACTTTTTGATCATTGATAGATAAAGAAACATGTACATCATCAAAAGTGCTAGCAGGAGTCGAAACTGATTCCCCTTCAAAAGTCAATGCCTCTGACTTTATTTCTTCCCCCAAACTCAACGTTCTAAAAATTTATATCAATTCTCGTCTCAAAAAATTCGTTTTTGTGGGATCATAAAATTTATAACCCCTTGATCTCTCAGCATAGCCAATAAAGTTGCTGCTTGCTTTTTTTGGGCTATGTTTTCACTATACACATTCAACATGGACATTAAAGTCTGTAAAGTCAACGAAATCTAAATTCCATTAGACACAAGCCATTCAACTCTATTACTATAGATGTGACCTATCATTTGTACCATAATGAGGCTGAATTTTTATTGTTAATTTTGCATTTAGTACTTCGTTACTCTACATACAAGGTTTTATCGCAATAGTTTTCAGTGAATATAAGTTATCATAAATATTAAGAAAACTATTACCAACAATATTTGAATTTAAAGATAAACTAAACTTATTATTTTCAATAAATAATAATAACCAGATTTGTCCAATATGGAAACTAAAATAAAATTATGTCTAACATACGGTGCAATAAAAGTGTCTATCAAATCCAAATAATAATCGGTTCCTAATAATAACCTAAAGTGTCCTATTGCTTCCACTTCTACCGACTTGCCGTTACTCACATAGATGTGTCTTTCACCATCACTTGGCTTTCGTAGCTCAGGCAACCTTGTCTATAAACACTTATGTGGATAGTAACTCCAAAATCTAACTACCATGTATTTTTTGGTACTAAAGCTAAATTAACCTCAGAACAAACCAAATTTAGAAATGTACTTTTCTTTACACGCCATGTCTGGTAGTTTGTATATTTTTTATGTGTCTCGACTTGTCACAAAAGAAACAACCCTTAGTCTCATATTATTATTTCTTTTGAACTGGACCCTTAGCAGCTTTTGTATTCTTTTCTTTTTTCCCTTAGACCTCGTTTGGTTCACAGAATGGAAAGGAAATCAATTCCTTATTCTTTTCCTTTCCTTGGAAAATTATAATTTCTATCCATTTTCCTTTTCGATGTCTGGAGAGGACAAGAAAATTAGAAAAAAAGTAAATTTCCTATAGTGGAAAAGTAAATCCTTGGTTGGATGGGGGAACCACTTTCCTCCTTATTTTTCTTCCCTAAGGGAATCATTTTCCTTTCCTCGTACTTTTCTTTGATATTGAAACATAGGAAATGAATGACTTTTCTTTTCCAACCCCATGATTCCGCCAACCAAATGAGGCCTTAAAGTTTGTTCCATTAAGCATGGGAATTGAATTCATATTGGCAGATATCATAGCAACATTAGCTGTAAAAAGAACCAAACAACAAAACAAACATGCACTATATATATATATATATATATATATATATATATATATATATATATATATATATATATATATATATATATATATATATATATATATATATGTTAACTGACAAAATCTTTATTGTTAACAAAATAGAAAAAAATTATTTTTTAATAGAAGGAAAAGTTAACAATTAATATTGTTAACAATTATTATTGAGAAACCTAACAGTGTTTATTTTTTAGAACAAAAGTTTCCAAGAAAACTAGTTTACAAACTAAGAAAAAAAAGTACAAAAGTACAATTTGATTTTTGAAAAGTACAACTATAGAAATTTGATCAGAAGACGATCAATTTATTCCTTGGATGATGCGATGTCGAAGAAGAAAGCCTTTAGAGAGTGCTGCAGCAACTTATTCAGGAAATTGTGATCATTAGTGATGTTTGTAAAGTTATTTGGAACTCTATTTATAGAGTTTTGAGATAATTGTTAAGTAGTTATCCTGGTTGGCGCACACTTGCAATTGGTGTGCCATCATCCATTCGCACGAACATTTGTCTTAACTGTTTTGGATATGTGGCATTTTGTGAAAGAGATGTACTTGGTTGTGGGCAGTAACACGTACATGTTCTTCGAGATTAGTGGCATGCGCGCCACATTATCTAATTGCTTCTGGATGATGATTTGATCAATTGGCGCTTAATTTGATGGATAGTGCATACCATGTGCTATATGTGGGAAAGTGCTAGTTAACTGAAACTGTGAAGTACTGCCTACTTCGTGCCAACTATACATGGCACATAGTAAAAGATAACTGGAATAATGACGACTCTGACAATTCCCTTCGAGTGTTACGCACACTGGATTCGAAGAGATTTTCTTCGACTGACGTGCTGTCAGTCATGATGGCAGTCGTTTGGCTTCTCGAAGAAGATGGCCGTATGGCAGCTGGCGCCATGTGAATTTAGCGCTATCTGATCTAGTGCGCCATCTGATCATGGATCCATCTGATGATTTGGGCATGGCGCCAACAATAAATGGTGTATGGTAATATTTTATATATTTTGAGCTTCTACAAGACCCCCTTCAAAGTTTTTAAATTGCAAAAATTTTAAAATTTGAAAAACTTTGAATAAGAAGCGGTCCTGCGTGATTGGCGCATGACAGAATCTCAAATAATCTCGAGTTTTGTGCGCGATTGACGTGGCCGTTACGAATAGTTTTTAGGCTATAAATAACCTAGTGAGAGGAGACAGAGAGCTCTTCTCAAAAATTTTTTGCTCTCGAACTCTCTTCGTCTTTTTCTTCTCCTTAAACCAATCGAATGGCACCCAAGAGATCAGCCGCCGAGAAGGAAAAGAAGGTAGTCTGAGCTACATCGTGCTCCATTGATTGTGCCGCAGCACGTTGCACCATCGACGAGAGACGAGGAAGCGAACATCGCTCTTGAAGGTAAGAAACCCATCGGAGAAGACAAATAAAACGCTCGCGCCATTCGCTTGTAGCGTGTTTGCAAAAACAAAAAGTTTATTTCAAACTTGAAAAAAATCGTACAAAGTACAATGAATTATGGGAAAGTACAACTTTAGGAATCCGATCAGAAGACGATCGCTTTATCCTTTGGACTATGTGAACTTGAAGACTACAGCCTCTGGAGAATGCAACAGCACTTTGGCAAGAACTCTTGATTTCTGCTCCTCTGATAATGATTGGAAACTCTATTATAGAGTTCTAGAAATAATTGTTTTAGCAGTTATTCTGATGTGCACGAGGTCGAACTGTCCGACTTCGGGTTGCGCCAACCTCCATTCAATTACTCGAACGTGTACTAACTGTATTTAGACGCTTGGCATCATATGATTGAAATGCGCTTGGTCGTGTACAGAGTAGTGGACACGTTTTGAGAGATTAGTGGCATGTGCGCCACATCATCCTGCTTTAGAACGTTAGTTGCTTCAACTTTGTCAGGTTGCACGAGCTTCAGTCAGAGAGTCAAACTGCGCTTGATCAGGTTGCGCCTAGGCGCAGGCGCAACTTAGTGCATAGGTACGTGGCATCATTTGGGTTACGTGTCAGTCTGTGAGGAGAGTTTGATCAGATTGCACCTAGGCGCAACTTACAGAGCGCGCTGAACAGCTGTCAGTAATGACAGCAAATCGCCTCGAGCACTACGTTTCACAGGATTCGAAGAGATTTCTTCGTTTAACGTGTTGTCAGTTGTCAGTGCTGTCAGATAATGATGACATTTACTGCCAGGCGCCACGTAGGCTTAGGCGCAATGTGATTAGGCGCAATCTGATATGTGGCACAACTTGAGCAGTAGCCCAACTTGATTTCTAGGCTTCACAACAGTGGCGCAACATAATTTTTTGGGGCTTCATAACAGTGGTGCGACTTGATTTTTTGGGCGCAACTTGATTGCTGAGTAGTACAAACATGGCACAACTTAATTTTTAGGCTCTACAAGACCCCCTTCAAAGTTTTCGAATTTTGAAATGTCACAAAACTTCGAAATACTTTGAATCGTGGCAATTACTAAGTCAAGTTGCGCCTATCTCGCGCAGTTTGTTGTGAGCTGTTATAATATTTTATCGAGAACGAACGACTGTGAACATGGTGGCCGACTTGGTTTTCAATTTGAATGACTTGCATCCCTCTTTTTAGAGTGTTTGACGCATCCCAGACTTTGCGCCACCCCTTATTAGGGTGTGGTTGCTTGTTTGAGCACTGTTCGTCTTTACGAACCGTGTTTCGTATGTTGTTGCTCAACTCAGTTGTTGCACAACCAAGGATATCGCACAATTAAGTTGTTGCGCAACCAAGCATGTCGCACAACCAGGAATGTCACGCAAGTTAAATGTTGTGCAACCTAGGATGTCGTACAACATAAGGATAGCACAACATAGCTCTTTGTATTTATGACAGTTGCGCACTCTTGTTGTTTCTTGTGCATTTTTCCAGCATAAATCTAACTTCTGTTTATCTGTTTCTTTGCAGTTGACCTCAGGGAAGATCCTCATGCTGAGAGATTTGCTTCAGCCTTTAATGTCCCAGAGTATAAAAAGAACTTATCCCATGTTTTATTTCCTCAATATGACGGCCCTGAAGCGCGAAAGACTATTCTTGTGGCCCAAGAAAGCCATACTCTGCTGAGTTTAATGAACGAAGAACCCCTAGAGAGTGTTGATGGTGTGGTCCATAAAAGGCCTACTTTCTTATTTGGGGATGCCATCAAGAAGACTTCCCAGCCTAAGGCAAAGAAAGATGATAGAATATACCAATGCGGAGACAAAATCATATACCTTATAAAAATATCAAGGTATCTGGCTTTGTCTCAATATGAATTCGCGAGCTACCCCCGAAGAATGTTATGGGACCAGACTCCAATACAACAGGCAAGAGTCAAAAAAAATTTGTTATAGAATGGGTTCGCAGCACAAGGACATCTTTTACAGCACTTCTGAGAAATACAACACTCACTTGAGAACTGTTGTGTCATTACAAGATCTGCTCCCTCTACTACAAAAGTTCCACTGCAGGTACTTGTTATATCACCAAATGGATGACGTACCTCTTCCTGGGCCATGTGTGGGAGGATAAGCCACTTTAGAACCAAGCTTGTGATCCTCGTTTCTTTGAACCTCTCAGTCAAAGCGACGTGCAATATTTGATGGAGAAACACAAACATGAAGATATCAGACTAGATGAAGACCGGCATCCATTTAAGGCTGGTACCACCATCCAAAGTTATCTCAGGCAGGTTTATAGATCCATGTCTAAAGAGGCCCAGCTAGCAGGTTTTCTCTCTTTATGGCTGCGACGCTTCATAGTTCCAGGAGCCAGTACAGACCGAGGCGTTCTATTTGCTACAGTACGTCTCGTTTTTGGGTATAAGATGGATCTTCTATCGATAATGACCTGCCGCTTAAACGCAGGATTGCGTTCTTTTGTGCATACCATGCTTCATGATAAGACAGCGAGGCAATATTTTCTTCACACTAAGATGCCTTACACATATTTATTCGGATGGTTATTGCTTCACCATCCATGTCTAATGAATCCCGATATGGGAACTGTCGGTGGAAGTTTCATCCGACGTTACTCCAGCACTCGTTGGAATTACACTGCTCATTCGGAATGCAGGTTAGCATTGAATCGTTGATCTGCGTGGAGATTTCAGTGTGTCACCCTCCTTACGGATACGTGACTATCCCTCCACAGTTTATGGATATAGATGCAGCATCACTCCGTCTAAGTCCACCCATCTTTTTATGGCTACAGATGATCTGCCCATCTCACTTAGTCTACTTAGATATATATGTGTGTAATTGGATATGTTTTGGTTTTTTAAGGAAAATATTGTATAATTATTTTTTTGAATGTTGTCTTTAGCAGCAGGTTTTGGTATCCCAATTGAAGCCTTATTTGGTTGGTTCTGTTGAACTTTTACTCTTTCTAAATATTTGCAGGTTGAGAGTCAACTATTCCGATCTATGTAAATAATTGGATTGCTTTGGTTTTAATGAGTAAAATATAGGATGAGAATTCCCAGCCAAGCAATTAAAGCCCAGGCCTAAACTTCCCCACAGCCCAAACTCATCCGACCCCAATCGAGTTCCTCACAGCCTCTGTTTCAGTACAAGCCGTATATATACATGATGTATATATCGGAAGATCGAAAAAAAAAACCCTAATCCCTTACACGCGCACGCCACCCTCCTCCGTCACCTGGGCGGCCACTCGCCGCTGGCACTACCGCCGCACGCGGTCAGACCGCCGGAGACAGCGCGCGCGCACGGTTAAACATGGGAGCAACCACAGCAGTAACAGCAGTCAAGAAGGATACTTTGCAAGGAGTTTTCGCAGCGGGTGTTTGATCGTTCGACGAACTACGAATTCGGGTATGAACACAAAACATACAACTTCCAACACCTTCTTGTAATTCAAATTTATATGCTATAGATTGCCCAGAAGATTGATACGAACTTACCCGAAAAACTGTCAAAATAGGACATATACGACAGTCCAGACGCCCGATTTGGATGGCAAACCATTGCCAATCCAACGACCTATTCGAAAATCTAAATGAACAGGTGTTTAGACAACATATACCAGATTAAAACCTATCTTATAGATCCTGATTTCATTGATTATACACGAAGTTATTTTATTTCAAAAATCCAGAAAAAACTTGTTTTCAAAAACTGAAAATATAGAAAATTCCTCCGATACGACGTGCGTCCCGCCAATTCGAGCGACGTGGTCGCAAACCGAAAGCATCGAAAGGTGCGTAACGGCTTCATGGACGTGTGGGCTTTAACGGAATTCAAATTGGTCGCGTGTGCGCGACGAATTTGATACGTATCCGTCGAAATTTACCGTATCGGCCTCTGTACAAGTTTCTCAATTACTTTGTGCACACTCGTCAGATCGAGAGGAAACTTATGCCAACAGGACTGTATTATTTTTCTGGTCCTGTATGCCAAGTTTGGTCCGATTCTGAGACAGTTGATTGGATCGCCGTTTCGCGGGCCCCACGATTCGATTCAACGGGCAATTTTGTGCACGGCCCACCGAAATCCAAAATTGGACATACCATTGGGTTCGTATCGTCAAACCGAATCCGTAGACATGTAGTTTGACGACTTCAGAGACCATTGACTCTGGCACATTTTTCGGTGCAAAGCGGGTCCAACGGCGGACACCATTTTTGCCCGAAATTATCGTTTTGCCCTTGTGTCCAGAATTGGACTTAAGGACAGGAAATCCCAGCTAATTTGACTATTCTGAGAATGTTGGCAATATTTGTTTCAGCTTTCGGAGACAGTTGTGAGATGTGAACTTATTTGGCTCACCAGTTGACTATATTTTGTAGGATCTGTGTGCAACCTTCAGGCAAGTATACCTTGCCTTCCTCTACAGTTTTATTTACATGTATTGTATTTTATTTCTCAGTTTTGATTATTTATGGACATGTGCTTTTCTTATTATATTCTTTTGAGTTATTTTCATTGCATATAGCCGTGTTCATGTTTGGTCTTGTGGTTCACACTTGGAGTTTTTTGTCAGTACCTTGCTTGAGTCGTGTCATAGAATGAGCACGTGTAATTGAACTACTAAATCCTTGATATTGTTTCCTTGGCACCAGAGAGTCCACACTCGGGACGAGGGTGTTCTTCTTGATGTGTTTACATCCGTGAGTCCACACTCGGGACGAGGATGTCGATTATTTGCACCAGAGAGTCCACACTCGGGACGAGGGTATTGACTTGACATGACTTAACTTGCACCAGCGAGTCCACACCCGGGATGAGGGTGTTTACATCAGAGAGTCCACATTCGGGACGAGGATGTTATACTTGCACCAGAGAGTCCACACTCGGTACGAGGGTGCCTTGCCGTGAACTAACCAGAGAGTCCACACTCGGGACGAGGGTTAGTACTAACCAGAGAGTCCATACTCGGGATGAGGGTTAGTATTTAGTTCAAACCCGGGAGTCCACACTCGGGATAAGGGTTTGTTTCTTCCATTGATCTCGTGATTCGCCTGGTAGTTCATTTATACGTAGTTGTTCTAGTGTTCGTGTGTTCGTGTTCGTGTGTTCGTGTTCGTGTTTGTAGTCATTTATCGTGTTCCTATTTCTTCTTATTTATTTTCTCCCGCATGATAAAACTGTTAGATAGGCATGTATATTATGTATCTTGCTATGTCCTCTGAGGACCTGATGATCTCCTCAGGTTTAGCGATTGCATGGAGTTAGCTAGTAGTTCTGGATGGCGGAGGATTTGTGATTCATGTGGGTATTACGGAGGCAATAATACGCTTGTGGGATTCAGGTATCGCTATTGTGTTTATTATCCACTCGTGCTTTTCATTCCTTATCATGAGATATCCTGTTTCTTGTCTCAGTTGTAGACTCTTGTTATTTTTTTTAGAGTCTTATCGAATATTTATGCTAGTGGGCTGCAGACCATGACCCATAGTGTTCATTCATGTTTCATATTCTTATTGTGGATTGAAATATAGATTTGTTTGCCATGATTTGGCAGTATACCAAAGCCTTGACAGCGTTTACGTATTCGAGTCGGGCTGGAGTCCGCTTGATGCGTAGCTGGCTTGCTCACATGCTTGCATCCGAAAAGCGAGTGCGGGTCGTGACAAGTTTTTTGGTAGCCCATGCAGGTTAGAGCATATCGTACCGGTTACGTAACTGTACTGGTACGAGCCTGCGACAATGACTAACCATTAGAAATCTCAATCCTGTAACACCCAGTTTTCCAGATGAGGGTATTTTTGAAATTTTGTAATTATAATTATTATTCATTGATATTTATTTCACATTTTGATTCTTGGTAATTTTTAGTAATTTTTAAACTATTTAAAACTGGTTTAAGTCATGACTTGTGATTTTGATGTGCTGCTAGTGAAACCTGAGAGACTGCATGGCCTAGAGCCTAACCATGTCATTAGCATGATTTAATTATCATTTTTAGCCTAGGGGTATTTTGGTCATTTTGACTTATTTGATTTATTTGGTGATTTGTTGAATTGGTAAATTTCTAGGTTGACTTGACTTGTTGAGACCTAGTGAGCTAGCCTAGAAGCTAACCCTAGCCATGGTGACCCTAGTCTAACTTAGGGTAACCTACATTTAGTCATTAGAAACTAATTTTAGAATGAGGGGACTTGGTTTAGTGGATTTAAGTCATGGTTCATAGTTTCATGAAATGACTTATGGCTAAATAATTTATTTTGATCATGACTTGGCCCATAGCCCATAACTAGAAGCCCTAACCCTAACCAAACCCTAAATGACCAGCCATAGGGATCCCCACCCTATATAAACACTTATTCTCTAGGGCTTGCCTCCTTCTTTCATTTATTTCAACATTGGAGAGGGAAAGGTATTGTCCCTCTTGCAAAAATCCCCATAAATCTATTTTAATTCCTTTTTGATCCTAGTTTCTTGCATTAGAACCTAACACTCTCCTATTTTCTGATTTTTGAGTTTAATCCCAGCTTTGGGACAATTTGGAGCATTTGGCACCAAGAGAAAGAATCCCCCATTTGAGGCTTTTCCAAGCTTTTTGCACACATAGGTAAAACCCCTTAAATTGATTCAAACTTCAGTTTTCTTTGCATGTAGGGCTAGATCTAGGAGTCCCCTAGGTGTCCCTAAAATTTGGGTGAAATTCGTGTCCGTTTGGTGTCCGTATCGGACACGTGTCGTATTGTATGTTAAGTGTTTGATGTAATGCCTCAATGAACTTTTTGTTCTCCATTTTCAAAACAAATTATATACTTGGATAGCTCTTGATATGTAGATTATGTTTGTACTTGTCTGAACACGATTTGAGTTGGTTTTTGTGTCCAAAACTGGACACGAACACGTGCACGAGGACACCATGCAGTGCCCTGCTGCTCGGGGTCGACACAGGACACGACACGGCCCCTCGTGACACGATTTTTGGAGAGCACGAGGGGGCAACCTCTGTCAGCACTCTCCCAAAATTTGGGGTGATTTCGTGGAGTATTCGCGAAGAAATCGCGTTTGCACGGGTTTTGTACTGGACTGCTCACACACGAAAACCGCGTCTGATACGCGTGGATTTATTTGGACACGTCTTGATTTGAGACAATGCAGACACTTCACCACTTAGCCCTAGTATGGGCGAACCCCTATACATGAGCTCGACCCATCTCGATCACTGTGTCGAGCCCACGAAGGCTCGACACGCACGCACGAGGCCTGCTGATTCTATTTTCTCTGAAACTTGGTTTTTAGCTTTTGGACACATTGTGTCGACTCTTGTGGACACGAATTGACCTGTATAACACCATACAATGTTGATACACAATTACCAACTATTTGTTTTGCATATTAACATGTTTTAGTGGTTCGAAATTCGAATTCCCCATTTGACCGATACCTACATTCAGTTTTCAATTCTAATATTTAATTCCCTGATTTAACTGATTTTTTTGATGTTAATTATCATGATTAGATTCATATATAATGTTTGTTAGTTACTTAGATGCTAGTGTTTTATTGTGTTAGAGGATTGATAGATGGTTTTCGAAAATGGGATGAATGGATTGGATGGACTGTTCAATGTACTAACTAATACATAACTGTCGAATTCCTGAGATTTTTTTCACACACATGTGACACCCTACAAAATTTGAGAATTCCTAAAATTGGGGACTGATTTGGGTAGTAGGTTGATTCAATGTAGATTCACAAATATTCAGCCCCTTGATTTATGTATCAGTCATTTGCATTACCTATGCACACATGTACACAAGTATGCACTCACTCACCACAGGAGAACTCACAGTGTATCACACAACCTTAGGCATGTATCACACTCTCATCCAACCTATCACCCTCTTAGACACTGTTTTGACACTATTTTCACTCTCTCACACTTTCTTTCTTTTGACAGTATCCCTCATCCCCTCACTTCACTGTGTTCCCATATCACACACAAAACTGACTTTTGACACTATGACACTTTGTTCCACACACACACATTGTTTTCCTGCCACATTGTTCCCTGTCATATGTATCACTGATCACTGTGGGAAAGATTTCAGGTTTGTACTGAACTTTTGATGATTAATTACATGTATACTCTAGTGTCAGCTGCTATTGATGACACTGTCAGGACCTGGGAATTATATTCCTGATCTTGGTTCACACATTGTTCACTGTTCCTATCACAACTTGAGTTTAGTTCACTGTTATCTAGTGTATTGCACTGATTTACATTTCTTGAATGATGGTTTAGGATTCCTTTGAGTTTGGGTTATATGGAGATGAGAGTATAGGGGCATATCAGAGATGTGTGGAGTTGAGTTGATTCTTGATTTAATAGTTAACTTAGATGATGTATGTTGGTTAGCTAAATCTGATATTAGATATTTAGATATGGTATTCTTTTAGTTACACATATAGGTGTATAGGTATGGGGATTCATGTGACTTATGTGCAGTAGAGGGTAGCAGTAGGCAGGCTTGGGATAGCCTTGCCTTGGCCTCCTTGGCAGTGGTTAGCAGTGCATTGCAGAACAGGCAATGCCTTGCCTTGGCAGTGCATTGCATTGCCTGGCTTTACATTGCAGCATGCAGTAGGCAGCAGCTTGCCTTGCTTTGCATTGCATTGCAGGTGCAGCAGTTTGCCCTGGCTTGCATTGCAGTAGCAGCAGCAGGCAATGTTTGCAGCTGCCTTGGCTTGCAATTGTATGGCAGCAGCAGCTTTTACTTGGCCTGGCTTACAATTGCAGGGCAGTAGAGAGTAGGCTGGGGCTTGGCCTGTTGCAGCAGGCCATGTTGGCAATAGTATTAGATAAGGTAGCAATAGCAGTAGCCTAGGCAGTAGTGAGATGGAGTGGTGGTTGTATCAGAAGACCATGTGTGTATTTGTAGGTTCATGGATAAATGTATGAGATATAGAGAGAGGGTTAGGCAGCAAATTATGAGTAAACTATAGACAATTATACATTAACTTATAGGTATACATGTGTGTAGGAGGTTAATGAGGTGAGGTGCTATGTGGGGCAGCCACTTGGTTAACTGGCCAAAATGGCCATGAGCCTATATATCTACTGTTTAGTGTTTAGGAGGAGAGGGTATCTAGTAGATGAGTGGTGCCTAAGGGTAGGTTTATGTATATAGGCAGTAGAGAATAGATAAGGATACATAGAGGGGGTATGGCTTTAGCCTAGGTATTGAGAGTTCCTTAGCAATGCTAAGGTAAGTGGGGTAACACATGTATTATAGGGATATGCAATATATGTATAAATAGATGCAAATGAAATGTACACATGAATGTATGTAATTATACTTGTATCTATAGGATGTATTTAGGCCTAGTGTATAGAGTGACTCTATAGGTTGTTGTTAGACTTGAGTTGACTGGCCCTAGACCTAGTTTGACCAGATGTTGACTTGGTTTGACCAGGTTTGACTTAGAGTTGACTTTGACCTAGATTGGCCTAGAAATTATGTAGATTGCATCATAGACTCCATTCATCTTATTTTAAACATATTATAACCTGTACTGTTTTATTTAGGACATTGTGACTCCGGTGCAGACATCTGATATTTCATTACTCTTTTCAGAGTATCAGGCGAGTACATTCTCTGATAGTTCTCTCATTTATTTGTCAATTACTGTATTTCAGTTCTAGTTAGCTGTATGTGATTCTCTGTTACAAATACGTACTGTTATTCTGGATTCATGTATACGACACACATTTATTCTGGCCTCATTTACTAGTGTCATCGTTCCGGCTTCTATTACTGGAATCACCTACTGGAATCATTACTGGAATCATCCCGGAATCATTTACTGGTATCATTGTACTTGGTTGGACTCATCTTGAATTATTGTGTCAGAATTCTGGATTCACTTGCTGGGAGGGGAAATACTAGAGTAAGACATGTAGACATACCCCATTACTGGAATCACCCCTACTGGAATCTACTGGAATGATAGCCATCTCACACCCGGCCAGGTGTGTGATGTGCCGGATTTACCCACAGCCGTTTACATGTCGATCTCGGTATTTTAAAACACACTGCTAGAGTATAGGCTGGACTCACCCTGGAATCATTGATCACTATGACTGGTATCGTCCCTTGCTGGATTCATCTTGTATGAGATTCATCCTGTACTGGACTTACATTGGAGTTACACTGGTCTACATGTTGTCTGGACTTTATATCATACTACCCTGGTTCAGCTAGTTCTATTTTTACAGTCTTCATTCCTATGATTCTTCTCTTGTTTAGTATTTACTTTCTTTGCACTTTATCTGTCTTCTTACCATCACCTGAATATAAACTGCCATTTTCATCAATACAACTGCCTATAACTGCTTTATAGTTCTCTGTCATTTATTTGGGTTTTCTAGATGAGATTGTGCTCGTTCCTGTCCTGACTGGACCTGTTGAAAATTTTACAGATGATTGCCCTGAGGACACATGCCCTACATTTTACTGAGGAGATGGCTTAGCTACCTATGGCCCCGACACTCAGGAGTGATCGGGATTTAGTCTAGTAGACTTGCTTTTATTTTTCATTTAGAGCTTGTTGTATAGATTTGAGACTTGAGATGTATTTGAGATTATTCAGATGTTATTATTATTTCAGTATTAGTTTTGTCTTCAATTTCTTAGTTCAATTCTGTGTTATCTTATCGTGCTTAGACTGTGATTGAGATACACCTTATCTTATACTTGTCCTCCGTTCGGAGTTGATCATAATGAGTACATTATATATTGCATGAGTTGATGGTTAGTTAGAGACTTAGAACAGCGTTCTACCGCCGACACTGCGGCGTAGGCTGGGCGCTGTTACGTACTCGTACCCTCACAGTGGGTGCGGGTCGTGAAAAATCCACTCTGCCTTGAAAATTTGCCTAGAAATTCTCTACGTCCTTGAAAACTCCATATTTACTCTCGATTATACTTCCTTGCTTTCTGTGCCATTGATTCTCGTCCCTTTTATTTTGGGGTGACGAATGATCGTGCTGACTAGGATTTACCAGAAACTCTTAAATTATAGTATAATATTGCATGATTATTGAGTTTTGGTTGTTTATAGATATGAAGAATTTTAGTTGCCATATGCCTAGATATCTGTCGGTAGAATTATTAGCGACTAGTTAGAATATCATAAGACTTTAGTGACCATGTTTTGAGGAGTAGTGTGACCTAAGGTGGGTAGAAGTCCCCAAGTATTCAGAGTTATAAAATGGCTAGAGAAGGTCATAGAATAATTTTGAGAAATTAAATTTGAGGAGATTAAGGACTTTGAATTTTAAAGAATAGTCATGAATTAGAATATCGAGGACGAAATTATTTTTAATGTGGGTAGATTTGTAGCTCCCCTTTCCGAAAATGTTTGAAATATATTTATTTAATTGATTTAAATGGTGATTTTTTTTAGATTTTATAAATAATTATTTTGATTATTATGGTAGATGACCTTACCCATAGTTGAGTTTTGAAATATAAGACAACTAGGAATCATGGCACGGGTAGTACAGTAGCAAGTTTTGACTAGTGTTTAGCCATGGTAGAGGAGTGCCAAGCCATCGGTGTGTCCTAACTAGGAAAACCAGGCCAAGTTATAGTATGACCATTAGAAATAGTTTAATTAATTATTATTAGATTTATTGACTTTGCAGAAACCAGTTATACCATTTTAGCCCGAACTGGATCCGAACTGAATCCAAGCCCATGTAGGCAACCAATGTACACAAAGATTTCATGTAGACATTTTTCTTTAAGTAGATGCAATAACGATTATGGGATATTGTAATTCGTTATTGTTATTGTTATTATTATTGTTTTATTATTAAATACTATTGAAATTATTAATTATATAATATTATCTTATTATTATTAATTATATTTAAAGTATTGTACTGCCTGTATAGAATTTGTGGTATATATATATATATATATATATATATATATATATATATATATATATATATATATATAATATATGTATAAGTACCAGGATAAATATATTGATTATATGGGAATGTAAATGTATTTATAATTTATTAATATTGTATATATATATATATATACATACGTTATGTATAAATATATATGTATATGTGTATATGTGTATTTATATATCAATACATATTATATATATATGTATATGTGTGTATATATGTATATATGCATATATACATAGGTACTTATGTGTATGTATATATATACATGTATGGGTGTACGTATATATAAAGATATATATGTGTGTATATATAAAGATATATATGTGTGCATATATACGTGTATGGGTGTACGCATATATAAAGATATATATGTGTGTATATAGATATTATTTTGGTTATAAGTATATGTATATATATATAGATATATATGTGTGTAATTGGATATGTTTTGGTTTTTTTGAGGAAAATATAGTATAATTGTTTTTTTGAATGTTGTCTGTAGCAGCAGGTTTTGGTATCCCAATTGAAGCCTTATTTGGTTGGCTCTGCTGAACTTTTACTCTTTCTAAATATTTGCAGGTTGAAAGTCAACTATTTCGATCTATGTAAATAATTGGATTGTTTTGGTTTTAATGAGTAAAATATAGGATGAGAATTCCCAGCCGAGCAATTAAAGCCCAGGCCTATACTTCCCCACAGCCCAAACTCACCCGACCCCAACCGAGTTCCTCACAACCCCTGTTTCAGTACAAGCCGTATATATACGTGATGTATATATCGGGAGATCAAAAAAAATAAAACCCTAATCCCTCACACGCGCACGCCACCCTCCCCCGTCAGTTGGGGGGCCACCCGCCGCCGGCGCCACCGCCGCACGCGGTCAGACCATCGGAGACAGCGCGCGCGTGCGATTAAACATGGGAGCAACCACAGCATAACAGCAGTCAAGAAGGACACTTTGTAAGGAGTTTTCGCAGCGGGTGTTTGATCGTTCGTCGAACTACAAATTCGGGTATGAACACAAACCATACAACTTCCAACACCTTCTTGTAATTCGAATTTATATGCTATAGATTGCCCAGAAGATTGATACGAACTTACCCGAAAAACTGTCAAAACAGGACATATACGACAGTCCAGACGCCCGATTTGGATGGCAAACCATTGCCAATCCAACGATCTATTCGAAAATCTAAATAAATAGGTGTTTAGATAACATATACCAGATTAAAACCTATCTTATAGATCCTGATTTCATTGATTATACACGAAGTTATTTTATTTCAAAAATCCAAAAAAAACTTGTTTTCGAAAACTGAAAATATAGAAAATTCCTCCGATACGACGTGCGTCCCGCCAATCCGGGTGACGTGGTCGCGAACCGAAAGCATCAAAAGGTGCGTAACGGCTTCGTGGACGTGTGGGCTTTGACGGAATTCAATTTGGTCGCGTGTGCGCGACGAATTTGATGCGTATCCGTCAAAATTTACCGTATCGGCCTCTGTGCAAGTTTCTCAATTACTTCGTGCACGCTCGTCAGATCAAGACAAAACTTGCTCCAACAGGACCGTATCGTTTTCTAGTCCTGTATACCAAGTTTGGTCCGATTCTGAGACAGTTGATTGGATCGCCGTTTTGCGGGCCCCACGATCCGATTCAACGGACGATTTTGTGCACGGCCCACCGGAATCCAAAATTGGACGTATTGTTGGGTTCGTATCGTCAAACCGAATCCGTAGACATGTAGTTTGATGACTTTAGAGACCATTGACTTTGGCACGTTTTTCGGTGCAAAGCGGGTCCAACGACGGATATCATTTTTGCTCAAAATTACCGTTTTACCCCTGTGTCCAGAATTGGACTTAAGGACAGGCAATCCTAGCTAATTTGACTATTCTGAGAATGTTGGCAATGTTTATTTCAGCTTTCGGAGACGGTTGTGAGATGTGGACTTATTTGGCTCACCAGTTGATTATATTTTGTGGGATCTGTGTGCAACCTCCAGGAAAGTATATCTTGCCTTCCTCTACAGTTTTATTTACATGCATTGTATTTTATTTCCCAGTTTTGATTGTTTATGGACAGATGCTTTTCGTATTATATTCTTTTGAGTTATTTTTATTGCATATAGCCGTTTTCATGTTTGGTCTTGTGGTTCACACTTGGAGTTTCTTGTCAATACCTTGCTTGAGTCGTGTCATAGAACGAGTACGTGTAATTGAACTGCTAAATCCTTGATATTGTTTCCTTGGCACGAAAGAGTCCACACTCGGGACGAGGGTGTTTTTCTTGATCTGTTTACATCCGTGAGTCCACACTCGGGACGAGGATGTCGATTATTTGCACCAGAGAGTCCACACTCGGGACGAGGGTATTGACTTGACATGACTTGACTTGCACCAGAGCGTCCACACTCGGAACGAGGGTATTTACATCAGAGAGTCCACACTCGGGACGAGGATGTTATACTTGCACCAGAGAGTCCACATTCGGGACGAGGGTGCCTTGCCGTGAACTAAACAGAGAGTCCACACTCGGGACGCGGGTTAGTACTAACCAGAGAGTCCACACTCAGGACAAGGGTTAGTGTTTAGTTCAAACCCGGGAGTCCACACTCGGGATGAGGGTTTGTTTCTTCCATTGATCTCGTGATTTGCCTGGCAGTTCATTTATACGTGGTTGTTCTAGTGTTCGTGTGTTCGTGTTCGTGTTCGTAGTCATTTATCGTGTTCCTGTTTCTTCTTGTTTATTTTCTCCCGTATGATAAAACTGTTACATAGGCATGTATATTATGTATCTTGCTATGTCCTCTGAGGACCTGATGATCTCCTCAGGTTTAGCGATTGCATGGAGTTAGCTAGTAGTTCTGGATGGCGGAGGATTTACGATTCATGTGGGTATTACGGAGGCAATGATACGCTTGTGGGATTCAGGTATCGCTATTGTGTTTATTATCCGCTCATGCTTTTCATTCGTTATCATGAGATATCATGTTTCTTGTTTCAGTTGTAGACTCTTGTTATTTTCTTTAGAGTCTTATCGGACATTTATGCTAGTAGGCTGCAGACCACGACCCATAGTGTTCATTCATGTTTTATATTCTTATTGTGGATTGAGATATAGATTTGTTTGCCATGATTTGGCAGTATACCATAGCCTTGACAGCGTTTACGTATTCGAGTCGGGCTGGAGTCCGCTTGATGCGTAGATGGCTTGCTCACGTGCTTGCATCCGAAAAGCGGGTGCGGGTCGTGACACCCTATAATCTTTAGCAAGGCCCGCGTATGTTATATACATACACAAATTTTTACACTTTGACAAATACTTTTACTGAAAGCTTCCATCTCGCTCATAGCTTTGCAAGTGACAAAAGATCTCAATTAGGAGAACATACTGCACAATCATTTCGAGATGTAGAGGATAAAGATCCCGCAGGTCCACCGCTGGAAGCTTCTATTGTCAAGAACTATCTGGATGAGGTACATGATCCTTTGGGCATATCTTTAAAGGTACGGAAAGAGAAATCCCCTGCCAAGGGGTTAAGAAAAAGAAAAACTAAGGAGACAACGGCCCTCCTTCAACTTGATGATATACCTGTTTTGCCTAGAGTTCAGGAAAAGAAGCAAAAGACCTCATTGGTCATAAATGAGCCAACGACTATGAGAATGACTCGTACTCAGTCTAAACAGATGCTTCTTGGTACCTTTTCTGAAAAGAAGGAGGTCACTCCTTCTTCTATTCAAAAACAAAGAGGGGTTACTCAAAAAGAAACGTCTACTGCCTTGATCAATCTGGATGATGATCGCAATGAAGCTGTTGAGGAACCGGTTGCACCACCACACAGGGAAGTCAGGAGAAAATTATTAGTGAACCGACAAGTTCATCAGAGAACTGATACGTCTTCTGTCCCTCTCCTACCAACGGAATCTACCAGCCATCTGGAACAAGATTTACTACCTCAGGAAGGTAATATCAGGATTTTGATATACATCGATATATATTTTTCTCTTAAAGATGTACGTTTGATTGATTCCTTTATTTACAGTAGTTATTTCAGCAGATATCCAGCCTTCTGCCACGACTGAAGAGGTCCAAAGATCGGATATTTTGGTGGTAAGTATTTTCGCTAATGTACTTGCTGCTGCGGGGATAACGGTTCCTTCACCAACTCCTGTTACTCTGGTAACCATCTCTCCCGAGAAAGATCTGCCTCCTCAAGAAGGAGTGATAAATTCTCCAAAGGCTCAAGATCCTACTCACTCTTAAGAGGATCGAGCGACGATAGATGCGTTAGCAAATTGCGACTATGGTGACGAATCATTTGGTGATGACTGTAATAGTACCGCTAAGGAGGGACAGATTTTAGTGGATGTTCTATCACCTCAAGAATTATCGGTCAATGAAGGCCAGTCAATTGCTGAGGGTGAGAAAAACCTGGTTGTCGATGAAGGGCATACTAGTCCCAGAATCGATAAACCCAGAATTCTTGAAGAAGTATGTGTAACTCAACCCAATGCTTCCGGAGTGGTAAATACTGAAGAGTTAGTAGATCAGACTCCAATTGCTCTGCCACCTCAAACTGAATCAGGGGCTGGAAGTAGTCAAGCTACGGTGTCTGCGGACACCATGTCGAGGCTTCAGATAGAACCATCCAGACCTCTTGAGACTCCACATGCAATGCCCGATTTAGGTAGATTTCTAAACATGATCTATTTATCTTAGTTCCTTCAACAACGTACATCGCTCTAACAAATGGCATATGTAAATTGCAGAGGGACCTACAGGAACCACCAACTCAACGATGGCTCCCTCGGACAAAGGAACCCCAGCAGGAGAAGGGACCTCTTCCCATATATCCGGGTCCACCAGTGCATAAGACGAAGCGTTTCCACCTGTTAAAGTTATAGAGACTCTGGCAGAAGTGGTAGCCACCCCAAGTGCTGTAGCGGCTAATAAGTTTGTGGTGGCTTCCTTCACCAAAGTCTTCTTCACACCTTTGGAGCCTTTAACTCATCGGGTAATGGAGAGAGAGGATGTTCCATTCAGCACAGTCAGAAATCCCTCCTCATTTTTAATTGAAGGCATCCGCAGCCAAGGAGATGAGGCTCAGGCCACTTTCCTGGAGCACATTTTGGATGAGCTGGAGGAGTCGATTAAGGTTTATAAAGACCTTAAAAGAGGAGATGTTGAGCTGCTAGTGGATGCAGAATACAAAGCTATGGCTCGTGAGGCTGAGACTAATAAAGCCAATTTTGAAGCTTTTTTACTGGCTTTTACGACATAATCTTTCGAGCTGCATGTCCAGATTTCTGAAGTAGCCTCTATTGCTGAGCATCATAAGGCTACAGCTGCGGATAAGGAAAAGAAAGCTTCTGATCTGGAGGCTAAAATCGCCCGGCTTCAGGAAGAGCTCAAAGCCACCAAACAGGGTGTAGAAAAAAAAACTCAGCTACATCAGGCTGCTATCAACCAGTTAGATATTTTGAAGCGTCAAAAGGATAACTTTGTCCGGCTACAAAATAAAGAACTAGCTCGTCAAACAGTCGCCCTGCACCCATTTGACCCAGAGTCAGAAAGGGTTGAAGCCAGGCAACGGGTGCTGGATTCTTGTACCGAAAGAGCTAAAGCCTTGAAGAAGTGGATCATGGATCTCATCACTTACTCTTCAGAATAAAATGACCAAAATTGTTGTCTTTTTCTTTATGATGTATCTTTTTGAACAACTTAATCAAAAAGAAATGAAATGAGAAGTTTTTTCTGTGGTTCCATTACTTGTTGCATACCTCGTTATAGATATAAGTAACATAATAGAAAATATATTCAGAGGTACTGGACGTGATATATTTCTTGATTTAGAAAATAACGATATTTATTACATATGCTCAGAGGTAATGTGGACGTGGCAGAATATAATGTTAAAAATATTATTATTTCAATAGACAACTTTGTCAGAGGTGATAGGGACGTGACAAGTTGCTGACGTAGATATTGGAATTCAGAGGTGCGGAAGACATGAATTTTTTTTCTGTTTTAGATTTATCATCTATGGCTTTATTTACGAGAAAGTAAATAAAAGACAATAAATGCTAAGACAATAAATGCTAAGACTGATGAATGAATGAATGGACAGTCAGACTTCTTAAGGGAGAGAAACTGAATGAATGAACCACCTCGGTTCTCAAGGAGGAGAATGAATGAACAATCAGACTCTTTTAGAGAGAAAAAGTGAATGAATGAACAGTTGGACTTCTTTCGAGAAGAAAAAGTTGTATCGGTTCTCGAAGTCGATTATCTAGTCATTCTGTCTATAAATAGAACAAAACTATTGTAGACGTTGTCAACTTCTTTTTCTCACTACAAAATGTCTTCCAAAGATATGCTCACTTCGAAGATTGAAGATACGACTGAAACGCCTCCTGCTGAGCCTCCGGTGTCTCTTCAGAAAGAAGTGAGGGAAGGCTCAATCGTTTCTGCACCAGAGCAGGACCTAATTACCAAGTTGGTGGAGCCTGGGAAGACTGCTGAAGAAGAAGCTATGAGGAAAGCTGCCTGTGAGTTGCTGGTGTGTTCAGACAACGAGATGTTTGAATTGCTGGCAAATTATGTATTTAACCTGGAAGGATCGGGTCCTCGTCCCCGCCCTTGATATTATGTACCTTTTTCTGCTTTTAAATAATGTGAATAAAAATGAGTTTTATTTACATCATTTCTCTAAATGAAAACATTTTGCACTTATACATAATATTTCTTGAGAAATTTGCCATTGATAGGCATCATAGCAATTCTTTCATCCATCTCTATTAATTGATAGGCTCCATTTGAGAAAACCTTGTTCACCACATAAGGACCTTCCTATTTCACCTCGAATTTGCCTTTGCTCATGTGGGTCATAGTCATAGGACGTCTGATCGTAAGAGCTAGTTCGCCTTTCTGAAATGTTCGTACTTTGACATTGTGATTGAAAGCTTTTGAGATACGGGCCTGATATAATTCGATATGTTGTTGAGCTAGTAGCCTTTTCTCATCGAGTGCCTCCAATTCTTGAAGCCGGAGATGATCATTGTTTTCTGTAGTAAGTTCATTAGCAATGGCAATTCTCAAGGACAGAATTTGAATTTCCAGCGGTAAGACAGGTTCATATCTATATACTAGAGAAAAAGGTGTACAACCTGTGGGATTACGGACTGTAGTATGATAAGTCCATAGACATTCTCCAAGCTTCTCACTCCAATTATGTTTATTAGTAGAGACAAACGTTTTGAGGAGTTTGATGATAGTCTTGTTGAATGCTTCAGCTAACCCATTAGCTGCAGGATTATAAGTCGTAGAAGCAACATTATTGATTCGGTTGTCATCACAGAACCTAGTAAATTTCTGACTGACGAACTGTGGTCCATTATCATGGATGATCCGATGAGGTACACCAAATCTGTATATCACTTGATATTTGACGAAGTTGATAACACTGCTAGTCTTCACTTCAGCTAAAGGTATAGCTTCAGCCCATTTAGAGAAATAATTGGTTATAGCCAAAATAAACCGATGTCCTTTAGACGAAGAGGGATTGATTGGACCAACTACATCCATGCCCCAAGCTTCGAAGGGCCATGAGACAGCAGTCGGGTGAAGAAATTCCGACGGTTGGTGAATGAAGTCTGCATGAATTTGACATGCTCGACATTTTCTTGCATAATCAATGGCATCTGATATCATAGAGGGCCAGTAGTAGCCCATACATCGGATACGATCCTGTAATTTGGGACCGGGCTGATGTGCTCCACAAACACAATCATGAGCTTCACGTAATATCTGCTTCGTTTCATCATCAACAAGACATCTTAGGAGTAATCCATCAAAAGTTCGTCGAAAGAGAGTGTTGGTGGTATGATTATAATAAAATCGAAGCGATCGTCGCCGAATACTTGTAGCTTCCTTAGGATCTTCAGGTAGTATATCATGTACTGCGAAGTCGATGAACGGTGCTCTCCAATCTTCGTTGATGACATTGACTTCAGTTGAATTACTGAATTCAATATTATGGTTGTTTTTAATACAAAATAGTTCTCTATTGGAGATAACAACCATTTGTTATCTTTTGACCGGAATTGCTAAGACCGCTGCTAAGTTAGCTAAGGCATCAGCTTCTGTGTTGCATGCTCGACGTACATGTTCAATGAAGAACCCTTTGAACGAGGAAGCTATTCTGATTGTCGCTTCGTAGTATGGTACTAGATCTTGATGTCGAACTTCGTATGTACCTCTAATCTGATTAACAATTAGCTTAGAATAACCATATACTTCGAGATATTGAATATTCAGTTGTTTAGCTAGCTGAAGTCCAATGAGCAAGGCATTATATTCTGCCACATTGTTGGAGCATGACTCATCTAAGGAATAAGCTCTCTGAATAGCTAATCTATCTGGTGAAACGAGAACAATTCCTACTCCAGCAACAAGGGTGCCTCCAGGTTCAATTCTAGATGCTCCGTCGAAGAATAAATGCCAAGTAAGAAATTCTTCTGAGATTATATTTGATTCTAATATCTCATCTGGAATCTCATCATAGAGTTTAGATGTCTCAGGGACAGGATGAGCTGCTAAAAAATCAGCGAATGCTTGGCCTTTCACAGACTTTTGTGGAACATACACCATGTCATATTGTGCTAATAATATGGCCCATGTAGCAAGCCTAGAATTGAGTGTACTGGGCTTCTTCATTAAGACCCGAAGAGGATTGACTTAGGAAATAACATGAATGGTTTAGCCGATGATGTAATGTCTTGTCTTTTGAACAGCAAACATTAAGGCTAAGCGTTCCTTCTCTACCGGACTATAACGATGTTCAGCTCCAATCATCTTCCGACTAAGGTAGTAGATAGCTTGTTCATGACCTTTTTTGTTCTTCTGAGCCAACAAAGCTCCCAGTGAATGGTCCATCGCCCGAACATATATCAAGAAGGGTATTCTTGAGATCGGTGGTACTAGGACTGGTGGACTCATCAAATACTGCTTTATGTCATCAAATGCTCGTTGACATTCTTCTGTCCAAATGAAAGATACACCTTTCTTTATTAACTGAGTAAATGGTCTGCAACGTCCAGATAAATTTAAAATGAACCTCCTGATGTAAGCAAGTCGAGCCTGTAATCCTTGTAGCACTTTTAGGTTGCATGGAGGACGAATCTCTTGGATGGCTTTGATCTTCTCGGGATAAACGTGTATATCTTTAGAGGTAATGACGAATCCGAGAAATTTACCATTAGAGACTCCCAGTAATAACTTGGTGGAATTCATCTCGAGTTGATGCTGGCGCATTAGATTGAAGATGGTTCTTAAATCTTGGATATGATCTTCTTTTAGACGACTTTTGACAGCAATATCGTCAACATAGCATTCGACGGTCTTTTGCAAATGATCTCGAAAGATAGTACTCATAGCCCGCTGGTAAGTTACACCTACGTTCTTAAGACCGAAAGGCATGACTGTATAGCAGTATATTCTGCAGGGAGTACGGAATGAATTATGTTTTTCATCTTCAGGATTCATCCGGATTTGATTGTATCCAAAAAACCCATCCATAAGAGAGATTTGTTCGAATCCATAAGTATTGTCGATTATGACATCAGTAATCGCGAGAGAAAATTCATCTTTAGGACAAGTGTCATTAAGATCGCGAAAGTCTATGCACACTCAAACTTTTCCGGTCTTCTTGAAGACTGGTACAACGTTGGCTACCCATTCAGGATGTTGTTCTTCTCTGATAAAACCACAAGCGATAAGCTTTCTGACCGCATCATCTATCGCATCCATCATCTCAGGCTTGAATCATCGTTGTTATTATTTTACTGACTTGGCATTAGGCAAAATATTAAGTTTATGAGTTGTGACCTGAGGATCTAAACCCGACATATCTTCATAGCTCCAGGCGAAGACATCGATATATTCACGAATGAGGTGAATCAGTTCTTGTTTATCATCCTCTGAAAGATTCTTGCTAATGAATATCGGTAGTGGTACACCTTTCTCTCCAACATCGATCTGGATTAGTTGATCTTCGGTAGGTGGTTTTCGTTGTTCAAAACGGAGTTTCCACTGCGTGTTCATTCTTTGTGCCCAAGGATCTGCTTCAGGAGCTTCTTCAATATCATCCTCGTCATTTTCTGAGAACTCGGCACACACCATATTAGAAGATACTGTCACCCGCTGGACATGACCAATACTGGTATCAGAGTCCCATGAAATAGAATCTGAAGAATTAGAGCATTCATCTTTATCAGATTCAGAGGCTTGTGGAGTTATAACTAATTAAATATAGCCCAGCCCATGTTTTGTTTTGCTATAATATGGTATCATTTTTCTTCATATAGCAGGAGTACGAATAGGAGTTCGTCTTCCTCTACCACCATTAAGGCCAATTTTGAAATCATAGCCCATTTTATGGATGATTGTCTTGGACTGTGGACTATAACGACGTAGTTGCAGCCTTCCTGTATCATCTTGTTCATTACCGCTTGTAGAATTATGGAATTTCAGGACCAGAAATCCTATGCGCCTAATATTACACGTGCCAGGGAGCTCAGATGAAGTACTTGGCACAGCAAACAGCAAAAGCATAGACATCAAAAGAAGATTTTTATTTCATATAAAAGTCTATTACATGTCTAAAAAAGGGCTTTACAAAGAAGAATTTATACAAAGAAAGACCCTAAGTCTACAGCTAGGCGCAGCAACCGCCATGCGCTCTCAGACGGGCGCATCTTTTCAGCGTCTCAGTCAGGCGCATCTCTTCAGCGTCTCAGCCAGGCGCACCTCTTCAGCGTCTCAGTCAGGCGCACCTCTTCAGTGTCTCTGTCAGGCGCATCTCTTCAGAGTCTCAGTTATGCGCGTCATGAAATCTCAGCATATGCGCCTTACTTCGACCCGATCAAATTCTTCGACTAATGAAGCATTTATTGAGCAGAACAAGGGTGGACAATCAACCCCACCCTAGCGAGAGGAAGAGCTTGTCATGCCCCGATACCACAGAGTCCTTTCGTCCTCGCTTCGGCTCTTTTGGGATCGTTCGCCCTCGCTAAGGCGTGATGCCGTGCAAGCCTAAGTTGCGCTTGCACAAGGCCGAGACCTGAAGCAAGACAAGATAGACAAGATTGACAATACACAGCGGAACGTATCGCAGATAATTGAAGTAGCAACAGACATATTTCAGAATACATGCTTTGAACACAATGGTAACAAGAACATTTCTCTTTATTGATTTCATTTGAACATATTACAAGCTCTCGATTCTCTCTGATACAATGTTACATTCTCTCAGAACCTTACAGATTACAATGATCCCGTTCCCATACATTACATCCCTTTATATACAAAACCAACTCTTGCAATAGATGTCATCTCTTGGCATCTCTTCTGATTTCTGGCTCCTGAGGATGAGGCTCGGGCTATCGCTTTGGACTATCCTTTTCGATGCATAGTGCACCTGCATGCAGACTGATGGTGGGTCAGTATATCAGCATACTGGTGATTGTGAACAAAGAGGCTACATTTGTCTGAAACGATCACTGTTCATTTAGTGAGAAAATGCTTCTTATGATGTGATCTTGCTACTTTTACCTATGTTCATTCCATGCATACAGAGTCAGTTTACATTTCTTTTGAAAACATCTTTGAAAAGCCATATTTCAATTCAGTTCATCTCAAGCATACAAGGGACTATTAAATTCTAGCACGAGGACAATTCATTTCATGTGCAGTGCGTAGCGTGTTTCATGAGCATATTATTTCTTTCGTTCGAGCAACTGTTAGGGTCAAAGACAAGCACGATATCATATCTTTTTCTTTAGTGGAACATAGCACTTCTTGGTAACAGATTAATCTCTACAAGCAATTCATGTCAAAGACTTAAGCAGTGCATATGTATCACTTTTCAGTGATTCTTACCATAGCCGATGGTCCATCCCTGCACAAGACAAGGATTAGCATAAACATTATAAACCAACATTGTCATTCCCTGTTCGTCTCTGCATCGTTAGCTCTTAGCAAAATATATGATAGACACATGTAGACCGATTGGCATCTATGACTCTCCGGTTCAGCTATGCACCAACCAACACCTATATATATGATGGTCCATGGGAAAACCCATGATTAGACGCTGTGACTCTCTTGGGTTCAGCTCGTCGCTAAGGACTCAGATCGACTCCTATTTTCACATGGATGCCCTAATTTCTTCTAGGCCGAGTGGTCCAAGCGCCCCCAGATCCACCCGAGAGACAAATTTTTCTTGTTAACAAGTTGTCCTAGACCACATGCATGCTCTAGCAGGATTCTATCAGATGAGACAGATTTGTGATCAGATGTACGACATGTTCTTTTCATGCCTTTGCAGATATACGACACGTTCAATTCGTGCCTTTCTTTTATTCAGGTCAACATGTACAAGTCCGTCTGTACATGTCTATAATTCTCAAGCAATACTTAGCAGCAAGCAATGATCAAGCATCCAATTCGATTCATTTGTCTTCTCTTATCGAATCAAGCATGACAAGCATCAATTCAGTTCTTATTAGCAGGCAACGAGTCTTCTTATTAGCATGCAACAATTCTTTTTTTCTTAGCATACAGGTTAACTCTTTTCTTGCTCTTAGCATGGCACATGTGAAATCTCTTATAAGCATACACAAATATTATCATCTTGTGATTAGCATGACAAGGTTCTCTTAATCAAGGCAACGTTCATTTCTTAGCAAGGCAACATGTGATTTCTCTTAAAGCATACTCAATGATTTACCATCTTGTTATTAACAATAGTATTCAATCAAAAACTCAGATTCTTAAGGCGTAAGCGAATCAGGAAATGAGACTTCGTCTACTCACCCAGATCAATCGTCTTCTGTTGCAAAGCCAGCAATCCGATCTTTCTGTCTATCTAGTGCCTTCGCAGAGCGGGGCACTACATAATTACCCACCGAAAAGAAGTTTCGTCCTCGAAACTTAAGGAGAAACTTACGATATCCTTAGTAGCGATAGTCCTCATCCCTCGCTATTATCAATCCATGAAATCATAATTCAGATCATATCAAAACTCTTGTTCAATCAAGCATTTAAATCTCAATCAATCAAATCGATAAAACATATGCCGGCATCATAAAAATATTTACGGACTTATTGTATGGAACGTTCATCTCATTGATGATATCAAGCAGATAAGGAAATTTTGGTCAGGAGAACATCTTTGAATTCAATCAAATCAATTGGCCAGATGATCGTGTTGCTTTGATACCATTCTGTCACGCCCCGATCCCGCAGAGTCCTTTCGTCCTCACTTCGGCTCTTTTGGGATCGTTCGCCCTCGCTAAGGTGTGATGTCGTGCAAGCCTAAGTTGCGCTTGCACAAGGCCAAGACCTGAAGCAAGACAAGATAGACAAGATTGACAATACGCAGCGGAACGTATCGCAGATAATTGAAGCAGCAGCGGACATATTTCAGAATACATGCTTTAAACACAATGGTAACAAGAACATTTCTCTTTATTGATTTCATTTGAACAGATTACAAGCTCTCGATTCTCTCTGATATAATATTACATTCTCTCAGAACCTTACAGATTACAATGATCCCGTTTCCATACATTACATCCCTTTATATACAAAACCAACTCTTGCAACAGATGTCATCTCTTGGCATCTCTTCTGATTTCTAGCTTCTGAGGATGAGGCTCGGGCTATCGCTTTGGACTATCCTTTTTGATGTATAGTGCACCTGCATGCAGACTGATGGTGGGTTAGTATATCAGTATACTGGTGATTGTGAACAAAGAGGCTACATTTGTCTGAAACGATCACTGTTCATTTAGTGAGAAAAGGCTTCTTATGATGTGATCTTGCTACTTTTACCTTTGTTCATTCCATGCATACAGAGTCAGTTTACATCTCTTTTGAAAACATCTTTGAAAAGCCATATTTCAATTCAGTTTATCTCAAGCATACAAGGGACTATTCAATTCTAGCACGAGGACTATTCATTTCATGTGCAGTGCGTAGCGTGTTTCATGAGCATATCATTTCTTTTGTTCGAGCAACTGTTAGGGTTAAAGACAAGCACAATGTCATATCTTTTTCTTTAGTGGAACATAGCACTTCTTGATAACAGATTAATCTCTGCAAGCAATACATGTCAAAGACTTAAGCAGTACATATGTATCACTTTTCAGTGATTCTTACCATAGCCGATCGTCCATCCCTGCACAAGACAAGGATTAGCATAAATATTATAAACCAACATTGTCATTCCCTGTTCGTCTCTGCATCGTTAGCTCTTAGCAAAACATATGATAGACACATGCAGACCGATTGGCAGCTGTGACTCTCCGGTTCAGCTATGCACCAACCAACACCTATCTATATGATGGTCCATGGAAAAATCCATGATTAGCCGCTGTGACTCTCTTGGGTTCAGCTCGTCGCTAAGGACTCAGATCGACTCCCATTTTCACATGGAGGCCCTAATCTCTCCTAGGCAGAGTGGTCCAGGCGCCCCCAGATCCATCCGAGAGACAAATTTTCCTTGTTAACAAGTTGTCCTAGACCACATGCATGCTCTAGCAGGATTCTATCAGATGAGACAGATTTGTGATCAGATGTATGACATGTTCTTTTCATGCCTTTGCAGATATACGACACGTTCAATTCGTGCCTTTCTTTTATTCAGGTCAACATGGTACAAGTCCGTCTGTACATGTCTATAATTCTCAAGCAATACTTAGCAGCAAGCAATGATCAAGCATTCAATTCGATTCATTTGTCTTCTCTTATCGAATCAAGCATGACAAGCATCAATTCAGTTCTTATTAGTAGGCAACAAGTCTTCTTATTAGCATGCAACAATTCTTTTTTTTCTTAGCATACAGGTTAACTCTTTTCTTGTTCTTAGCATGGCACATGTGAAATCTCTTATAAGCATACACAAATGTTATCATCTTGTGATTAGCATGACAAGGTTCTCTTAATCAAGGCAACGTTCATTTCTTAGCAAGGCAACATGTGATTTCTCTTAAAGCATACTCAATGATTCACCATCTTGTTATTAACAATAGTATTCAATCAAAAACTCAGATTCTTAAGGCGTAAGCGAATCAGCACATGAGACTTCGTCCACTCACCCAGATCAATCGTCTTCTGTTGCAAAGCCAGCAATCCGATCTTTCTGTCTATCTAGTGCCTTCGCATAGCGTGGCACTACAGAGCTCTCCAAAGCCCAAGGAAGAGGAGAGCACCGTAATCGATCCACGGCTAAAGGAGGCTTTCAACACAACCATAATGGGCAACACCCACTCTGGCAGAAGAAAGAGCCTCCAAAGCCGGGAGCACCACAATTCCGATCTGTGGCTCTTCCAGTATAACGGAGACAGGGCTCGAGCATCCCGATCTTTGGATGCAACAGGCACCTTCTGCCTGCCTCAGAAGCCCTCGACTCCGACTTTTGGATGTAACAGTCACCTTCAAGTGCATGAACGAAGACAAGTCGTCACATCTTCACCCTCGGGAGCATCTCGTCAACAGAATATGCTCGAGCAAACATGCTCATTTTGGGAGGACATAAGAGCACGAGAAGCAAACTCTCTCCTTGCCACTATTTATAGGTTGGGCAAATCAAACCCATACGCCAAGTGGCTGGCTCTCCGAATTTCGTGTAATGAATTTGCATTTATGGTGATGAACCTGACGCTTCAAATTCGGCCAAGTCAAAACGGCTCTTTAAAGCACTCGAAGAACGCAACAGTCGGACCAATAAAGACGTGTCATGCAAAAGGATGCGTCGATCAGACCGTGCATCATACAGACGCGCCCATCAGCACCAAGCGCCTTATAAGGATGCGCCCCATGCATCCCCATGCGCCTAGTGGAACGTAGATCGACACGCCCACTCAACAGTCCATCACCCGTAGGGGTGAGCATCGGTTCGGTTTGGTCCGAACCGAACCGAAAAAATTAAAACCGAACTCAAAACCGAACCGACCAAATCAAAACCGAACCGAACCGAATTGGTTCAGAACCGAACCTGAACCGAACCGAATTGGTTCGGTTCGGTTCATCGGTTTTTTGGTTTTATATATATATATATATATATATATATATATATATATATATTTAAATATATATATATATATATATATATATATATATATATATATATATATATATATATATATATATATAAACCGGTTTAAAGTTCGGTTTTCGGTTCGGTTCGAAAACCGAACCCAAAAACCGAAAACCGAACCGAAAATCCAAAAAAACCGAACCTCCAAACCGACAACCGAACCGTTTAAAAAGAAACCGAACCGAAACCTTATTTCGGTTCGGTTCGGATCGGTTTTCGGTTTTAAACCGAGTTTTGCTCACCCCTAATCACCCGTCAAAGAACATTAAATGCTGAAGTCTGACACGACAGCAGCCAGTCCCCGAGGACTGAACAGTTGACAGCTTTTTTAGAAAATGAAGTATCGCTGACGTCAACATCATCATTACTTTCCTCCGGCGGTTACAAGCCACGTGGCCGCCCAACCATTTTGTATGCGCCTCCGCAGCCATGGGCCCAAATCTCTGCATGCGCCTCAAAAGCCATGCGCCTCAGACTTTTCTCTGATCCCTAAAGAAAGAGGTCAAGTCACTACTGAAGCCCTGCGGCACCACAAAAGCCATGTGCCCAGACTGGTTCGTAACTCTTGAAGGTTTCGAGTCAAAGTCTTCTCATGCGCCCAATCCTAGGCACATCCTGTCAGATTACTCTCTACCAAATCCGAGATCTTTGAGCTACGGATATGCGCCATGTGTCCTTTGACTCAGTTCAGCTGATGAAGGGGTGCTAATCACCCAAGATCTCAGCAACTGAAAGATCCTCTCCACTGCTACGTGTCAGCTCGGCCGCAGCCCACAAATACAACAGGAAGGGTTCAACTCCTTAATCAGAGCGCATCGCCCATGTACCTCCATCAGCAATCACCATATGGCGTCCCCACAAACAGGTGCATCCTACATATGCGTGCATGAGCAGCCAACCTGCTGCTTATAAATAGAAGAATCATTTTCTCTCTCACACACACAGACTGTCAGATATAAAAAAATGCACAGTCAACCAGAGCATCAGAAGAGACACTCAACGTCTTCTTCCTCTCCGCAAGCTCCAGCACCCAGAGCAACTCAGGCCTTCAGAGAACCGAGAACCGTCGTCAGATCGTCAACGGAGTCAACGTATTACCACTCGCTCCATCGACACAAGTACCCAGATAAACAAAAGTGTTCTTCTAGGACTACATTTAAGTCCTACATTGTAACAATGTTCTGTTTGTAATTAAAATTGCAATAAAATGATTTTAATGGCAAACAAGCTGACGACTCTGCTGGGGACCTCTTTCTCCTCCATCGAGAAAGCTGTGTCGCAATCCGACAACATGAAAGTGGGCTCCTCCTACAAGACGCTGGTCGTACGCCTCAATCAACAGGCGTATAAGAAGTTCATCTCTGAAGGCAGCGCAAGTCCTTCGAAGCGGCTGCCAAAGTCGAAGAAGATTCACCAAGTCTGGGTACGCAAGGTCGACGCCTCTGGTACCACCACCGAAGGGGATGTACCGATGCAGCCTACCCTTCCTGCTGACGTCCTCAGCATCCAAGATGCGCCCACCGTCGTAGCGCATCTCTCGGGAAAACGTTGGACTGACCGCATTCTCCAACCATCTTCCTCTCAGACGAAGAAGATGCGTCAATGGAGCAGGGGCGCAGCTAACGCCCTGCGCATTAACTCTGATGTGCCACAGAAGGCATATGTCTTTGACAGACTCACTCGCTGTCGTGGCGAGGAGAATTTGGACTCTGAGTACTACACGCCCCAGCGGGCTGGTACGAAGAAGTCCAAGGCAGCACGGGCCATGCGCCACAAACGTGCTATTCCAGCATTGAGCTAGAGACATGCGCTCACAATCATGCGCGCTGCCAATGGTAAACTGTATAAGGTCGACTCGGGCCGCCAACGGGTCGACCTTCAAAGACCTCATGCCGTTTGAACCCTCGTGCCTACATTGGTTGTGCGTCTGTGGCTGGTTCAAGCCACTTTAAATGTTGTTCTCCTACTATTGATCTGGGCGCATCTTTTACGTCGGATCAGGGGGCACAACATTCACCTGACCACCCCCACGCTTGGCCTTGCCATGTGCTTGATAGGGGTATGAAGGTGGCACTCTCCTCCAACGATCTGCGTAACGTGATCACTCACAAACGCCGATAAGAAGAGTCAACTGACAAGCACAATATGCCCCTCACAGGGCACACCTGTGCTGTAGTCACCATCAACTGCTGTTGCAAGACAGCAGTCCCACCAAGGCAGTCGGTGTTCCAGCGGCTGCAATCATCAATACCTCTCCAACATCACCTCGGGAAGAAGGTATCAACCGAAGAGGAGCCAGAACTACTGGTTGCTTCTTGCAACATAGTCTCCAACTCCCCATCAATTCGGAAGGCGACTGGCAGCTTCTCGACTTTGTCCTCATCCAAGAGCCAGCCGGGGAAAATCAAGACGACTGTCCCATCCTCAGGAGTGTTTAAGGGCACTCGGAAGAGAAAGAAGATCTCAGAAGAAGCTGGGGGTAGTCAAGCCCCTGTGGATCTTTATCCTGGAGACGAAGTCAGCCTCCCGGACATAGCTGGGGGTAGTCAGGCCCCTGTAGATCTTCATCTCGAAGACAAAACTGAGGGTAGTCAGGCCCTTGCTGATGCTTTTCCCGAAGACGAAGACATCCTCCAGAACATAGCTGGGGGTAGCCAAGACGAAGCTCCGGGCAAAGCACCTATTCTACAAGACAGCGAGGCTGAAAGCGAAGCCTCAACCGATCCATCCACTTCTAGTCACATCATGACGGTGTACATGACGGAAGGTGGTGATGCGGAGTCAAATGCGCCACCAGCCGATCTTGTTCAGCGCATGGATACCTTAGAGGGAGGACTTAAAACCTTCTCTGCCGCCATGCAGATACTGACTCAAGCAGTGTTCGAGATACGGTCAACTTTGGCCAGAGCACCTTCTACCGGTCCTGACCTAGGAGCCAATGGAGAATCAAGTGTGCCCCTTCAACGGGCATCCTTGAACACCGACTGCCGTGAAGCACCGCGTGTGTCGGAACCTTCAAATGTACAGCTTCAGGCTGTACCACCATCTCCGGCTTCCAGCTCCACTGAAGACGTGATGGAGATGATCAGGGACTTACGAGAGCACTTCGAGTCGAAGAATAAACATGAGGAGCACCAGAAAATGGGGATCCCCCAACCATATCCCCTCAAATGGAACAAAGTGGTTTATCCACCTAAATATAAACTGCAAACTTTGACGCCATACGACGGGAAGGACTCTCCACGTCGCTATCTGACGTACTTCCAGTCTCAAACGGGACATCTCCCGAAGGAAGACGCGCTACTCACCAGCCTGTTTGTCGGAGCACTGAAAGGAGTGGCTTACGACTGGTACTGTATCCTCCCTGACAATTCCATATCTTCCTTCGACGACTTGACGTATCTCTTCCTCGATCGTTTCTACGATGGAGGGAAAGACATGACGATGGCATCCCTGATAGAGGTGCGTCAGAAGGAGAAGGATACGGTTCGAGCATTCATCGAACGTTTTCGACAAGCCTGTTTCAGACTGCCCCCGGGCACGCCAGAACATGTGCTCCTCTCCTCCTGCAGCATGAACATGCTCCCTGCAATCAAACTCTGGCTCAACTCCACTCCTCCTCCCGACTGGAGTTCGTTGATCATCGAGGCTGAAGCAGCTGAGAAGAAGGCATCCAACGCTCGCCTTCTGGGGTTAGTTTCCCTGCTTTTGAAGATAAAGGAAAACGGCCTACTTCCAGCAACCCTGGACGCGAGGCGAAGGGGAAGCAGGCGTTGACTGTCAACACCTCCAAAGGTGTACAAGTACCGACCCAGAAGCCTCCGCTCGCACCGAGACCGAAGGAAGTCTACTCCTTCAATGATGAGGACACCTTGCAGCTCTTTGAGATGCTAATGCAGGGTGATAAAATCAAGTTGCCGGACCCAAAGCGTCCGAACGAGGTTGGCAAGGTGGACAATCCGAGGTACTGTCACTACCATCGGTTTGTCGGACACCCGACTCAGGACTGCTACGTCCTCAAGAACTATATACAGCGCATGATCAATTCAAATGTTATCTCCGTCGACTATGAGAAGAAAACAGTCTCGGCCAACCTGGTGTCACTCTAATTTGGCACCGTACCGCCGACCACAACACAAGATGGCATCGTCTCCATCCCAAAGGCGACAATGAAGGTGGTCAACCTACCACCTACTCGTGACAACATGAGTGGACTCATCCCACTCACCACCTCTCGGGGAGAGATCTTATGGGTCCACCCAGATCTCGTTTCCGAGGTTACTCAACCGGGGGTATGCTCTACCTCTAAAACTAAAGGCAGGAAGATCAAGTCTTACCGTATGGTCTCTTCCTCCGCGGAAGAGGCTTTTCCTGTACAAACCCGTTCACAACTGAATGCCCAACCCGACGAAGCTGTCATGGAGGTGGTGCCTCCCTGCACTGCCCTTGCTGCCGAAGAAGGAGGTCCATCCAAGCCTCCAGCGACCAATAAACAGAAGCACGTAGAGGCTCGTTTCGACAAGCCTTTGCGAAAAGAGAATGCTTCGGGGCTAGCCAAGCCCCACAACTTCGACATAATGGCACAACTTGCCGGTACTCCTGCCCGCCTGTCTCTGTTTGAGCTTCTCCGTCTCTCTAAGGACACCCATGAAGCTCTCTGTGAAGCTTTGAAAGATGCTGAGTCCTTCATCAGTCAGGTCAAGCAGCCTGAGGATACCCCGGCCACATGTGCGCACTACCATTGTACAGAAGAGGTTATCCCCAATATAACCTTCACCCAACAGGACATGCTGCTCAAACGCAACCGGCACAACCGACCACTGTATTATACAGGGTATGTGGGGTTCGTGAAGGTGAAGCGGATTCAGATTGATCCGGGGTCCTCCCTCAGCATCATCCCCAGAACTCTACTCTCCACACAGGGGATCCTGATGCACCGTCTGGCGCCCTCCAACACCACGATCAGTGGTTTCAATGCTAGCAAAAGTGAACTGCTGGACAAAATCTGGCTGAAGTGTCATATCGGTAATCTTCGAACCAAGGTGACCTTTTATGTCGTGGACGCTGATGTCAACTACAGTCTCCTACTGGGTCGCCCATGGCTGCATGAATATATGGTGGTGCCATCTATACTCCACCAATATATAAAGTACGTATCCACAAACGGCATCATCCGGACAGAGTTCGCGGACATTGACCCTTTCAAGGGGGTCGAAGCCTACTTCAACGATTCTACCTTATACAAATCGCTAGATGAAGAAGAAGCCAACGATGTGGATGATGAAGCAGAAACAGCAGCGGAAGCGGACATAGAGCCAGAGATGATTTCCGATGCCCCGTTGAAAATCCGACTCAAAAGGAAACTGCCTCAGGTGCTGCCTCCCATGACAATCAAGCTACCTGGAAAAGCACCAACTTCTTCAGGTAGAGCACCTACCGAAGCTCCCTTGAAGATACGGCTCAAGGGAAAACCTCCTCAAACATCGGCTTCCCTTGTGGTGAAACTACAAGGAAAGGCACCAGTCGTCGAAGGCGCGGTCGAGGAACACCTGAAGGTGCGTCTTAAAGGCAAGCCTCCACAATCATCCAAGCTGCAAGAGAAGGCCCACACAGCCCTCTCGGATCCCGAGGTCAAACCTTCGATGAACTCTCCTGAACCAGCTCCGGTGCTCACAGATGAGGAGTTAGGAGAGTACATATCTGCTGATGTAGATGGACCTTCTTTAGACAATATAATCCCGCGGGACAAAATCTCGTATTTTATCAATAATAGAGTGTCTTTCAATTATTCTACTCTTCCATATTGGAATGCCATGTATACACTAGATAATGCTCTACGGTCGTTGCAAACACAAATAACGACCGTCAATCATGTAAATCGAGTCATCCCGTCCATAGGAGTCTGTTTTATAGTCCTACCACAGAATCGGGATGAAGAACCTATCATCTTCGGCAAGGTCGAGCGCCATCAAGACCTCCCGCCACTTGAGCCAGAAGCAGATACCGACAGAATACAAGTCTATCGGTACACGGACCAGGCGAAGTACCTAATCCAAAAGATGGGTTGCGATCTCAAAAGCAACAAAGGCCTAAACTACGGCAAAGGCCAGCGCCTTTCCCTCCGACTCCCAACACCTAAAGGAAAGCCGCAGGACTATTATCATCACACTCGACGGGGGTGGGCTATGTCACGCCGTCGGCAACTCCAGAGAGTTCGGAAACAGAAGAAGTGGAACACTCCCATTCATCCGAAACATCAACCTGGGATTCGGATACCAGTATCGGCTCAGTCCTTAGGAAGGTGCTATCAGTCAACATGACATCTGTGCAATCTCAAGAGGATGAAGGTGATGACCAAACGTCGGAACTCTTCGAGGAAGAACCCTGGGCTCAATACCTAGGAGCACAGTGGGAGTCTCGCTTTGAACTGCACGAACCCCCTACCGAAGATGAAGTCGAGCAAGTCGACCTTGGGGACGGATCTCCTTCCAAACCCATCTTCATCAGCAAGAGCTTAAAGGAAGAAGATCGGGAGTCTTTGGTCCAATTGGCCAGAGAATATATCGACGTCTTTGCCTGAAGCTACGAAGATATGCCGGGACTTGATCCCTAGATCGCGATGCACAGACTTAACATCTTGCCTGATGTTAAGCCTGTAAAGCAACAACAACGACGTTTTTGCCCTGACGTCATGAATGCTGTCGATCAAGAGATAGACAAACTCCTGACCAGCGGGTTTATCCGTGAAGAACAACACCCGGATTGGGTGGCCAACGTCGTCCCTGTCACCAAGAAGAATAGGAAGATACGAGTCTGTATCGACTTCAGGGATCTTAATACTACTTGCCCGAAGGACGAATTCCCGTTTCTAATCACTAACGTGATGATTGACAACACATATGGTTTCGAACGCATGTCTTTTATGGACGGGTATTCGGGCTACAATCAGATCAAGATGTTCCCCGATGACGCAAAACACACGTCATTCAGGACTCCGAAGGAGATTTTCTGCTACACAGTGATGCCCTTCGGTTTAAAGAGCACTGGTGCTATATACCAGCGAGCTATGAGTACCATCTTTCGTCAACATCTTCGTAAGACAGTTGAGTGCTACGTCGATGACATCGCAGTCAAGAGCCGTCTCAAGGGTGATCACTTACAAGAGTTGAAGACAGTCTTCGATCTCATGCAAGTGCATCAACTCAAGATGAACCCCGCTAAATCCTTTCTTAGGGCTTCTAGCGAAAAGTTTTTGGGCTTCATTATCACGGCAAAAGGCATTCATGTCGATCCCGATAAGACCAAAGCCATCCTTGATATGGACCCTCCGAAGAACCTCCGAGAACTTCGAGGCCCGTAGGGGCGTCTGGCATACATCTGAAGGTTTATAGCAAATATTTCCAAAAAATGCCAACCCTTCACTCAGTTCATGAAGAAGGGAGTCTCCTATGTCTGGACAGAAGAATGCCAAAAAGCTTTCGATGATATCAAAGACTACCTGACGAGCCCGCCAGTCCTGGTGGCACCCGTCGTTGGCAAACCCTTTCTCGTCTACGTCCGTGCCATGGATCATTCCTTCGACGCTTTGTTGGCTCAGAACAACGATGCGGGCTACGAGCAAGCTATCTACTACCTCAGTAGGACAATGATCGGGGCTGAACACCGGTACAACCCCGTCGTAAAAGAGTATTTGGTTTTGGTGTTTGCCATTCAGAAGACTCGCCATTATGTCTCGGGACAGACAATTCATGTCGTCTCCCGAGTCAATCCACTCAGGGTTCTCATGACGAAGCCAGGATTATTGAACTCCCGGCTAGCTACATGGGCAATCCTATTGACACCGTATAACATGGTCTTCGTCCCATAAAAAGTCATCAAGGGCCAAGCTCTGGCCGACTTTTTAGTTGCACACCCCATCCCAGAGTCCTCCAAACTCCACGAAGACATCCCGGATGAGGTCCAAGAATCAAACGTCACTGAAGAAAACTCTGTTTGGCAGGTGTTTTTCGATGGTGCTTCAAGAACAGGCCCCAACGGCCAAATCATCGCCGGAGTGGGGGTAGTCTTGGTCTCTCCCGATCAGCTGGTCATCCAGCGTGCTTACTCTCTCTCAAAGCCGTGATCCAACAATGTCGTCGAGTACAACGCTCTCATTATGGGACTCCAGCTGGCGTAACAGCTGGGGGTGGATCATCTGGAAGCTTACGGCGACTCGAAACTCGTCGTCAATAAGTTCGAGGGCAGTACGAAGTTCTTCATGAAGATCTGGTTCCTTACCATGAAGTTGTATTGAACATTATTTCAATCTTTACTAAGTTCTTCATAGAACACGTACCTCGACTACAAAACCTGGAGGCTGACGCTCTGGCCGGCCTCGCAGCTTCATTAGCAGCACCTCTTGGGACTCAACACAACGTCACGGTAGTTGGTCGAGACTTGGTCTATCCTAAAAACAACCTATGCTTGCAAAAGGCCTATACCATGATGACAAATGCTGGTGTCAATGTCCGAGACTGGATGTTCCCGTTCATCGACTTCACCGTCTATGGAATTCTCCCAGAAGACCCAAAAGAAGCCGTCTCAGTCAGAAGGTGTTCCCTTCGATTTTATTATAATACAGCTACTAAAACGCTGTTCTGGCGTTCCTATGATGGACTTCTCCTTCGATGTCTATCCAACGAAGAAGCAACCGAATCCCTTTTGGAAGCTCATGATGGGACTTACGGGGCTCATCAACCTGGCCCTAAGTTGCTGGATCGACTACGACGTATGGGTTACTACTGGCCAACCATGGCGGCCGACGCCGTCGACTATGCTAAAAAGTGCTATGCTTGCCAGCTTCACGCAGACTTTATCCATACACCGTCGGAACCACTACATCCTACAGTCGCCTCCTAGCCCTTCGAAGCTTGGGATATGGACATTGTAGGACCTATCACCCCTACTTCATCGAGGGGACACCGCTTCATCCTAGCCATCACCGACTACTTCTCCAAATGGACAGAAGCAGTTCCGCTGACAGAAGTGAAGAGCTCTAGGGTGATCAGCTTCAATAAGCACCATATCATCTACCGTTTTGGGATACCCCGAAGGATTATCCACGATAACGGTCTACAGTTTATCAGCCACATTTTCAGCAGATTCTGTGACAAGAACCGCATTCAGAACGTGGCATCAACCGCCTATAATCCGGCAGCAAACGGATTGGCCGAGGCTTTTAACAAGACCATCGTCAAGCTACTCAAAAAGGTTGTGTCATCTAACAAATGCGACTGGGACGAAAAGCTCGACGAATGTCTTTGGGCCTACCGTATAATGGTACGGACCCCGACATGTAATACACCATTCTCCTTAGTCTACGGGAGCGAAGCGGTACTGCCTTTCGAGATCCAGATACCCTCACTCCGTGTAGCGATCACAAATCAATTGACAGAAGAGAACAATCAGCGCCGTCGTCTGCGAGAATTGGAAGCACTTGACGAGAAATGCCTCCTAGCTCAATAGCGCATTGAACTCTATCAAGCCCGTATATCACAGGCTTTCAACAAAAAGTTCAAGCAGAGGACTTTCCAAGTAGGCGACCTGGTTCTGGCTGTCAGGAGGTCGATGGTGTTGACTCACAAGACACCAGGAAAGTTCGAGCCCAAGTGGAAGGGACCTTTCATCATAGAGACGGTATACTCAAACGGTGCTTACCGCCTCGCCAAACCCAATGGAGACTTGTTCATGATGCCCATCAACGGAAAGTTCCTAAAGAAGTACTACTCTTGACATCTATTAGACATGTACTTCTATCTCCACCCAATAAGGGAGTCGGTGGACCCAATCATCAGGGCTCACATACACCTCCCTTTCACAAAATCTTACGCTTTCGGAACCCAGCTGTTCCGTGGCATCCTATCCTCAGTAGAAGAACAACCACGTCCACGTTACCTCTGAGTTGCTCCTCTACGCCCTGTAAAACATAATCTTACACCATGTAGGATTATGCTGCTTATCATGTTTACCACGTCCACATCACCTATGAGTAAACATTCCGTACAGACAACCCCTGCGTTGCCGTACATTGATCGCAGAACTTCCATGTCCATATTACCTCTGAGTAGTTCTGCGCATCCCTCTAGAATCACTCCTACCACGTCCATAACACCTCTGAGTAGGAAGATCCTATCATCTGAACCCCGTATTTGCCACGTCTACATCACCTCTGAGCAAACATGTTGGTTCTCTCAAACTTATTATCTGTACCTAAAAACTAAGATGCACAAAAGATAATAGTTCCACACAAATCATCAAGTTCATGACAGCAAGAATGAATACACCACAAAACTCTTTATTCTTTATTTGAAAGTAAAGGATTACATCCCCAGCAGGAGTTACAAATTACACAAAATAACAAAAAAAGAAGAAGAGAGACTACAATCCCTAAGCATCACCGGGATTGGCTGAAAGCTCTTCAATCCGATGCTTCAAGTCTTCCGCCTGAGTCTCTGCGGTCGCCAGAACTCGGCGTTCGGCCTCTTGACACATCATTTCTATGGCCTCAGGGAAAGTGTCATCCTCATACTTCTCGTCCAGCTGTTGCCGCTGCTGGGCCAGGGAAAGAGCCTGGCGGGTGAAAGCTGCTTCCTCCTCTTTAGATGCTACATGTTCAGCCTGGACTCGCTCAGCATCTAACAAAAGTTAGGACCGCTGGTCTACAAGGAGGCGAATCTTGGCATTGACCTCCGCTATACTAGCGTCCAACGCAGCTCGTAACTCTACCTTCTTCTGCGTGGATTGAGATAGCCTCTCCACCGTAGCCTCAGCTTCGGCCACCTCGCGTTCCCAGACAGCCACGGTGGCCTGATAAGATGACTCAGTTTCAGCGATCAACTTCTCTATGCTTCTATCAGAGCAGAGAGATTATTTTGCTGGATACTTTGAAACTCGAAAAGCAGCTGGTCGAGCTCGGCCACCGACGTCTCCAAAATCTCGGCCATATGATCATGGCCTTGGTAGAAACATATCAGACCAATGTGAGAGAGCACCATAGTTTTTGCTATCGCGAAACTCCTATTATCATTCATCACTGTGTAGAAGCATGGAAAATGATCCATGCGGCAAGAGAACCCCATGCGGCTCAGACAGCCCATGTGGCACAGAAAGACTATGCGGCTCAGGGACTATACGGCCTGAAATATTTCATGCGGCTCAGAAGACACGTGGCGTAACAGTGCTCCCCTTCGACCCATGCTGCATTAATTACTTTGACGGCTGAAAAAGTGACAGCCCTGATATAAAAGAAGTAATTATGACTCTGTCATAATGATAGTCCCCTAGGGAAGAGAAAGAGATCTCTGACACAAATCCCCCGAGAGCCATAAAATGCCATGTGGTCTTGCCACGTGGACGATCATATGCGGCTCGATCGAAGACTTCCCATGCGGTTTAGAATAAAGCCGTTCCATGCGGCTCAGACCGAAACAGTCTCATACGGCTCAAGCGGAGGCCTTCCCATGCGGTTCAAGAGGACCATTTTCATGCGGCCCAGGCGGATGCATCCCTATGCGGCTCGCAATGATCATCTCCATACGGTTCAAGAGGACCATTTCCATGCGGCCCAGGCGGATGCATCCCTATGCGGCTCACAATGATCATCTCCATGCGGTTCAAGGGTTCGAAGGGGGGAGCCACTACCCAAGCAGCCCTGACACGTGACCCAAACCTTATGCGGCCCAAATCTTATGCGGTTCAATCGTCATACGGTTCAGATCCCCCCAGTGGCTCCTAGGACACGTGTCCTAAGCCGATCAATCTCTCAGATTTATTGCAATCAGAGATTGGGTCAAATCTCAATAATCTGGGACACGTGGCAGGAGAATAAATCAAATTTATTCGCAGACATCAGAAGATTATTATGAGGAAGATTTATTCCAATCAGTATTAATTGCTGATGAGATTTGGTGTAATCTATACTTGATGGTCCAGATTCATCACAATCAAAACTAATGGCCTAGATTGACCAATCCACAGGCCGCCGCTATATCTAAGAAGCAATCATTTGCAACCCTAACGATCATACCCCATTCCTATAAATAGCAGGGTGCCATTCCCTTGTAAGAGAGACGTACACACAGAGAAAGGAGCATACATGAGCACTTTTTGAGATCATAGAGAGCACCAGAGTACTTGGAGAGAAGAGCAGAGAGAGCAAAGAGAGCAGTTCTTCAACGATGAGCAAATCTTCTGGAGCCAAGGCTGCACACCGACCGTCCAAGGAGTAAGGCAGGGCTGCCGTCGCCTTCCCGAGCCTCTATCGCCACCCCCAGAATCTAAAATAAACAATTGTACTTAGTCTGCTGTACCTAGGCTTTCGTCCCTAGGCTTTCTTTGTATAAGCGAGTTTGTGTTGTGAGTCTAAGTTCAGTCCTCCTATAAAACTGTTCTGTACTTTTACAATCAATGGCAAATACGATGGCGACTCTGCTGGGGACAAACTTCTCCACGGCTGAGGAGTTGGTGACGCAGTCGGATGCAGCCAATCTTGGCTCCATGCAACAGAAGACGGTCATCCGTTTCGACCAACAAACGTTTGAAGAGATGCTCTCTGAAGGAAGTGCTGGTCCGATCCAGAAGCGAACACGCACAAAGAAAGCTCGCTGCGAGTGGAGGCCAAAATCATTTGCTCCCCCACAAGCTCTGTACGGGGTACTCTCTGCTACCCAAGACGGCAAGGACGATTCTCATACGGCTCCACTTCGAGCCGTAGAGAACTCTGCTGTCCCTAATACGGGCAAAGGAAAGCACTACGATGCTGGACTTGCAGGGACGAAGAGCGACTCTATGCGCCCCAAGAAGAAGCCGAGCACTCCTGTGGCCAAATCTGCCAACCACATACAGGAGGCTCATGCGGGTGGATCTACCAGCCGTATGAAGAAAATCCATGCGGCCAGATCATCTAGCCGTATAAAGAAGACTCATACGGCTGAGACTCCCAGCCGCATGAAGAAGACCTATGCGGCTACGTCTGCCAGCCGCATACAGGCCAATGATGGCAGCCGCATGACGCCTACTCCACGCGGCTCTGTCTTCGACCGCCTCTCGTACGGTCCTGATCTCTTGTGCTCCCAAGAAGATATGTCTGACTCTCTCCAGTATCACTTAGACTCTTCCTACTATGTGCCCTTACGCACTAGAGCGAAGAAGTCTAAAGCAGCGCGAACCTGGCGAGTTCGGTCCGCTGATCTGACCTCTGACTATCCGAGAGTTTCGCATACTGTTACGTGGGCCTCAGATGGAAAGTTGTACAGAACCACTCGAGTCCAGCCCCCGGCGGCAGACGGACAGAGAGGTCCGCAAAAGTCTTCCAAAATCTCGGAAGCAAACACAGTCGGTCCAAACCCATCTGACTTGCGTGAGGCCATCCTCCACAAACGCAAGAAAAGAGAGGATGCATCGGGGTGCAAAGAGTCCTCCCACAGACGTTACTGCACCTAAGTCATCGTCAACTGCTGTTGCAATAGTGCGACGGTGCGAGAAGATTGACAGTCCATCTTTCAAAGACTGCAACAGCCGTCTTCAGGAGATGAGGCGCTTTCCGTCGTCTCCTGCAACACTGCTCGGAAAGTCCTCGCTGATGGAAGAGGGAAGAAGACAAATGTTCCCAGCCCGAAGATCTCAACTACTGCGACTAAAAGACTGTCGTCTAAGCGGGTGCCCACCACCGGAGTTTTCCAAGGTACTCGTTCTAAGACGAAATCTGCTACAGTGGGAGATTCGTCGTCCACAACACAGGGGGTTGCTGGGGCTGGGGGTAGCACCCCTCCGAGCCTCCACAGCAATCCGATGTTCCAAGAAGACGAGCTGGGGGAGACAACTCTCCCATCGGAGGTAGCAAACCTCAACGTCCCCGAGGACGTCCATAACTCTCAAGACGAGGCAAACTCGGAGACTGGAGGTACTATTCCTTCCGAGTCTGAATCAGAAGGGAACATACCCACATACCCTGATGACTTCTCACTACAGGGATACGATTCGGAGGGCGCTTCCTCCACCGCTCCGTCTATCTCTCCTCATGTGAAGACGGTATTCATGACAGACAGCAACCAAGGTGGTTCCAGTGATCGCCAACGCATCGACAGTCTCAAAGCCATATTGCTTGCTTTGGTCAAGTCTGTAGACGAGATTAAAGCGGCCCTTCCAACTCTGCAAGGAGGGATGCCTGGCCAAACAAGCGCGGGTCCCGCGGTCAATGCGGACTCGAATTCGCTGGCACCAAACCCGGGCAACGATCCTCCTGAAACAATGGCTCCCACCGCCGTGGATGAGGCCCGCGAAGCGAGAAGAGAGGTACAGGAGTTCCGAGCCATGTTTCACGCTCGAGAAAACTCTCCAGACCTCAGAATACGGCAACCATACCCTGCTGCATGGAGGGATGTCCCCTTCCCGCCAAGATATAAGCCGTTCAACATTAATCCTTATGATGGCAATACCTCAGCAAGTCGGTACATCACTTACTTCGAGGTCACCACCGACCATCTACCCCATGACGATGCCATTCTCACACGATTATTCATCGGGGCATTGGAAGGAGTCGCCTTCGACTGGTATCGCAATCTGTCGGACAACTGCATCCACTCCTTCGTCGGATTCAAGCGCATGTTCTTGGAAAGATTCTATGAAGTAGAGCAGGACATCACTATGTCTACCCTCATGGACGTCGTCCAAGGGGAGAAAGAGCTCACGAGGAACTACATTGAGCGGTTTCGCCAAACCGCAATGAAGCTGCCGTCTGAAAATCCAGATTCCTCCTTGATTAAAATTTGCCAAAAGAGACTACTTCTAACAATCAGTCTCTGGATGGGCGAAAGTCAATTCAAGGACTGGAAGACGTTTATCATCAGTGCCACGAGCGCCGAAGAATGACTGAAGAAGGCTCGCCAACTGGGATTGCACATCTCGGAGGGAGAGAACAAGGACAAGCGTCCTTACACCAACAACGACAATGGGGGTAGCTCCACCAACAATCGAGACAACAAGGGCAAGCAGGCTATGGTAGTCGACACAGTACAGAAACCTGAGCCAAAGTCGGCAGACAAACAATGGCCGCAAATCACTTACTCCTTCGAAGACGATCACGTCAAGCCCATCTTAGACAAGCTCATACAAGGAGACAGAATTCAGCTTCCTCCACCAAGACGGGAACCACGGCTGGCAGAGATGGAGAACCCGAAATACTGCTATTATCACCGCTACGTCCACCATGCTACACACGACTGCTACTAGCTAAAACGATACATCCAAAACCACATCGATTCGAATGCTCTGGCTATCGATTTCGAAGAGGTAACCATGGCAGCCAACATGGTGTCGGTACAATTTGGCAGCTTCCCTCCGACGGAGACTCAAGACGGTGTGGTCTCCGTCCCTTTGGCGATAACGGAGATTGCTAATCTCCTACCTCTCCGAGATCAGGATGCTGGTCTAGTGCCTCTCACCACATCACGAGGGGAAATCATGTAGGTTCATCCAGACTTGGTATCTGAAGTGACTCAGCCTACGCCATCTTCCACTGGCAAAAAGAAGAGTGGAAAAGCCAGGTCCTGCCGCACAATCTCGACAGATATCGAAGAAGCTACAGCCATCGTCACGCGGTCTGGGGCGCAATCCCAACCTGCGGCTGACAACGCGGCTGAAGATCATCAGTCCACTACAGCTGACGCTCCGGGACCGGCTCAGCCTCCGACGACCGACAAGCCTAGGCCGAGGGAGACTCGCTTCGACAAATCCCTCCGAAAAGAGGCAGCTCAAGGACTGAAGAAGCCCTACAACTTCGACATCTTGGCACAATTTGCCAACATACCGGCCAAGTTGTCATTATACGAGCTCCTGAGACTCTCCAAAGATGTTCGTGCGGCTTTGAGCGATGCACTCCAAAATGCCGACTCATACCTGGCTCAAGTCAACCTCACGGGAGAAAACCCGCCTGCAGATCTCCAAGACAACACCTGCACGGGAGCAATGCCCAACATCGTCTTCACTCCGCAGGACATGCTCATCAAAACTAATCTGCACGATCGCCCACTATACTACACTGGATACATCGGCGACGTAAAGGTGGATCGGATGCACATTGATCCTAGCTCTTCCATAAGCATTATCCCGAAGGGTCTGCTACATCATCTCCGCATCCCAATGCATCGCCTGACGCCTACAAGCACCGTCATCAGCGGTTTCAATTCGGACAGGAGCTACCCAATTGGGAAGATTCGTCTGAAGTGTCAAATTGGCGACCTCCAATCCGAAGTCCCCTGCTACGTCATAGATGCAGACACTTCTTACAACATCCTCTTAGGGCATCCATGGATACACAACTATATGATCATGCCTTTCATGCTGCACCAATGCTTCAAATATGTCGACAAGTACGGCTTCGTAAGGACGGAATTTGCCGATATCGATCCCTTCAAAGGGGTCGAATCCTACTACTCAGACTCCTGTCTATACGAACAGTCGAAGAAACATCTTGGTGAAGGAGATGTGCAAGCTCGTACCGAGACAGCCACAGGATCAGAAGAACCTCTGACGATCCATCTCCAAGCTCACAAACCTGGCAAGTCTGTACCCCTTACCGCCACTCTGCGTAAGGACGCAATCAGCCTCTCAGCACAAGAAGAGCAGATGATAATCTGGCTGCCAAGGTCTGGCCAAGTACCAAGACCCACCACAGAGCCACTGACAATCAGGCTGCCAAGAATCGGCCAGCTGCAAACGGAGAAGCTTAATCCCTCCGACAAGCCAATGACGATACGCCTTCCCAAGAAGGGTCGTCACCCCGATGCAAGGTCTGAAACTTCTAGCGAACCATCTACTTCCCGCCCGACATCAAGCACCAGGCCGGGGGTCGCTAATCTGCCAATAACTTCCTGTTCTACTCCCTCAGCTGAACCTCTGACGATTAAGCTGTCCAGGTCGTCCTCTCAGTCTTCATTTATGCAGGAGGTAGCCGAAGAGGAACTGGAGTTAGCCAAGTATGTGGCTGCCCACACTGATGTTCCCTCCGCAGATGATGTAATCCTCCTAGAAAAGATACCTTACTTCATCAATAAAGGACTATCTTTGAACTACCTCGAGCTTAATAAGCTCTGTACGATGTATGCTATGGAATACGGTATAGGCACTCACCTCCACACACTGGTGACAAATGTGCACACCGTAATCCAGCTTACTCCAGCGGAAGATGCATACCGCATAATCGAGGGAGGGGACCACCCAATCATCTTCGGCAAAGGACGACCTGCATCCCTTCACCATAGAAGAAGTCGACCTTGGATCAGATACCGGGAGACTGCCTCTGTATCTTTACAGCCCCCAATCCAAATATCTCATGCAGAAATAGGGGTATGATCTGGAGACAACGCCAGGCTTGAACTACGACACCGGACGACGACTACCTTTAAAGCTACCGGTCCCGGCTGGCAAATCATGGGACTATTATAGCAAGACTCGATGTGGGTTAGGGTATGTTACACCCACGACGACTCCTGAGAGTTCAGATGAAGAATGCGACTGGCATTCACATTCAACCGGGTCACCAAATTCTGACTCAGATACCAGCATCGGAGACATATTCAGACAAGTCTTGTCAGTCTATATGACATTCGCCGACGCTTATGAAAAAGACGAAGACATCCCTGAAATTCTCGAGCTAGAGCGATGGGCCCAACAGTTGGATGGACAATGGGAAAAGCGGTTCGAACTGAGAGAACCTCCTACTGAAGATGAGGTTATGCAGGTCGACCTCGGCAGCAAATCTTCTCCAAAACCAATTTTCGTCAGTAAAAGCCTAACAGACGAAGAGCGAGAATCGCTGCTGGAACTTGTCAAAGAATACATTGATGTGTTCGCATGGAGCTATAAAGACATACCGGGGTTAAATCTCGATATTGCTCTTCACAAACTCAACATTCGGCCAGACGCAAAACCTGTCAAGCAACAACAGCGACGCTTCCGCCCAGGCATCATAGATGCGATCGAAACCGAAGTCAATAAATTGATAGCCGACGGCTTCATTCGTGAGGAACAACATCCGGATTGGGTCGCCAATATAGTACCCGTCCTCAAGAAGAATAGGAAGATTCGAATCTGCATCGACTTCCGTAATCTGAACGAGGCATACCCCAAAGATGAATTCCCTCTCCCTATCACGGACATCATGATTGACAATACCTGCGGCTTTGAACGTATGTCATTCATGGATGGCTTCTCGGGGTACAACCAAATCAAGATGTCTCCTGACGACGAAAAGCACACATCATTTTGAACACCGATTGGCACGTATTGCTACACAGTCATGCCTTTCGATTTAAAAAATAATGGCGCCACATATCAAAGAGCCATGAGTATCATCTTCAGGGACCACTTACGCAAGACGGTGGAGTGCTATGTTGATGACATCGCCGTCAAGAGTCGCTGTAAGGGAGACCATCTGCAGGATCTGAGGACGGTATTCGACCTGATGCGAGCGCACAATTTGAAAATAAACCCTACGAAGTCCTTCCTGGGCGTATCCAGCGGGAAGTTCTTGGGTTTCATCATCACCGCCCAGGGTATCCATGTAGACCCTGAGAAGATAAAGGCAATTATGGAGATGGGTCCCCCGAGAAATCTCTGCGAACTCAGAGGCCTTCAAGGGAGGCTAGCGTACATCAGGAGGTTCATTTCTAACCTCTCCGAGCGATGTCGGCCATTCACCCACCTCATGAAGAAAGGTATCTCGTTCGTGTGGGACGAAGAATGCCAACGGGCCTTCGACAGCATCAAAGAATATTTGTCGAACCCTCCAGTCCTGGTGGCCCCGGTTGCTGAAAAACCATTCCTGCTCTACGTACGAGCAATGGAGCACTCTCTCAGAGCTCCGCTAGCACAAAATAATGATGCAGGCCATGAACAGGCCATATGTTACCTCAGTCAAATGATGATTGGGCCAGAGCACCGATACACTGCTATGGAGAAGGAATGCCTTGCCCTGGTGTTCGCCATTCAGAAGACGCGGCACTATGTTATCGGACAAATGATACATGTGATCTCACGAGTTAACCCTCTCAGGGTCCTCATGACTAAACCAGGGGCACTCAGCTCTCGCCTCGCTACATGGGCAATATTGCTATCCCCCTACCACATGATCTTCGTCCCACAAAAGGCGGTCAAAGGTCAAGCCCTGACAGACTTTTTGGCAGCCCATCCGGGCTCGGAGTCGTCCAGGATATATGAAGAGATCCAAGATAAGGTCGCCGACTCGCATGCAATCTCTCACGATGATATATGGCGAATGTTCTTCGACAACGCTTCGAGAACTGGACCTAAGGGCAACATCGTCGTCGGAGTCGGGGTGGTGCTGGTTTCTCCTACCGGATTGGTGATCAACGGTGCTTACTCTCTCACAGAACCCTGCTCTAACAATGTGGCCGAGTACAACACTCTGGTCATTGGCCTCCAACTTACAAGGGAGCTGGGGGTAGAATATCTTGAAGCATACGGCGATTCTCAGTTAATCGTCAATCAAATCCGGGGCTTATACGAAGTTCGCCACGAAGACATAATCCCCTATCACCAAATAGCAATCGACATCATCTCGTCGTTCGAGGGCTTCTTCATCGAACACGTCCCCAGACTCCGAAATATCGAAGCCGATGCCTTAGCAGGCCTGGCCGTTTTCCTAGCAGTGTCAAATCATACTCATCAATCGGTAGATGTGATAGGCCACGAACTGGTCTGCCCCAAGAACAACGTTCAATTTGTGGCAAGTTATTCCGCCCATACGATCGATGATGCCCCGGATTGGAGACAACCATTCATTGACTTCGTCGTCTACGATATCCTGCCCGAGAACCCGAAGGAAGCGACCTCTATCAGACGGCGTTCTCTCAGATTCTTCTACGATACAGAGACGAAAATGCTGTATCGGCGATCCTACGATGGATTATTGCTTCGGTGTCTATCAAACGCAGAAGCCAAAGAAGCCATACGAGAAGCTCATGATGGCGTCTGTGGGGCCCATCAGCCTGGTCCTAAATTGCAAGACCGTCTTCGCCGAATGGGCTACTACTGGCCCACGATGGTAGCAGATGCGATAGATTATGCTAGAAGGTACAAAGCCTGCCAAGTCCACGTAGACTTCATCCACCAACCATCCGAATTTCTACATCTGACAGTGGCATCCTGGCCATTCGAAGCATGGGAGATGGACATCATCGGTCCGATTACTCCACCTTCCTCCCGTGGACATCGCTTCATACTTGCAATCACGGATTATTTCTCCAAATGGGCAGAAGCTGTCCCGCTTGCAGAAGTAAAGACTTCGAACGTGATCAGCTTCCTCAAGTATCACGTCATCTATCGCTTTAGACTGCCCCGGAGGATCATCCACGACAATGGTCCGCAGTTTGCAAGTCACGCCTTCTATCGGTTCTGTGACAAACATCGCATCCAGAATATTGCTTCGACACCATACAACCTAGCAGCAAACGGGTTGGCAGAGGCATTCAACAAAACAATCATCAAACTCCTCAAGAAGTTTGTCTCTTCCAATAAACGCGACTGGAACGAGAAGCTCGGTAAATATTTATGGGCGTACCGTACTACAGTCAGAACAGCTACCGGGAACACACCATTCTCCCTGGTGTACGGGAGTGAGGCAGTTCTCCCATTAGAGACTCAAATACCCTCACTCCGCGTCGCCCTCACTTATCAATTAACGACGGATGATAACTACCGACGCCGACTATAAGAGTTGGAGGCCTTAGATAAAAAGTGCCTCCTGGCTCAGCAAAGGATCGAGCTATACCAATCACGCATCTCTGGAGCCTTCAACAAGAAGGTCAAAATCAGGACATTCCAAGTGGGCGATCTTGTTCTGGCAGTCCGGAGGCCGATGGTCATGACTCACAAGACCGTCGGCAAGTTCCAATCAAAATGGGAAGGTCCATTTATCATCGAGGCCGTATTCTCCAACAGTGCTTACCGCCTCACCAAGCAAAATGGAGACTTGCTCATGTTGCCCGTCAACGGCAAGTTCCTGAAGAAATACTATGTCTAGACGACAATTTTCTAGATTTTTGAGTCACGTACCCGCTGGTACCGCTGAACTCACCCTCGTAATTCTCCAGATTTTCGAGTCACGTGCCCGCTGGCACCACTGAACTCGCCCTCATAATTTTCCAGATCTTCGAGTCACGTACCCGCTGGTACCACTGAACTCACCCTTACAATCTTCCAGATCATCGAGTCACGTACCCGCTGGTACCGCTGAACTCACACTCACCATTCTCCCGATTCCTGAGTCATGTACTCTCTCGTGCCGCTGAACTCACATCCACAACATCCCAAATTATCGAGTCATGTGCCCGCGGGTGCCACTGAACTCACACTTTCACAATATCGAGTCATGTACCCGATGGTGCCTCTGAACTCACATCCCGGTCACTCTTTCAGATAGTAAGTCATATATGATCATACCTCTGAACTTTCTTCCTGGAGGAGATCCTCCCTCATGATCCAATACCCGCACTTCCAGTGCATAAAAAGGGTAAGCGATCCACAAATTTCAAAAACGGCCATGTCCTCATTACCTCTGAGTCGTTTCATTTCCGCCAAAAACAAATCACCCCTTGCATAGAACTTCCATGTCCTCATTACCTCTGAGTCGTTCTATATACCCTCCTTCATTGAGCCCACTCCTGCCATGTCCTCATTACCTCTGAGTGGGAAAGCTCCGTCGAAGAAACCTTCATACTTGCCATGTCCTCATTACCTCTGAGTAAGTATGATGATTCCCTCGACTTATTATCCGTACCACAAAACAAAAAACCCCAGGGTGCGCCAAGGATAATAGGTCCATAAATATTCTCCGTTGAGTCCATTTCTACCATGTCCTCATTACCTCTGAGTAGAAAAACTCCACGGTGAAACCTCCGTACTTGCCATGTCCTCATTACCTCTGAGTAAGTATGTTGGTTCTCTCTCGTCTTATTATCCGTACCCTGAACCAGGGTACGCCAAGGGTAATAGGTCCACAAATGTCCTATGTTGACCACAAATGTCCTCTGTTGACCACAAATGTCCTCTGTTGACCACAAATTTCCTCTGTTGACCACAAAATATCCCCCGTGAAGTCACTCCTGCCATGTCCTCATTACCCCTGAGTAGAAAGATTCTACGATAAAACCCTCATGCTTGCCATGTCCTCATAACCTCTGAGCAAATATGTTGGTTTCCTTTCACCCTACTATCCGTATCCTAAGCCAGGGTACACCAAGGATAATAGGCCCACAAATATCCTCTACTAAGTTTCTTAGCACAAGCCCACCATCTCATCATGCCCGGGAGCCCAGCTGCTCTACGGCATTCTTTTTCCCAATACCAAGAACACCCATGACCACTTTGCCATGGCTGTTCCAGGTATCCTAACCAAACTTGTTATCCGTACCTAAAACCAAGGTATGCTATGGATGACGAGTCCACAAACAAGTCCCCCGCGCAGGGCGAACACCACTATCATATCACAAGTATAACAAGCAATGCAAATGAAGGGTAGAATGGAAAGTACTCTTTATTTGAAGGAAGAAAAAAGTATTACATGTTTCGGGACCGCATCCCTCTCAAAAAGAAAACATGAACAAAACAAAAGAAAGAAAAGCCAACTACATTTCGGCATTACTCAATTCTAGGAGACGGCTTCTCACTGAGGTGGTCCCCCGCTCGATCCGCTGTCGAGCCCGACGCTCAGCCTCCCGGGATAACCGCTCCCCATCGTCCAAATCCATGAGCGCCTGGCAGTCGTCTTCCAACTTCTTCAGGGCAGTTTCCAGGTCGGTTGAAGCTTGATTAACCCTGTCAGCCTCCCGAATAATCAGCCCCCTGTCAGTACGGGCAACCTCAAGTTTGGACTCTAAGAAAGTCAACTTCCTCTGAAGCGCGAGAATCTGCTCCCGTGTGTCAATAATCTCATGAGAGGCAGTCTCCTTCCGGGCTGTGACGTCTTCATTCGTATGACTCAATTGATCATACCGATCAGATAAACCGCTGAGGTCCTTCAGTATGACCGACCTGGTTTTATCCCGAGCAGCCTTAGTCCTCTCTATGACGGTGATAAGGGAACCCCGCTCCTCATTTATAACAGCAGACAGATCAGCCTGTCGCAATACCCGGAGCTCGGCCACTAACCGATCAGTCTCTAACAATTTTGTCTCCAGAAATGTGGCCATCCCTGCATCACCAGGAAGATTCCTAAGGATATCGACTTGACCCTGGGCGCATTGCCGGGCCAAGGTGAAGAAGGTCCCTCTTTCCACGGCAGCTTCTATTCTCCTTTTCAAATGACGATAAAAACTGGCAACCACGTCCTGTAACGCATCGTCAAAAACTTTCACAGAGGATGGCGTTAGAGGAAGCGAGGACGGCAACATCGGAGGAGTGACGCTGGAGCTTGCCACCAGAGGAACAGAGTCTGAGAAGAACGATGCATGAATGGCGGCCAACTCGTCTTCCGTCGCCCAGAGAGCCTGGACACTCGGTAGAGCAGAAGGGTCAATTCTCGGGGTAGCTGGAGCAGAGGATGACACAAGGACCATCGTTCCCTGCCCCGACTGCCCCGATACCTGGCCCGCTAAACTCGAGCCCCCAGAAGGCCCATCCAGACGAGCCAGAAGGTGAGAGGGTACACCCCTCTCCACCAGTGCCCCTTCGGCTAGGTTTGTCTCTACAATGTCCATCCTCGGCACTGGAGAGACAAGACCTGTAAGCCCAGAATGACAATCAATCGACGTGACCCGAAGGACGTGATGATAGAGCAGATAGGCTTCCTCACAGGTTAAGATTCGGCTAATCTTATCAGGGAAGGAGCATGAAGGCTGTAGCTCATCCACAGCTGGCATGGTCCCCTCACCCGCGATCCCCGAGTTAAACTCAGCCGCGTCCTCTGTCCCCGCCACCTCGAAAGCGTATACAAATCGATCAGCATCATCTTGAAGAAAAACAGGCTCACGGGAGTCCCCGTCATCCTGGGTCACCACCTCGGCATCTTGAAACTCTTCTTCTTCTCCTGACACCTAAAAGAGGGAACGAAGATGATTAAAATTGAAGGTAGAAGGAAAGAAGGAAGAAGGAATCGAGAGCGGTTTGGTTACCTCTGACGCAGGGTTGACTTCTTCTCCACTTTCTCTTATGGCTAGCAGGCGGTGCCTGGTCGCAACCAGCTTCCGGGAACGAGAAATACCGCCAACAGGAGAAACTTGCCTGCTACGTTTCGGAGTAGGACCGGGCACAACGGGTGACTGATCCCCCAACATCTCATCTGACAAAATAGGCGGCTGATCCACCTCTGCATCTGCCACTGGAAGGATAGAGTCATCTCTATCATACTCGTTGCCTTCATCACCCTCAACAGCGGAATCCAAATCTGGCATTTCGACTCTAGTCTTTCTCTTCTTGGACCCTTGAGATCCTTCCTCTAGGCCGGTACCAACAATAAAACTGGCACCTGGGTTAAAATCGACCGGGGGTTTGTTCGCCATGACATGATATAAAGCCGCCATGTACAAGATCTCCACTGATGCCTTAATGGCAGGGATCGAGAAAATGGTACGGGTATGGAATGTATCGTAGTATTGCCAAGCCCTGATACCATCAAGAAGGCTACCTTCAAAACCCAGACAGGAGCTGGGGTTGTCTAGGCAAAGTTGGCTGTATCCAAACTGTCGGGCAAACCTTACGGTACACCAGATGTGTGGGGCGGATGTTTTGCAGCCACAGGAGCATCTGGCCATCCAGAAGTTGAGAAGGCACAATACCGTCAAGATGTACAGCCTCTATGTCCTTCGCAGCAAAGCGAGGAACGGATACAAAAATATGATATATATCTGCCCACGCCAAGGCCATCCGGCAAGCCCGCATGGTCTCACACTCTCAAGGCTCATCACGGTAACGGAAGATAAATGCGTCATCATCAGTTACACCGTCTTCAGAGCCCGGTCTTATCAAAGATGGATAATACATCAGCAGCCACCCCATCAAATAGTGATAGGGCAACTCGGTGCGTTCAAAATCCTTGGTCACGTCGCGAACGATGACCTTGGATGTGAAGGTGCGAAGTCCACGATGGATGCTGCATACCATGGCTGGGAGGAGAGCTAGCCTGATTCGCAAAACTAACTTCACCGCCGGGAGGATGAAGTTACGACTGATTCTCTCAATAGAACCAGCCCCTCCGGAGACTATACAATTTCGCAGCCATATCATCAAAAACCCTGCCAGGAGCGCCTTCTCTGACAGCTCATGGGTATCCTGGTAAAAGTAACCAAAAGAGTCAGTCTTACTCCCGAATCTGTCACTGGTAGTGGCCACTCTCTTAGCCGACGACACCAAGTCTTTAACCGCTTCCCGCGATCGAGGGCGACAAGAGGTAACTTGACCTGAGGCATCTGTCGGGAAAAGATAGTGCACCCAGTCCTTGATATGGGGAGCATTCCCTTCCGAGTTGCTATCCTTTCGGGCTATCTGATGACAGGTGCTATAGTGGCACAATATCTCTTGGTAGAGAGCCACGAAGCCGGGATACCGTCGTTCCAAATCTTTGAGCTCCTCATTAGTGGGAGTATACGCTTCAAAAGCTTCGTCCCCCCAAGGAAGTTTGGACACCGCATGCATTTCATGGAGCGCAAGTCCTATTTCTCCTACGGGTGTATAGAAGGTTCCCGTACGACAATTATACATCTCCAGCAGAGACATGAACAACTTCTTGTTTATGGACAAGCCATGGCTGGAGCCTCGGATAGCATGGTAAAGGCCAATCTCACACAGAAGGGCCTCATACTTCTGCAAGATCCACATGGATAGATTGGTCCACGAGGGAATAGGATGTACCCAACTGGGGAGCATCAACCGGCCAACAGGGTAGAAGCCCTTCCGAGCGAGTTGATTTATAAAAGTATCGGCGGTAGAAAATGTGAAGTTGGGGCCCGCCACATTCAAGAAAGTACCTGGGACCAATCCCGTCACAGAACAACTGGTATGCACCTTGCCGGCAGTCACTGACTTCAGACTGTTGTTATAATGGATGCTTCCCACAAACATCCTACCTCGGGTAGGGGTTAAAGTCTCCTCCATCTTCCGGTCCAATGGGAGCATATTGAACCAAGATAATGGGAAGTGTCGCTCTATTTGGGGGATACGAATCGCCATCCTGTTAGAGACAAAACTCCAATTCTCCGACACCTCCAGAACATGACTGTTCTCCACAGTCAAGGCGTCTCCAAAGAAGAACGCAGGCTTCAAATATTCCCCTTCAAAATTCCCGGAGTTCATCATAGCGTTAAGAAAATAGAAAGACTGATTCTTGATGGCATTTAGTCTAGCCGAGGGTTCGTCACTTGGAAACTGATCTGCCATATGCTAAACAATATGGTCGTACCTATAACCCAGAGCAGGTTGGGCACTCTCTACCAGAAGTTCTCCAGCCGTATTAACAGGCAAATTCACTGAGAAGAAGACAGAAAAAGGGTGAGTTAAAAGGATGGATAAAAAGAATTGTTGGGGGCTTTCAAGTCCCATGCGGCTCGGGAGAGCACCCATGCGGCCCCAACTTAATGAAGCCTCATGCGGCTCTAACTTAAGAAAGCCTCATACGGCTCGAACTCAGAAGAACACTTATGCGGCTCGGTTCAGTGAAAGTCCATGAGGCTCAGCGTCGCTTATGCGGCTTCGTCAGTAAAGCACATATGCGGACACAATGGATATTCTTATGCGGCTCGCAGCTCAGCCATAGGATGAACATGCGGCTCGTAAAGGCTCGTGCATAAAGTATGCGACGTAGCCGTAGCGGTTAGGGTTCTCCAACTCATACAATCTCCTTACCAACAATGGGGGGGTGAACGTCAAGATGAACATTGGGGACGATGACCGATGGAAGAGCGGCCGCAGTCGATGTAGAAGCAGCCTTGCCCTTCGACGAAAATGCTGCCTTCTTTGCTGCAATAGTTTTCTTGGGAGCCATCTGCTAAAATCGAAGAGGGAGATAAAGATTGGGACGGGGAAGATTTGCAGTAAGAGAAAAAATAAAGAAGTTCTCTCTCTCAAACCTCTCTTATTTATAGGAAGGAGAGAAGGGGAAGACACGTGGACTAGTAACCGCTTCGTAGAAGACGCAACCGACTCCTCGGATTTTATCCCCAAGATTCACCCAGGGCATAGTATCTAAAAAGATTTAATGAGCCAACCCTTGGGATTCCCTCTAAAGACGGCGTTAACGAATTCAAGACAATTAAAGGCCCGCGCATGTGGCAAAGAGCTATGCGGCTGACACCCCCCTGCGGCTGAAACATTCATTCGGCCAAAACATTCATGCGGTCGAGTTATCCATGCGGCCAGGACTCCGTATGCGGCCAGAAGAATACAACCATGCTTCTTATTCAAAGTATTTCAATTTTGCAAATTGAAAACTTTGAAGGGGTCTTGTAGAAGCATAGAAAATGATCCATACGGCAAGAGAACCCCATGTGGCTCAGACAGCCCATGCGGCACAGAAAGACTATGCGGCTCAGGGACTATGCGGCCTGAAATATTTTATGCGGCTCAGAAGACACGTGGCGTAACAGTGCTCCCCTTCGACCCATGCTGCATTAATTACTTTGATAGCTGAAAAAGTGACAGCCCTGATACAAAAGAAGTAATTATGACTCTGTCATAATGACAGTCCCCTAGGGAAGAGAAAGAGATCTCTGACACAAATCCCCCGAGAGCCATAAAATGCCACGTGGCCTTGCCACGTGGACGATCATATGCGGCTCGATCGAAGACTTCCCATACGGTTCAGAATAAAACCGTTCCATGCGGCTCAGACCGAAATAGTCTCATGCGGCTCAAGCGGAGGCCTTTCCATGCGGTTCAAGTACACCATTTCCATGCGGCCCAAGCGGATGCATCCCTATGCGGCTCGCAATGATCATCTCCATACGGTTCAAGAGGACCATTTCCATGCGGCCCAGGCGGATGCATCCCTATGCGGCTCACAATGATCATCTTCATGCGGTTCAAGGGTTCGAAGGGGGGAGCCACTACCCAAGCAGCCCTGACACGTGGCCCGAACCTTATGCGGCCCAAATCTTATACGGTTCAATCGTCATACGGTTCAGATCCCCCCAGTGGCTCCTAGGCCACGTGTCCTAAGTCGATCAATCTCTCAGATTTATTACAATCAGAGATTGGGTCAAATCTCAATAATCTGGGACACGTGGCAGGAGAATAAATCAAATTTATTTGCAGACATCAGAAGATTATTATGAGGAAGATTTATTCCAATCAGTATTAATTGCTGATGAGATTTGGTGTAATCTATACTTGATGGTCCAGATTCATCACAATTAAAACTAATGGCCTAGATTGACCAATCCACAGGCCGCCGTCATCTCCAAGAAGCAATCATTTGCAACCCTAACGATCACACCCCATTCCTATAAATAGCAGGGTGCCATTCCCTTACAAGAGAGACGCACACACAGAGAGAGGAGCATACAGGGGCACTTTTTGAGATCAGAGAGAGCACCAGAGTACTTGGAGAGAAGAGCAGAGAGAGCACTTCTTCAATGCTGAGCAAATCTTCTGGAGCCAAGGCTGCACACCGATCGTCCAAGGAGTAAGGCAGGACTGCCGTCGCCTTCCCGAGCCTCTATCGTCACCCCCCAGAATCTAAAATAAACAATTGTACTTAGTATGCTGTACCTAGGCTTTCGTCCCCAGGCTTTCTTTGTACAAGCGTGTTTGTGTTGTGAGTCTAAGTTCAGTCCTCCCATAAAACTGTTCTATACTTTTACAATCAATGGCAAACACACTGTCGATACGCCCCTCTACAGCATCTTGTACACCGCCTCAATGATAAACTTCACATACTCATCCGCATTCGCCAGCACTTGCGGCGTTATAGCAGGAGTTGGAGGAGCTGCTGTGGACGATGGACCTGAAGAAGACCCGTCGACCTCAATCTGCGAGGCCGGAACCTCAACTTCTGCGGACCCTCCCTCATCAGAGACTTGAACCCAGCTACTAGCCCGAGGTGCCAAGAGGACAGAAGGAGCTAAGTGGGGTGTCGATATCATTTTCCAAGTTGAACAAGCAACAAAAGGTTCCTGCACCAGCGGGCCCTTGCCCTTTTTCGTCTCGGAGGGACCACCAACATCCGGAGTTGCCTCCTCCACCTCCGAGGCACGATCTGTAACCAGCATAGGACCTTTCTCCTCTGGCAAGCTAGCGGGATCAGCACCCGTCTCCTGGCTGGGCACTTTCTCTGGGGTCGGGCTCAGCAGACGAGTCTTCCCTCCCTGGTTAAATCCTTCCGTACGATTAAAATCTGCTGCTACCTCCTGGGCGACAGCCAGCTCGACTTCTACAGCTGGGTTCGAGGTAGGGCCCGGCAATGAAACAGCCAACCTCTCTTCATTATGACGAGGAGAGGAATCAACCCTCTCCTCTGTTTCAATCACACCTGTTGTCCCTACGACAGGCTCAGCAACATCTGGAGGAACGTCATCAGAAGAAGACGAACTCCACTCTTCCTCTTCTTCTGGAGGTACAACTTCTACTGGGACCTCGACATCAGAGACCCCTACATCAGCTTGGACTATTCTGGGGACTGCTACACCTCCAGCTTCCCCCTCAACACCATCTGGAGACACCAAAGTCCCCATACAAACGACATCATCAATACTCTCCTCCCTGGAAGATGCGGTAATCGGAGGAACACGCACGTCAGAAGAGCTCGCTACCTCCTTCGGTTTAACAAAACCCGATTTTGAAGCCCGGGACTTCTTCTTCGGCACCGCCTACAAAAAGAAGACATGAGTCACAAAAATCAAAGAGAAAACCAGACTATATGGGACGTCATTACCTCTGCGGGAGCTGATTCTGTTACTACGATAGGTGCCACCTCCGGAGCTCCTGCCTTCGGAGTCGTAGCTTTCCTTGGCCTCTTCAGCACAGACGAACCGACCTCCGTATCAGCCTGTCTCTTTTCGGCTGGGGTCTCTTCCTGATTACCCCCCGTTGATGCTACAGCAGCTGACCTATAACCCGCAACCTCTGGTGGACGATATGATCGGGCCACCGCCAACATGTTGGTCGTCGTCTCTAGCTATGTGCCAATGATGAAACTAGTTTCCCTGTCGTACTCAGGGGACACAGCGTTCATGGCACAATATAGCTTGACAGCCGAATACAAGATCTGCGATCGAGAATTGTGAACTGGCGTGGTAAAACGAACTCCGGTGCATCCGATATTGTAATATTGCCAGCCCCGGGCTTCATCCAGTAAACTTCCAATAAACCCCAGACTATTACTGGGGTTCCTTAACATCAGCTGGGTATAACCAAACTGACGTGTAAATCGGCTCGGCAGATACAGCTCTACATAGCAGTTATTCTTGTTATGGTAGACCAGATGGAAAGGTCGAATGCTCTGTAACCAGCGAAACCCTCTTGTCGGCAGGGCGATCGCATCCTCTCCAGAGTCTTCCAACTCTTGGTCGGCTTCGAATTCTATGAAGATGGGGTTGATCTTGGTGATCTCCCACCCCTGAAGATAAGACAAAACCCTTCTACAAACAGGGACGCCAGTATGCAGCCACTTCCTTTTATAGAAGCGATGGATAAAGGCGTCACCTACAACATGATCGTCTTCGGGGCCTGGGCTTATTACGTTTGGATGATGCAGAATCAGCCATCCCATCAGATAATGGAATGGTAGCTCAGCCCGGGGAAAGTTGTCGTTTCTACACCTCTCATGGATTACATCGTCAGCAAAAGTTCTCAAACCCCGCAACAGGTTACACACCATCGCGGGAAGGAGGGCCAGAGGGCGACCAAAGACCAGCTTTACCGCTGGCAAAATGAAGTTTCTGCCTACAGATCCAGAGCCGCCCGAGAACACATAGTCCCGGAGCCATATCATCAAGTATGCGGCTAACACGGCCCTGGGAGACATCCGGTGTACTCAATGCCTAAAGCAACTGTATACATCGGCGCAACTCTCGTTTGAACGAGGAACCTTCTCGTCTAGTCGTCCCACTTCGGAGGTCACCTCCGCGTGAGACAGTCCCTGCGGAGTCACAAACCGGATATTACAAGGGTTCGTCGGGTCCTGCTTGAAGATATAGTCCCTCCAAGTAGTCACATGGGACTGTGACCCGCCCATATTCTTCCGTTGTAGCAGATAATGGTGACTCGCCACCTCCTTGAAAATAGCCATCATATCATTGTCCTTTTCTTCCAGGACTTGGATCTCTTCATTCGTCGGGAAATATTCCTCGTACAGTTCTGAACCCCAGGGAAGTTTGGACACCTCATACATCTCATGCGGGGCCAACCCCAGCTCCTACACTAGAGTAAAGAAGGTGCCAGTCTGGGAGTTGAACATCTCCAGGAGAGCAAGAAACATGGTCCTGTTCATATCGACACCCCCTGCGTAGCACAAAGAGCAGCAGTCAGCCCAATCGCTTTGAGCTCAGTCTTGAACTTTGACAGAACCCAGAGGGTCAGCTCGTCCCACTTCAACACGTGATGGCACCAGGCCTCAACTCGAAAACCTCCTTTCGGATATGTGACCTGCGATGACAGCATCCGACTTGCAAAAGTTGAAGCCCCAAAGGCGAAGGTATCAGGAGGAACATCACTGTAGAGGCTCCCAGGCGCAAAGTTCGGCAATGGTACGAGGTCCCTGATCGTGAGGATGCCAAGGTATCCCTTTGATTCGAAGTAACATCAATACGAAGGGTACCTCCCACTGCCCCTCCTTGAGAAGGAGTAAGTTCCCATGGCATCCTCCTCTTGGAAGCCAAACGGTAGAAAGCCGTCAGCGGTAATTGACGCTCAGACTACCGCATGTACAGGGCCACGTCCTTCATCGAGAAGAACTAGTCTTCTTTGATATTCTGGAGGAAAACAGGCAAATGATCCCGGATTTACAACATCCTCTCGGAAGGCTGGTCCTGCATGATAGCAGCCTTCGCTGGATTAACAACCTCCTCGTTGAAGTCAATCCCCATTTGGCAGAGGGAAGCATCCAAAAGGACTTCGTTCAGCAAGGGAATAGTCATTGACACTGACACAAAACAAAAGTCAGGCAGCAAGAAGAGAAGGAGGCTTAAGAAAAGGACAAAACATTTAGGGCGCGTTCGAAGCTTCTGCGCATCATCAGGGCCCAAAAAGCCCATGTGCATCGAAACCTCGGCGCATAATCAGGACAGAAGTCCATGCGCATCAGCGGGATAGCCTCGGCGTATAATCAGGACAGAAGTCCATGCACGTCAGCAGTAAAAGCCTCGGCGCATAATCAGGACAGAAGTCCATGTGCGTCAGCGGGATAGCCTCGGTGCATAATCAGGACAAAAGTCCATGCACGTCAGCAGTAAAAGCCTCAGCGCATAACCAGGACAGAGGTCCATGTGCGTCAGTAGGATAGCCTCGGCGCATAATCAGGACAAAAGTCCTTGCGCGTCGGCAACAAGGAGTTAGGGCACAGCAACAGGGTGCAACTCATCTGTGTGCACCAAACTCGTCTAAAAATGACAGAAAATACTCACCCGTCACCACTGGTCGGACGTCGACGGGAGCCGTAGCAACGATAGGAGAATCCTCCTCATCAAACTCCACAAGCTCTTTCCCTTTGCTTCGCCCTCGGCCAGCACCACCGCGAGGAGTCTTGGGAGCTATTTCGTGAAAAGAAGATTAGGGTTTTCTTTGGAAGAGGAACTCTAAAGAAGAAGAAAGCAAAGAGAGGAAGAACTCTCTCTCTCTCTCTCTCTCTCTATTAGGCGCCTATTTATAGGCTTGGGTGACGTCGGCCGCCACTTAGGGTTCTGTGAAGTGATAACCGTAGATAATCCAAAAGATCATCATTAATCTTCTTATTTATCCCGAAGCGTTATCATTTGGCATTTAAAACTGAGAGGAGCATATGCCCCAGAACAGTCATGCGTCGTGGACAGTCATGCGCCCCAGAGAAGACACCACCATGCTTCTTATTCAAAGTATTCCAAAACTTGACGAAAAGTTTTTAAAACTTTGAAGGGGGTCTTGTAGAAGCATGGAATTTCAGGACCAGAAATCCTATACACCGAACATTACACGCGCAAGGGAGCTCAGATGAAGTACTTGGCACAGCAAACAATAAAAGCATAGACATCAAAAGAAGATTTTTATTTTATATAAAAGTCTATTACATGTCTAAAAAAGGGCTTTATAAAGAAGAATTTCTACAAAGAAAGACCCTAAGTCTACAGTTAGGCGCAGCAACCGCCATGCGCTCTCAGACGGGCGTATCTCTTCAGCGTCTCAGTCAGGCGCATCTCTTCAGCGTCTCAGCCAGGTGCACCTCTTCAGCGTCTCAGTCAGGAGCACCTCTTCAGTGTCTCAGTCAGGCACATCTCTTCTGAGTCTCAGTTATGCGCATCATAAAATCTCAGCATATGCGCCTTACTTCGACCCGATCAAATGCTTCGACTAATGAAGCATTTATTGAGCAGAATAAGGGTGGACGATCAACCCTACCCTAGCTGGAGGAAGAGCTCTCCAAAGCTCAAGGAAGAGGAGAGCACCGTAATCGATCCGCGGCTAAAGGAGGCTTTCAACATAACCAGAATGGGCAACACCCACTCTGGCAGAAGAAAGAGCCTCCAAAGCCGAGAGCACCACAATTTCGATCTACGGCTCTTCCAGCATTACGGAGATAGGACTCGAGCATCCCGATCTTTGGATGCAATAGGCACATTTCGCCTGCCTCAGAAGCCCTCGACTTCGAATTTTGGATGTAACAGTCACCTTCAAGTGCATGAACGAAGACAAGTCATCGCATCTTCACCCTCGGAAGCATCTCGTCAACAGAATATGCTCGAGCAAACATGTTTATTTCGGAAGGACGTGAGAGCACGAGAAGCAAACTCTCTCCTTGCCACTATTTATAGGCCGGGTAAATCAAACCCATGCACCAAGTGGCTGGCTCTCTGAATCCCATGCAATGAATTTGCATTTATGGTGATGAACCTGACGCTTCGAATTTGGCCAAGTCAAAATAGCTTTTTAAAGCACTCGAAGAACGCAACAGTCGGACCAATAAAGATGTGTCATGCAAACGGATGCGTCGGTCAGACCTTACATCATACAGACGTGCCCATCAGCACCAAGCACCTTATAAGGATGCGCCCCATGCATCTCCATGCGTCGAGTAGAATACAGATCGACGCGCCCACTCAACAGCCCATCACCCGTCAAAGAACATTAAATCCTGAAGTCTGACACTATAGCAGCCAGTCCCCGAGGACTGAACAGTTGACAGCTTTTTCAGAAAATAAAGCGTCGCTGACGTCAGCATCATTATTACTTTCCTCCGGCGGTTACAAGCCACGTGGTCGTCCAACCATTTTGCATGCGCCTCCGCAGCCATGTGCCCAAATCTCTGCATGCGCCTCAAAAGCCATGCGCCTCAGACTTTTCTCTGATCCCTAAAGATAGAGGTCAAGTCACTACTGAAGCCCAGCATGTGCCTCAAAAGCCATGAAACCAGACTGGTTTGTAACTCCTGAAGGTTACGAGTCAAAGTCTTCTCATGCGCCCAATCCCAGGCGCATCCTGTCAGATTACTCTCCACCAAATTCAAGATCTTTGAGCTACGGATACGTGCCACGTGTCCTTTGACTCAGTTCAGCCGATGAAGGGGTACTAATCATCCAAGATCTCAGCAACTGAAAGATCTTCTCCACTGCTACGTGTCAGCTCGGCCGCAGCCTACAAATGCAACAGGAAGGGTTCAACTCCTTAATCAGAGTACATCGCCCATGCGCCTCCATCAGCAATCACCACGTGGCGTCCCCACCAACAGACACATCCTACATATACGCGCATGAGCAGCCAACCTACTGCTTATAAATAGAAGGATCATTTCCTCTTATATACACACAGACTGTCAGAGATAAAAAATACACAATCAACCAGAGTATCAGAGTTTACTCCCAGAGATCGGAAGAGACACTCAACGTCTTCTTCCTCTCCGCAAGCTCCAGCACCCAGAGTAACTCAGGCCTTCAGAAAACCGAGAACCGTCGTCAGATCGTCAATGGAGTCAACACATTACCACTCGCTCCATCGATACAGGGACCCAGATAAACAAAAGTGTTCTCCTAGGACTACATCTAAGTCATATATTGTAACACTGTTCTGTTTGTAATTGAAATTGCAAAAAAAAGATTTTAATGGCAAACATCGCTGTCAGGCATAATTTTTTGTTCTGTTCCTTTACTAAAAAGTATAGGAGTTTCACCTTTCTTTCGAGAAGGAACAAGAAAGACGATTCTTGTATTGATTCAAGTGATACCACATTTTGGAGAGATGGTACGACTCCTATTGTAAGTGGTTTGAAGCTATCTAGCATATCTAAATAACATCGAGTATGATAAGAGGCATCAGTATACTGGAAATAAGATGCTACTTTATTGATCTTTACATCATCATTTACAATAGGACCTTTAGCCTTAGAAGGCTTAATCAGATTGATAACCAAAGGAGGAGAAGAAGAACGAGAAGGAGGGAGGGATTTTTTACGACGAAGGTCGATTACAAGTAGCTCAGAAGAGGTAAGCTTCCTTTGTTCCTTTCTAACACTAGGAGGTTGCTTTTTTTGAGAAGGAAGATAAATAGTCAATGTCTTGGAAGACTAAGGACAGAAAGTATGTCCTTTGATAGGGATCACCAGATTGTCATTTGGCACACCTTTCTGTTCTTCGTCAGTATCCATTGCTAATACCACCTTCATGAATTCCTCTTCATACATACGAGAATCGTTGCAGTATGCTTTAATCCACCTAAAAGGATTTAAGTCTGCAACTTCTTTCCATACTTCTCTATTGACATCCACATATTTGAATCATTGGTGGAGAGTAGAAGGTACAATATTGTGTTCATGGAGGAACGGTCTTTCCAGCAAAGTATTATATGAACCATGATTATCAATCTCGTAGAAAGTCACCTTCGTACGAAGATTATCGATTTGAAGTTTCAGGCGTATCTTCCCTAAAGGTTCACTTCTTCCTTGATTGAACCCCAAGATAGTAGTAAAAGTTGTAGAAAGGTTGTGCACCGGGATCTTCAAAGCGTCCAACAGAGTCTTCGGCATGATGCTAAGTGCAGACCCAAGGTCAATCAGAATGCGATCGACTTTCATGGTGTCCACATATCCCATGAAGTAGAGAGGACGATCATGACGATTGTCTTCTAACAGCATGTTATCTTGTGTAAATGTAATGTTGGGCATCAGTTCAAATACACTATGACAATGTGTACAACTGACAGGTTCCTTTTCAGGCTTCTTGAGGAGAGCAAGACAAGCATCAGCCTGCATCAAGGCTTCACTCAACATTTTTCGAGTCTCTTTTGAGAGACGTAAGAGTTCGAAGATTGACAATCTCGCTGGAGTGTTAGCCAATTGAGCCAGTATGTCAAAATTATAGGGCTTCTCAAGTCTGAGAGATTAGGACTTCTTCAACGCTTTATCAAAGCGAACAGGTTGCTTTCCCTTATCTGCTGATGTTGGTTTAGAAGGAATTGGTTCCACAACTAGAGAAGATGTAGATGGTATATTCTTAACATGAGAAGATGAAGCAGGAATAACCTCAGGAGATAGAGCATGATTCTCTTGAGTTTCGAGATACTCTCGAAGATAAGGTCTCCCATATCTGGTGCCGATTAAAATTTCTTCTTCTGCTACAGGTTCAAAGGATACCATATTACAGCTTTTCGATTTAGTTTTAGAATGCTTCGTTTGATTGGAAGAAGCATGCGCTTCAAAATCTGCCACTAGATCTGGATGAATCCACATGATTTCTCCTTTATCAGTGGATAGCGTAACAAGACCCTCATTTTGGGGAGGTGGAAGATTCACGATCTCAAGAGTAGCCCTCAGAATGGGGACGACACCATCTTACACTAGTTGCGATGGGAAGTCACCAAATTGTATAAAGTTGACATTGGCTGTCACAGTTTTCTCATCCTGTTGGAGAGTAACTGTACCAGAGTTGACCATCTCTTGGATTTTGCCCTTGAGCACGTAGCATGCTCGAGTTGGATGCACTATAAACCTGTGATAAACACAATATTTAGGGTGATCAGTCTTACCAACTTCCTTTGGTCGTTTCGTCTCCGACAGTTGAAGCTTATTGCTTTTGATCAAGCAATCAAAGATACTCATGATATCATCTTCAACCAAAGAGTACTCTTCTTTTGGACGAGGTGCTTTTTGTGGTGGTAATAATGGAGTGGGTGTAGGCTGAGCAACATTGACAGCCAATGATTTCTTGCCTTTGAGATTGATGGCCAACGTTTCCTTACCCTTGCGATTGTTCTGGCGATTATTATTGCCAGATGTAGAATGTTCATCTTGGTTAGGATTAGCCATTTAAACTCCTAACTATTTGAACTTCTCAGCACTAACCTCCACAACTTTGGCATTTATAATGAAAGAAGGCCAGTCTTGGAATTGTGTTGATCCTGTCTACATGTTGATAATAGGCAATAAGTTTGATTTGCAGGTGTCTATTGTTACAGTAGATGGAGTTCCTAGGGGCATTTTGAGTGCCTCACGTCAAAATCTTTCAATGAAATTCTCAGTGGTTTTATTGTGTCTTTATTTAATTTTAATGAGGGCAGACATAGTCATGTCGTTAATCCCCTCATAAAATTATTCCAAGAATATTTGCTTGAAACCAGTAAAGGAGGTTATGCAGCTATCAGGCAAACTACGGTACCAGTCATATGCTGTACCGACAAAACAACCGACGAACACCCTGGTAAGAAGAGCATCATTTGGCTACAATTGATTAGTCATCACTTCAAAGTGATTGATATACTGACTTGGAGAAGTGCTGCCATCAAACAACATAATGGTAGGAAGCTTGTATTTAGGTAGAAATTGAACCTCCTTCCATTCTGCAGGATAAGGTTATTTTATCACAAGTCTTTGTAGACCATCCTTCTGCTTATAGGCCTCGAACTGGGTACGTAAGAGTTTTACAGCCTCATTAGCATCTCCTGATGACTGTGGATTGGTGGATTGATTCGAGATATTAGGAGGAGGAACAGCATGATAATTACCACCCTCAGTACCAGACTGATTGGGAGCGACTTGAATCGGTACGGAAGCAACCTAGGGAGACGGTACCCCCAGACTAACATTGACAGGCACAAAAGATGCTATGAGCTCAGAATTTGTAGCAGGATTCATAACCATGGCACTGTATGTTGAGCCACAATTATGGTGTGCATACTTGCGACCATTTCAGCCATGGTCTTTAGTTTGTCTTCAAGTGCAGCAATTCGTAGTTCTTGACTGGCTGAACTAGAAGCGTCTTGGTCTTCTGTAACGGCATAAGCTGTCACCTCTCTTGCTACTATTGACGAGATAGTTTGTTCAGAAATTCACTATCTGCGTCAAAGTCAGATAAAAAATCCTCTCCCAGATGAGTGATGGGGAGATCTTCCTGATTAAAGACATCTTGGTCCAAATCCCGATTTCTTGATCTGGTATGTTGAAAGACCCCTCCACTGGATTCATGAATCCGATCTAAGTATTGCTGACTAGGATTACGGGACGCATTACGTCTTAGACGTTTTCCATCCCTAGTACTTCGAGATGCCATATTGACAGAAGCATAGAGAAGTTCAAATTCGTCCACTAGGATTGGTTTGGGAGTCTAAACATAATTCAATCGGTCAAAGACGAACCGCTTGGCTGACTGACAGCAGCATTTGCTGATAACTTCATGATGGTGGTCGCAACGATATTCTTATTGTTGGACCACCGCTGGACGGGATGGATTTGCAACCTTCCACTTCTGTATTAAGAGTCCACGGAGGTCGTTAACAGGACGGGAAAAAGTTGCAGGAACTTAGTCCTTGATGATATTCGGGACATGGTTCCTGTTCCTGAGATGTCCTGTTCATTGCGTGTACAAGGAAGTACTTGACTCATTGGCATAAGTGATTGGGTCTTTCACTTCAAAAATGTGTTTTTAGCATAATTTGGCCTTTGGCATAGGATGCTTGCGCTTTACCGAGGTTGATACTGATTGGCGCTTGTTGAGATAGACGCGTAAATTAGATAATTCTGCTCCTGGTACATCTGTTTGAGATACCAGCAATTTTTTTGCTTGGATCTTGAGATACGCAAGGTTGGAAGATCTTGAGTAGTTACCATAGGGGTAGGCAGGATGCCTCTTTGATCAGCATTTTTCCTCTAGCAAAGATTTGAAGACCTCTGTTGAGAATAGAGGAATCTCTGTTCAAGGGAGTTCTCGTTTTGACTGGTGCAAATGTACAGTCTGAGATATTCTCCTCCGAGTCGTAGACCGAAGAAGATTAAAAAAAGACCAAAGGGTGCTTTCCTTTATTTTTTGAAAGGTTAGCTAAAAAGTATTTTCCTCTGTTTTGTTGTTGAACCACAATAGGTGCAGGTTGGACAAGTTGAGGAAGTGCCAAAGGGCCCTTCCCTTTGTTCTGTCTAGTACTAGCACTGGAACATTGCTTCTCCAAGTTCAGAACTGGAGAAGAAGAGGGAATAGCCAAAAGGCTATTTCCCTTGAGTTGCGCTAGGGCAACAGAGTGTGTAAATTATGCCTGGGTAGCATGATGCATAGGTTGCGCCACGGCAGAACGGGCCACTGGTTGTGTCTTGGCAGCAAAATAAGTAGGTTGTATTTGGGCCGTAGAAGCAGATTGCACCTTAGTCATAGAGGCAGATTGCGCCTTGGCAGCAGAGTGAATGAGTTGCGCCCGGGCAACAGAAACAGATTGTACCTTTGCCATAGAGGCAGATTGCGCTTAGGACACCGAGCGCTCAGGTTGCGCCTGAGCAACATCAACTGTGGAAGACTTAGGAGTCCACACAGAGCGTATTTTGTTTTTGGTAATAGCCACAGTGCGCTGAGTGCTCTTGGTGTTGATCATATCCTCGTAGGCTGTCTAGTTGACTTGAAAAACCAGGGTCTTCTACGTCTTGCCGATTGACGCGGTATCATATTGAGTTGTCACCTTCTCGTCGGAGGAGAAAGACGTCCCCAGCAAAGTCGCCATTTTGTTTGCAAAAACAAAAAGTTTATTCCAAACTTGAAAAGAATCGTACAAAGTACAATAAATTCTGGGAAAGTACAACTTTAGGAATCCGATCAGAATACGATCGCTTTATCCCTTGGACTATGTGAACTTGAAGACTACAGCCTCTGGAGAATGCAACAGCACTTTGTTAAGAACTCTTGATTTTTGCTCCTCTGATAATGATTGGAACTCTATTTATAAAGTTTTGGAAATAACTGTTTTAGCAGTTATTCTGATGTGCACGAGGTCGAACTGCACGACTTCGGGTTGTGCCAACCTCAGGTTATGCCAACTTCTATTCAATTACTCGAACGTGTACTAACTGTATTTAGACGCATGGCATTATATGATTCAGATGTGCATGGTCGTGTACAGAGTAGTGGACACGTTTTGAGAGATTAGTGGCATGTGCGCCACGTCATCTTGCTTTAGAACGTTAGTTGCTTCAACTTTGTCAGGTTGCGCGAGCTTCAGTCAGAGAGTCAAACTGCGCTTGATCATGTTGCGCCTAGGCACAACTTAGTGCGTAGGCACGTGGCATGATTTGGGTTACGTGTCAGTCTGTGAGAGGAGTTTGATCAGATTGTGCCTAGGCGCAACTAGCAGAGAGCACTGAACAACTGTCATTAATGATAGCAAATCATCTTGAGCGCCACGTTTCACGAGATTCGAAGAGATTTCTTCGTTTAACGTAATGTCAATTGTCAGTACTGTCAGATAATGATGACATTTACTGCCAGACGCCACGTAAGCTTAGGCACAATGTGATTAGGAGCAATCTGATATATGATGCAACTTGAGCAGTGGCACAACTTGATTTTTAGGCTTCATAACAGTGGCACAACATGATTTTTTTGGCTTCATAACAGTGGTGCAACTTGATTTTTTGGACGCAACTTGATTGCTGAGTAGTACAAACATGGCGCAACTTGATTTTTAGGCTCTACAAGACCCCTTTCAAAGTTTTTGAATTTTAAAATGTCACAAAACTTCGAAATACTTTGAATTGTGGCAATTACTCAGTCAAGTTGCGCCTATCTCGTACAGTTTGTTGCGAGCTGTTATGATATGTTATGCGCAGCTTGGGGTGACTGTTAGGATTCTATTTTAGCTATAAATAACCTATTAGCCGACTTTTAATCCTTAACACTTGCTTTAATTTTCTGAGAGAACTCTTTGAGCTTTCTCGATCTTCCCTCCGATCATCTTCTCGACATAATGGCACCCAAGAAAACCACCGTCGATAAAGGAAAGGGTGTTGCTGAACCCTCGGCACGTACTCTGTCGACCCGCGTGCCGCAGTATGTGCCTCCTTCTTCACGACGAGAAACGACTAACCCTTCTTTGGAAGGTGATACAGAACGAACGACTTTGAACATGGTGGCCGACTTGGTTTTCAATTTGAATGACTTGTGCCCCTCTTTTTAGAGTGTTTGGTACATCACAGACTTTGCGCCACCCCTTATTAGGGTGTGGTTGCTTGTTTGAGCATTGTTCATCTTTATGAACCGTGTTGCGCATGATGTCACGCAACTCAGTTGTTGCACAACCAAGCATGTCGCGCAACTTGAGATGCCGCGCAACTTAAATGTCGCGTAACCCAGGATGTCGCACAACATAATGATAGCGCAACATAGCTCTTTGTATTTATGACTGTTGCACACTCTTGTTGTTTCTTGTGCATTTTTCCAGCATAAATCTAACTTCTTTTTATCTGTTTCTTTGCAGTTGATCTCAGGGAAGATCCTCATGCTAAGAGATTCGCTTATGAAAGCCTTTAGAATTTAAAGGAAGCAAAATTAATAACTATTTCCTTTTTCCTAACTTAAGGTTTTGAATAATCCAAGATAAATGATGTCACAAGTGTGTTGAGTCAATGTTGCTTATGAAAGTTGACCAATTTCTAAAATCATAAGTGGTTATAGCTATTTGTCCTTAAGAAGTAACAAAATGTTTAACCAACTATAATAAGTATGACAAATAGTAAACAATATATTAAACAATATCTAACCAATATTTGTTAAATAATATGCTGCTTAAGAGGACAATTATATAAAAGAAAATTGTCTTGCAATAATTATTAAGCGATAATATGTGACAACAAACTTTGCTAAGAAATTTTGCTTAAGAAACTTTGCTAAACAAAGTTTGCTACAGTTTGCTAAAGCAATAATCAGTAAGCAATGAATATTTCGTGTGCAAATATTTGAAATAAATAAAGTAATTGCTTAAGTGTATCCAGTACAAATATTTGTGTACAAAATAGTTTGTGTACAATTTTTGTTATTATTACTATTTTTTAATGATAACAGCAATTCAATGCTAAGCAACAAAATGTATCCGCTAACCAATATTATGAGTAAGTGTATCCACTAGCAATTCAATTCTAGGCCAATAAATGCTAGGCAAATAAATGTATCCACTAACAATTTTTTATGTTAACAACAATTCAGACAAGAATTTGTTAAAGATAAAATTTAAAGAAAATCCAATTAACAAAATAGAAATATATATATATATATATATATATATATATATATATATATATATATATATATATATATATATATATATGTTAACAGACAAAAACTTTATTGTTAACAAAATAGAAAAAATTTATTTGTTAATAGAAGGAAAAGTTAACAATTAATATTGTTAACAATTATGATTAAGAAACCTAACAGTGGTTATTTTTTAGAACAAAAGTTTTCCAAAAAAATTAGTTTACAAACTAAGAAAGAAAAGTACAAGAGTACAATTTGATTCTTGGAAAGTACAACTATAGAAATCTGATTAGAAGACGATCAATTTAACCCTTGGATGATGCGATGTCGAAGAAGAAAGCCTTTAGAGAGTGCTGCAGCAACTTATTCAGGAAATTGTGATCATTAGTGATGTTTGTAAAGTTATTTGGAACTCTATAGAGTTTTGAGATAATTGTTAAGTAGTTATCCTGGTTGGCGCATACTTGCAATTGGTGTGCCATTATCCATTCGCACGAACATTTGGCTTAACTGTTGGGACACGTGGCATTTTGTGAAAGAGATGTACTTGGTCATGGGCAGTATCACGTACATGTTCTTCGAGATTTGTGGCATGCGCGCCACATTATCTAATTGCTTCTAGATGATGATTTGATCAATTGGCGCTTAATTTGATGGATAGTGCATACCATGTGCTATCTGTGGGAGAGTGCTAGTTAACTGAAACTATGAAGTACTGTCTACTTCGTGCCAACTCTACATGGCACATAGTAAAAGACAACTGCAATAATGACGACTCTGACAATTACCCTCGAGCGTTGCGCATACTGAATTCGAAGAGATTTTCTTCGACTAACGTGTTGTCAGTCATGATGACAGTCGTTTGGCTTCTCGAGGAAGTTGGCCGCATGGCAGCTGGCACCATATGAATTTAGCGCCATCTGATCATGGATCCATCTGATGATTTGGGCATGGCACCAACAATAAATGGTGTATGGTAATATTTTATATATTTTGAGCTTCTACAAGACCCCCTTCAAAGTTTTCAAATTTCAAAAAAATTAAAATTTGAAATACTTTGAATAAGAAGCGGTCCTGCGTGATTGGCGCATGACAGATTCTCAATTGATCCCGAGTTTTATACGCGATTGACGTGGCCGTTACGAATAGCTTTTAGGCTATAAATAACCTACTGAGAGGAGACAGAGAGCTCTTCTCAGAATTTTTTTACTCTCGAACTCTCTTTGTCTTCTTCTTCTCCTCAAACCGATCGAATGGCACCCAAGAGATCTGCCGCCGAGAAGGGAAAGAAGGTAGTCGGAGCTACATCGTACGTACCTCCGTTGATTGTGCCACAGCACATTACACCATCGACGAGAGACGAGGAAGCGAACATCGCTCTTGAAGGTAAGAAACCCATCAGAGAAGACAAACAAAACGCTCGCACCATTCGCTTATAGCGCAATCAAGGCCAACGTTGACTGCCTATTTCAGGGTGCTAGTCGGCGCTTACGCTATCTCTAAAATGCACTACCTCTTTCAGAGTGTTGGCTAAAACCTGATCAATCATGAATGGCGCCATGCGCCATTTGTCATGTTTTGAAAACAGTGCGCGAATCATCACCATGCATGAATCATAAGCAAACATAAATTAAATGCCAAATGACTGATTTATTTTATACGCCATCTAAGAACTAAGTTAAGAACTGTCATATTATCTGCGCGAACTGAGAACTGTTCTTTTATGCTCTGCATCATTCATGATTAGTGCACAGTTCTTTTGAGAACTAAATAATTTTTATGATTTTAACTCCCTGTTTTCTTTGGCAGTTAATCTGAGGGAAGACCACAACGCTGAAGTTCTGGCCTCAGCTTTTTGAGTGTCGAAATATCAGAAGGATTTGTCCTATGTCACTTTTCCACAATGTAACGGACCAACACCTAGGCGAACTCTTCTGGAAAACCAAGATTAAGGGCTCTACTATGCTTGATGAATGGTAACCCTTTTCTAACTGCTGATGACATTCCACACAAGAAGCCTGCTTTTCTTTTTGGAGAGGCCATAGACGCAGATTATCAGCCAAAGTCGAAGAAAGAACGTCGAGCTTTCTTCAGGGGGAACACACTGGTATATCTCTCCGAGATGACAAAAAACTTATCCCTGTCTCGGTATGCTCACGCTAACTCCCCGAAGAAGATATCATGGGATCTGACTCCCTTCCAACAAGCTAGCGTTGGAAGAATATGTCACAGAAGTGGGAATCATGGTAGAGACGTGTTCTTCTATACTTCTAAATAGTATAGCACACATCTAAGGGGTCTAAAACCAAGCTACGTACCATCTGACAATGTAGTTGTGATCTTACCCGTCAGAATCCTATTCTTCGCCAACATGTATGCTATGTCTGAAGGAGAATATCCTTGAAACGCTAACATGAGGCTGACTGGTTTGATGCACTCGAAAATTGTCGGCTGGAATCGACTTTCTGTGTGGGCTCTGAACAATTTTTGTGAGAAGCTACAAGAAATAGATCTTTATGAAGTTGTTTTGACCATTTCATACGGGATTCAGAATAACCCAAATATGTTTTTAGCCCTAGCGGAGAGGTACAAAAGTAGTACTGACACTTTTGCCACCCATCACGGAGAGATGGATTTTGCTCTTCATGAGATGAAATTTCTCTCACGTTTGCCAGCTGAAGAAAACCCTTACGAGGAGTATGTACCAACAGAAGATGAAATGGATACTTTGGAAAAGGAGAACCCTCAAATGATAGCAGTCTTTGATGAATTGCTATGTCACTTTGTGGTCTGCACACATTTCTATCGTAGCAATCCTACCGGGACATGTAATCTGTCAAAATGGCTATCATATCTCTTTTTGCGGCATGTCAAGAAACCCAAAGTACATGAGCATCTGAATTGTGAGCCTCGCTCCTTTGAGCCGCTTAATGCTCCAACTTTTCTACAATTGATAGAAGAATCTCGCCGCTTTGATACAGAATTGGCTGACGACTGGCGTGGCTATGTCGTGGATATGCCCGTAGAGAGTTACATAAGACAAGGTGGTATGACCATGTCCCAAGAAGCCACTTTAGCGGGCTTTCTCTTTGTGGATACGACGGTTTGTAATTCTGGGAGCTTGTGCCGTCAATCGACTCCACCGGGGTATATTATTTGTCGCTGTGTATTTAGTATTTGGCTATAAAATGGACATATTGTCCGCTATGACCAGTCGACTAAACACGGGACTCCGGAGTTTTACATATGCCATGATGGAGAAACCCAACAATCGGAAAGAATTCCTTCGTACTGAGATGCTATACACATATCTGTTTGGCTAGTTGTTACCATACCATCCTTTGTTGATGGATCCTGCCCTTGGAGTCCGGGAAGCGTTAGCAGAGAACTCCATCGAGAGATTAGCCAAGGCCAAATGGTAGGTTATGTCATTATTTGACTGCAGAAAGGCACTCAATAGGGGCGTAGACAAGAAATTTTTTTGTACCCCTCCTCTACCTGGATATGGGAGTTTCCCTACATCTATCATGGATTTAAAGCCTGTATGTTCTCGTCTATCTCCCGAGGCCTTTTTCTGGTTGAAGATGATACGGCCTTCTCATCTGGTGTACCGGTTTGAGAACAACTGCTTTTTGGAGCCATATCTGCCAAGTTGTTTTGCCCATCATTTCGGCTATGACCAGTTGCACGTTGGGAACGCAACAACTTGTCTTAAGGCTTTTGGGCATTTGATCGATGGCGCCAGAGGATGGAGATATTTTAATACAAGAGGTACAAAGGCCATATTCACTATGCCTTATGCTACTCTCGAAAATGGCTCGCATATGCTAGGTTCATGTGCACACTTCTATACCTCAGCCAATACCTTCTTTGAAGGTTGTTCACTGATAAACAGCTTCGTTGGGATAAGGACAGCATTTGATGGGGACACGGCTACCATCAATTTGACTGAAGCTGAAGAGAATGCCCCTGCTAATGCACCTCTAGAAACCGTAGTTATGGGTTCTCTTGATGAAGTGCGGGATCCATTGGGTACTCTTTTTTATAAAACATAGGGAGAAATCTCCTTCAAAGAAGGCGAGCAAAAAGCAAAAGACTAGGACATCTTCTACTCAGTCAGCCTATGGTGATCCTTCTTCTCCTGTTGTGGGGAAGAAAAAGAAGATAAAAGAGATAATTGTCATCGAGAAGCCTGTTTACCATTGATTGTAAAAGTACAGAACAGTTTTATGGGAGGACTGAACTTAGACTCACAATACAAACTCGCTCGTACAAAAAAAGCCTAGGGATGAAAACCTAGGTACAGCAATCTAAGTACAATTGTTTATTTTTTTGATTCTGGAGGGTGACGGTAGAGGCTCGGGAGAGTGACGCCAACTCTGCCTTACTCCTTGGACGATCGGACGTAGCCTTGGCTCTGATGAAGAAATACTCTCGGGATGCGTGGGGGGACTCTTTTGTGCATCGCCTCTCTCTCTGTGCGTGCCTCTGTCTCTCTATGTGTCTACCTTTTTGCAAGGGAATGACACCTTGCTATTTATAGGAGTGGGGTATGATAAGTAGGGTTTGCAATAATTGTACCTTGAAAAGTGGGCGGTTAGGGATTGATTACGATTTGCCTTGATCCTGTTTTGTTGGCAATTAATCTGGGCCGTTAATCTTGATTGTAACAAATCTGGACAGTTAATGTTGATTGCAGCAAATTTGCATGAGCAATTAATGTTGATTGCAACAAATCTGCATGGGCAGTTAATATTGATTGCAACAAATCTGCCTCATGATGATTTGTTGATATCAGCAAATCTGAGTGAATAAATCTTGGTCAATCTCTTGCAACGTGTCCCAACTCCCTGTTATGCTGATCGCCAAAAATCTGAATTGTTGGGCCTTAATTAATTCCTGCCACGTGTCCCAACTGTTGCGAGCCGCATGAGCATGGCCTTTAACCGAACCGCATGGGAGTCCTTTGATCTGAGCCGCATGGAAGTCCTTCACTCTAAACCGCATGGACGTCCTTGACTCGGAACCGCATGGATGTCCTTTAATTTGAGCCGCATGGACGTCCTCTAATTCGAGCCACATGGACGTCCTTTAGTTTGAGCTGCATGGACGTCATTTATTCTGGGCCGCATGGAGGCCCTTACAACTGAGCCGCATGAAGGCCCTTGCAACTGAGCCGCATAGAGACCCTTGCAACTGAGCCGTATAGAAGTCCTTGCAACTGAGCCGCATAAAGAGTTTTGAAAATAGATCGTGCCAGCTGTAAAGAGTTTTCTCATCTCTCTAGGAGCACGTCGAGGGTCATCATTTCTACTTTATGTCAGAGCTGTCAATCCATCATTGTCAGAGCTGCCACTGTGTCAAGGTAATTAATGAGCCAACTACTTAGAGCATTTACGGCCCGCTGCATGAAGCCACGTGGCTTTCCCTTCATCTTTTTGAGCCGCATGAAGCTCTTAAGCCTTTTGAGTCGCATGAAGGCTCCTTCAGCTATGAGCCGCATGAGGCTGATTTCCTGACCGCATGCGATTTCTGAACCGCATGAAGCTTCTGAACCACATGAAGCTTCTGGGCCGCATGAAGTTTCTGGGCCGCATAACGTTTCTGAGCCGCATGAAGTTTCTGAACCGCATGAAGCTTCCTGGGTTTTGTGAGCCGCATGAAGATTCCTGGGTTTTGGGCCGCATGAAGCTTCCTGTTGATTTTCGGGCCACATAGAGAATCCCCTTCTTTCCTTGCGCTTGTGAAGGATCACATCTCGCAAGTCAAGGATATCTCGGTCAACCTTTGCACTCGTTTTGTGGGCCCGGGTATCCCGAGCACACGAGTGTGTTGGCACCATGTTTGCTCCCTGATGTGGGGCTAGCAAAATACTGCTCTGGATCGTTACAGGGAGACTTTTGGGACTATCATATTTGCTTCCTGATCTGAGGCTAGTAGGGAGACTTTTGAGAACCACCCTGTCTGTTTTCCGCCGGGGGCTGGACACGGGCGGTTCTGTACAACTTTCCATCAGAGGCCCGTATGACAGTTAGCGGGACTCTCTGATGGTAAGTAGTTTAGACAGTTGTCTGGGATTGTTGAGCCCGCACTGTCCTAGACTTCTTCGACTTAGCACCCGAAGGTGCATAGTAGGAAGAGTCCAAGTTGGAAGGAGGGAAGAGAGTTGGTGCCCTTTTCAAAGGAGGCAAGGGGGCTCTATTTATAGAATGGAGTGAGCCCTTTCTTTTTTTCTTTCCGATGTGGGACTTAAAGCAATATTTTCCATGCTTCTACAAGATCCCCTTCAAAGTTTCTAAATTGCAAATTTGGAGTACTTTGAATAAGTAGCATGGAAAGTAGAGTTATTTAGGTGTGGGAATTCTATCAGAGGTAGCATGGACGTGATAGGTTTGGATACTTTCGCTGGGGATTTTATATGGACTTATCATCCTTGGCGTACCTTGGTTTTAGGTACAGATAATAAGTTGAGAGAGGGAACCATCATATTTACTCAGAGGTGGTGAGAATATGGTAAATATGGGGTTGATGGTAATGAGGACATGGTGGGAGTGGGCCTAATGAGGATATACAGAACAACTCAGATGTGCTATCAACGTGAAAGTTCTATGTATTGGGCGAAAGAATGCTATAGAACAGCTGGGCTCCAAAAGATGTGATGATGAGGAAAGATATGGATGTACTAGGGGACCTAGTACAGCATTTATGGTCAACTGTGGACATTTGTGGTCAGCAAAGGATATTTGTGGTCAACAGAGGACATTTGTGGGCCTATTATCCTTGGCGTACTCTGGTCTTGGGTACGGATAATAAGTCGAAAGAAAACCAACATACTTACTCAGAGGTAATGAGGACGTGGTAAATATGAGAGTTTCTTCAATGGAGCCATCCTACTCAGAGGTAATGAGGACGTGGCAGGAATGGGCTCCATGAAGGGTACATAGAACAACTCAGAGGTGCTATCAACGTGGAAGTTCTACGCAAGGGGTGATTTGTTTTCGATGGAAGTAAAACAACTCAGAGGTGACATCGACATGGTTGTTTCGGGAATTTTGTGGATCTGTTACCCTTTTTATGTACTGAAAGTGCGGGTAATAGATCATGAGAAAGGTGCTCTTTTAGGAAGGAAGTTCAGTGGTTTGATCATACATGACTTACTACTCAGAAGAGGCGATATAGATTCATATGGAATGACCAGATTGTAAGTTCAGCGGTACCTGCGGGTACATAACTCAACAATCTGGGAGATTTGGAGTCAGAATATAAGTTTAGCGGTACCAGAGGATACATAACTCAACAATCTGGGAGATTTGGAGTCAGAGTGTAAGTTCAACGGTACCAGAGGGTACATAACTCAACAATCTGGGAGATTTGAAGTCGAAGTGTAAGTTCAGCGGCACTTGCGGGTATATGACTCATAATCCGAGAGATAGTTGGAAGGTGTCGTTTAGACATAGTACTTCTTGCGGAACTCGTTGTTGTTTATTGGTATTAGGGCGTTTGCCCTTGTCCTCTCCTTCCGAGATATGCAGTCCCAGTTGGCGAGCTTTCTTCAATTTATCTTCTGCGCTAGTGGCGCTGATGATGAAAGTCTTCCAGTCCTTAAACTGACTTTCGCCCATCCAGAGGCTAATTGTGGGAAGCAGCCTCTTTTGGCAGATTTCAATCAAGGAAGCATCTGGATTGCCAGAGGGCAATTTCATCACGGTTTGGCGAAACCGTTCGATATAGTTCCTTGTCAATTCCTTCTCACCTTGAACAACGTCCATGAGGGTAGACATTGTCACATCTTGTCCTACCTCGTAGAACCTTTCAAGAAATATGTTTTTAAAGCCGGCGAAGGAATGGATACAGTTGTCCGGTAAGTTGCGGTACCAGTTGAAGGCGACCCCTTCCAATGCTCCAATGAACAACCGCGTAAGGATGGCATCGTCATGAGGCAGATGGTCTGTTGTGACTTCAAAGTAGATGATGTACCTGCTTGCAAATATCTTTCCATCATATGGATTAATATTGAATGGTTTATATCTTGGTGGGAAGGGAACATCTCTCCATGCAGTCGGATACGGTTGTCGTATCCTGAGGTCCTAGCAGGTTTCTCGGGCGTGGAACATGGCTCGGAGCTCCTTAACCTCTTGTCTTGCCTCTCTGGCCTCGTCTGCAGCAGTGGGAGCCGATGTTATTGAAGGATTGTCGCCTGGGTTTGGTTTCGCCGAGTTTTAGTTCGTATTGACCGCGGAATCCAAGCTTGTTTGGCCAGGCATCCTTCCTTACAGAGTTAGAAGGGCCGCTTTGATCTCGTCCATGGACTTGACCAAGGCATGCAGTATGGCCTCCATAGTGTCGATGCGTTGGCGATCACTAGGACTGCCTTGGTTGTCCGTCATGAACACCGTCCTCACATGAGGAGAGATGGAAAGAACGGTGGAGGACGTGCCCTCTGAGTCATACCCTTGTACAGAGAAGTCGTCAGGGTATGTAGAAATGTTCTCCTCTGGTTCGGACTCAGAAGGAGTGGTACCCCCAGCTTCAGAGCTTGCCTCGTCTTGAGAGTTGTGGACGTCCTCGGGGACGTCGGAACCTGCTGCATCTGTTGGAGGAATCTTTTCCCCTGGATTACCTTCTTGGAACACCGAATTGTCGTGGATATTTGGAGGAGTGCTACCCCCGGCTCCAGCGCCTCCCAGAGATGTGGACGACGAATCTTCAAGTGTGGCAGATTTTGTCTTTGAGCGAGTACCTTGGAAAACTCCTCCCGTAATGGTTGTGGACAACCGCTTAGAAGAGAGTTTCTTGGTTGAGATTTTTGGGCTGGAGACGTTTGTTTTCTTCCCTCTCCCGCTGCCAGGGATTTTTTGAGCAGAATTGTAGGAGGCGACGAGAAGCGCCTCGTCTTCTGAGCTTGGATGTTGCAGTCGTTGGAAGACGGATCGTCGCTCCTCTTATGTGGCCGCCATGCTGTAGCAGCAGTTGATAATGACTTGAGTGCAGTGATGTCCATGAAAGGACTCTCTGCACACCAAGTTTTCATCTCTTTCCTTACGTTTGTGAAGAATCACGTTACGCAAGTCACTCGTTTTGTGGGCCCCGGAGTCCTGAGCACATGAGCGTATTGGCATCCTGCCTGTTCCCTGATGTGGGGGTAGTACGAGTCTTGCCCCTGATCATTGTTGGGAGGTTCTTGATAACTATCCCGTTCGTTGGCCGCCAGAGGCTGGACACGGATAGTTTTATACAACTTTCCATCTGGGGCCCGCGTAATAGTCAGCGGGACGTCCTGATAGTCAGAAGTTGGGACAGCTGACTGAGCCCGACGAGCCCGCGCTGTCCTAGACTTCTTTTCTCTAGCACCTGAGAGTGCATAGTAGGAAGAGTCCAAGTGGTACGTCACAGAGTTTGGCACAACCTCCTGAGAGCTTCTAAGGTCATGACCGTATGAGAGGCGGTCAAAGACTGACCGTGAGCCGCATGGAGCAGATGGTATACGGCTGGGATTGGTGGCCATGCAGGCTGTCTGCATGCGGCTGGCATGTGTGGCCGTATTAACCTTTCGTATACGGCTAGAAGCGGTGGCCGCATAAGGAGTCTATATGCGGCTGGCAGTCGCGGCCGCATGAATCTCCTTCATGCAGCTGGAAGTTTTGGCCGCATGAACCTCCTTCATGCGGCTCAAAGTGTTGGCCGCATGAGCCTTCTGCCTGTGGCAGGCTTCTATGGCCACATGAGTCTTCATGTGGCTGGCGCCCTTATGCGGCTTCTTCTTGGACCGCACAGAATTTCTCTTTGTCCCTGCAAGTCCAGCATCGTAGTGTTTTTCTCTGCCGGACTTGGGGACAGCAGAGTCCTCTATGGTTCGAAGTGGGGCCGCCTGCGAGACTTCTCCGCCGTCTTGGGCACCAGAGAGTACTCCTTCGAGAGCTTCGGGAGGAGCGAATGATTTGGGCCTCCACTCCCTGTGGGCCTTCTTTGTGCGGGCTCGCCGTTGGACCGGGCCAGCGCTCCCGTCGGAGAGCATTTCTTCAAATGCCTGCGGGTCGAACTAGGCGACCAGCGTCTGTTGAGTGGAGCCAAGTTTGGCTGCGTCCGATTGCGTCACCAACTCCTTAGTCGTAGAGAAGTGGTTCTCCAGCAGAGTCGCCATCGTGTTTGCCATTGATTATAAAAGTACAGAACAGTTTTATGGGAGGACTGAACTGAGACTCAAAATACAAACTCGTTCGTACAAAGAAAGCCTAGGGACGAAAACCTAGGTACAGCAATCTAAGTATAATTGTTTATTTTTTTTATTCTGGAGGGTGACGGTAGAGGCTCGGGAGAGTGACGGCAACTCTGCCTTACTCCTTGGACGATCGAACGTAGCCGTGGCTCTGATGAAGAAATGCTCTCGGGATACGTGGGGGGACTCTTCTGTGTGCCGCCTCTCTCTCTGTGTGTGCCTCTGTCTCTCTATGTGTCCACATTTTTGCAAGGGAATGGCACCTTGCTATTTATAGGAGTGGGGTATGATAAGTAGGGTTTGTAATGATTGCTCCTTGAAAAGTGGGCGGTTAGGGATTGATTACGATTTGCCTTGATCCTGTTTTATTGGCAATTAATCTGGACCGTTAATCTTGATTGTAACAAATCTGGGCAGTTAATGTTGATTGTACCAAATTTGCATAAGCAATTAATGTTGATTGCAACAAATCTGTATGGACAGTTAATATTAATTGCAACAAATCTGCCTCATGATGATTTGTTGATATCAGCAAATCCGTGTGAGTAAATCTTGGTCAATCTTTTACCATGTGTCCCAACTGCCTGTTATGCTGATCGCCAAAATTCTGAATTGTTGGGCTTTAATTAATTCCTGCCATGTGTCCCGACTGTTGCGAGCCGCATGAGCATGGCCTTTAACCGAACCGCATGGGAGTCCTTTGATCTGAGCCGCATGGAAGTCCTTCACTCTGAACCGCATGGACGTCCTTTACTCTGAACCGCATGGACGTCCTTTAATTTGAGCCGCATGGACGTCCTCTAATTCGAGCCGCATAGACGTCCTTTAGTTTGAGCCGCATGGACGTCCCTTATTCTGGGCCGCATGGAGGCCCTTACAACTGTGTCGCATGAAGGCCCTTGCAACTGAGCCACATAGAGGCCCTTGCAACTGAGCCGCATAAAGAGTTTTGAAAATGGATCGTGCCAGCTGTAAAGAGTTTCTTCGTCTCTCTAGGAGCACGTCGAGGGTCATCATTTCTACTTTATGTCAGAGCTGTCAATCCATCATTGTCAGAGCTGCCACTGTGTCAGGGTAATTAATGAGCCAACTAGTTAGAGAATTTATGGCCCGTTTTATGAAGCCACGTAGCTTCCCCTTCATCTTTTTGAGCCGCATGAAGCTCTCGAGCCTTTTGAGCCGCATGAAGGCTCCTTCAGCTATGAGCCGCATGAGGCTGATTTTCTGATCGTATGCGGTTTCTGAACCGCATGAAGCTTCTGAACCGCATGAAGCTTCTGGGCCGCATGAAGTTTCTGGGCCGCATGACGTTTCTGAGCCGCATGAAGTTTCTAAACCGCATGAAGCTTCCTGGGTTTTGTGAGCCGCATGAAGATTCCTTGATTTTGGGCCGCATGAAGTTTTATGTTGATTTTTGGGCCGCATAGAGAATCCCCTTCTTTTCTTGCACTTGTGAAGGATCACATCTCGTAAGTCAAGGACATCTCGGTCAACCTTTGCACTCGTTTTGTGGGCCCGGGTATCCCGAGCACACGAGTGTGTTGGCACCATGTTTGCTCCCTGATGTGGGGCTAGCAAAATACTGCTCTGGATCGTTGCAGGAAGACTTTTGGGACTATCATATTTGCTTCCTGATCTGAGGCTAGTAGGAAGACTTTTCAGAACCACCCTGTCCGTTTTCCGCCGGGGGCTGGACTCGGGCGGTTATGTACAACTTTCCATCAGAGGCCCGCATGACAGTTAGCGGGACTCTCTGATGGTTAGTAGTTTGGACAGTTGACTGGGCTTGTTGAGCCCGCACTGTCCTAGACTTCTTCGACTTAGCACCCGAAGGTGCATAGTAGGAAGAGTCCAAGTTGGAAGGAGGGAAGAGAGTTTGTGCCCTTTTCAAAGGAGGCAAGGGGGCTCTATTTATTGAATGGAGTGAGCCCTTTCTTTTTCTCCTTTTCGATGTGGGACTAAAAGCAATATTTTTCATGCTTTTACAAAGCCTGGAGCCAGAACTAGACTTCAAGCACGACAGATGGAAGATGGATTCTTGTCCGGCATAACCACTTTACTTCGGTATCAACTCCATCCCCGTTTTAAAGAGAAAGCACAGGAGCTGGAGAGGAGACAAGTAAGGAACATCATGCTCCTGAAGAAGTGCAGCCTCAACCGTCTGTTTCTACGGAGACGGTTGCAACATCTCCACAGTCGTTATTCAAGCGTTCGGCTAAGAGAAAGATATTGGCCACCAAAGTCAGAGGCAAGAAGACCACAGTTTCTCATGCACCTTCTTCTCCAGAACAAACTTTTGATCAATAGATATTTTCGATGTCGTCCAAAGGCATTTCTTCCACACCAGGTGATGTCTTTACTCTTTCTGTTCAGCAAGAGTTATTTGATCTTGATCCTATAGAAGTCTGTATTGACATACCTTCATCTCCAGAGCCATCGATTACCAGTGCTCCGGCTTCTGCTGCTGCATAAGACACTTCTGGGGTTACTATTTCATAACCATCAATCATGAGATTTATCGTTCTTTTGTCTACAGTGACATTGACAGCATTTATTGTAGCCGGTTTAACATCACCACTAACTAGTGAGCTGACTCCAGTTGCTTTGGTAGATGTTCCCTCCACAACTGCTGTAGAGCCAATAACTACCGAGATTGAGAGGACATCTGATGCACCAGCTCTGAGAACCACCACCCCCAAGGAGTAACACTTCCATTTGGGATAATCTCAGTTCATGATGAGAGGGTAGTGCCTCCTAGAGTTCTGGTTCCTTCTATATCCCAAACTTCTAAAGTTTCTAGAGAGGAAAAGGAAATGATAGAAGCACTAGATGGCTGTGATTTTGGTGACGAGCTGATCGAAGAAGATCCAATCGATGCTGCATTTGACCCTGATCAGGTTGAAGATCATGGTCAAGCAATGACCCAAGAGGGTCAAGATTCATTGGCCAAGGATGGCCAAGTTGCTGCTGATGGTGAAGAGCACCCAAATGAGGGCGATCAAAGCCCTATTGATGTCAATCAGAGCCTCGATGAACCGCAAGGTGATGAGAACTCTGATGTTGATATTGAGGGCAATGAAAGCCCGGATGATGTTGAGGAGGAATATGAAGGTCTTGCTGGAGGCCTGATGGGCCTTAAGGGTGATGAAGGCCCTAAAATTGATGTTGAGGGGATTCGGACCCCAACTGAACATGTTTTTGAAATGGCAGCCCCATGTGGCCAAGCTGAATCAGGGGCAGGAAACAGCCATTTTATGTCAGGAGGCTCTGAGGCATGAAGCAGCCAAGCAGCCGTATCTGAGAATACCATAGTGAGGCTCATTACATAACGCGATACCATGACTCATCATATTCCATATCTGTCGCCAGGCTCAGGTAAATTTCTTACTTTATTTACCATTGCTCCTTTGATGTTGTATGATATAATGATTTTGCTTTTGGGTTACAGCGGGTCATGTGGGGACAGTCAATGAAGTCTCGTTGACATCGACCGCTTTCAGCCTTAGCTCCACTATGGCTTCCCTAGACATGGGGACCCATACCATGAAAGGAAGCTCTTCGAGGATGCCTGCACCGAAATTACCTGGTGTATGAGCTACGATTCCTCCATCTTCTGCAGAAGGGGGAATTCATGTTGAAGTGGTGACACCTGGTGTATCAGCGATGACCAGTAGCATCGTCGAAACATATACGAGTACCTTTTTTTACTTTTTTAAGCAGCTAGTACAAATGGCCATGGAGAAGCAGCATCCTTTCAATTTAGTAAGAAGAACTTCTTCTTTTGCAATTGAAGCCATATGCGGTCTCTGCGATATTGAAAGAGTCAACTTCCTGGAGCAAATCTTGAATGAGCTTGAAGATCCTATTAGATCTTATCAGGAACTGACGAGAGGCAATATACAGAGGGTGTAGATGCAGAGTGTGAGGCCATGGCTCATGAATATGAAGAATGATAAGTCGCCATGGACAATTCTGTAGTTGCCTTCTCGATGCAATCTGGAGAAATAGAGTTAAGCATTGTTGAATCTACTACTTCCGTTGAGCTTTACAAGATTGAAGCAGCGAAAAAAGAGAAAGAAGCAACTGAAGTTCAAGCTGGCCTTCAAGAGCTGGAAGCTGAAATGCCCAAACTTCGTACGACGGTTTCAACAGCCAAGAAGCGTAAGGAAGAAGTGCTTGACGTATATCAAGTTGTCTCAAATCGTCTGGATGATCTGATTAGGCAACAGAATGACTTTCTCCAAGCTTAGGGTGCAGAAATAAAATGTCAAGTTACATCAATGCAACTTTTGGAACCAGAGTCTAGGAGAGACGGGCCAGGACAAGAGTAATCACCACATGGGTGGAGTGAGCTGAGTCTTTAAAGAAGATGATTACAAACCTTAGCACCCAGCCTTCCAAGTGAAGTTATCTATAAGGATGAATATAATAACTTCTTTATTTTGAACATTTTTTATGAATGTAATAGTTTTTTGTATGATATTGCATGGAATGAAAAATTGGTGATGTTTTATGGCTTGATGTATCTGTTTAAGACACAAATAATAAGTTGGAGTAGGAAATATGTTTAGAGGTACTGGACGTAAAATATCTATTGAAAATAACAATACTTATTATATATGTTAAAAGGTAATGTGGACATGACATAATATAATTTTTGATATATTGTCAGTTCTGGGATGACATTATCAGAGGTAATGTGGACGTGACAAGTCGATGACTTAGATAATAGAATTCAGAGGTAATATGGATGTGAATTCGCATATTTGTTGATTATCCTTGGGTCAACTGTGACTCAAGAATAGGATCTCTCCTAAAACAGCTGGGTTTTAAAAGATGATGCTTGCAATGATGTAGTAGATGTTATGGGTTAATTCGTTGAGGACGTATCATAAGATCTGGGTAGACTCTACTGGGGGATTTTTTGAGGACTTATTATCTGTAATTTAGTTTACGGATGAGTAAACAAAAGATAATAATTCAAAGATTTGAGGTATGTACAATACTTGTCAGAAAATATAGTACACACTTTCAAACATGGTACTCCTTCAAGAATTTTCCATTAATAGGCATCATAGCGATTCGACCATCCATCCTAGGCAGCTGATAAGCTCCGTTTGAGAAAACTTTGTTTACAACGTAGGGACCTTCCCACTTTGATTCGAACTTACCCTTGCTCATGTATGTCATAGTCATAGCATGTCTGACAGTAAGGACTAGCTCACCTTTTTTAAATGCTCGTACTTTGACTTTACGGTTGAAGGCATTTAAGATACGGGCTTGCTATAGCTCGATGTGTTGTTGAGCTAGTAGCCGCTTCTCGTCGATTGCTTCAAGCTCTTGAAGTCAAAAGACGATCATTGTTTTCTATTGTAAGTTCATTGGCAATAGCTATTCTTAGTGACATAATTTGAATTTTCAGTGGTAAGACAACCTCGCATCCGTACACCAGAGAGAAAGGTGTGCAGCCAGTCAGAGTACATACGGTAATACGGTAGGCCCATAAACATTCTCCAAGCTTTTTGCTCTAGTTTCGTTTATTGGTAGAAATAAACTTTTTAAGAAGCTTGATGATTGTTTTGTTGAATACTTCATCCAAACTGTTAGCTACAGAATTATACGCTATAGAAGCAACATTGTTGATTCGATTGTCATCACAAAATTGAGTGAACTTCTGACTAACGAATTGAGGTCCGCTGTCATAGATGATTCGCTGAGGAACACTGAATCGATAGATAACATATGTTTGATAAAGTTGATGAAACTACTTGTCTTGACTTCTGCTAAGGATATAGCTTCTGCCCATTTTGAGAAGTAATCGATTATAGCTAGGATAAACTGATGCCCTCGAGATGATGGCAGATTGATAGGACCAATGACATCCATGTCCCAAATTTCAAAGGGCTAAGATGCTGCAGTGGGATACAGGAATTCTGAAGGTTGATGGATGAAATATACATGGATCTGAATATACACTTGCCATTTAGGCTTTACAATCAGCAATTGTCTTCTTACATGAATTGTTAATACTGCAGCTACATTAGCAAGTGCATCAGCTTCTGTAATGCATGTTCGACGTACATGTTCAATGAAAAAACCTTTGAATGATACAGCTAATTTGACTAATGCTTCTTGGTAGGGGATAAGGTCAAGATGTGGAACTTCATACGTGCCTCTAATGTGGTTAACGATCAGTTTAGAGTCTCCGTATACTTCAAGATACTCGATATCTAATTGTTTAGCTAATTGGAGACCGATGAGTAGACCATTGTATTCAGCAACATTGTTGGAACATGGCTCATCCAAGGAATAGGCAGTCACGCTCTGATCCCGGAGGATCAAAAACTAGCTACTGGACATGATGTCATACAAGTCTAGATTGTACTTGTACAAGACAAAACCATTACAGTTCCTAGTATTTCTCAGAAGACAACGACAGCATAGCAAAATCAAGCAGATAAATTGAAGTCACAATAAGATATGAAGAAATATATCTCTTTATTGATAATTGTAATAGATTACAAGACTTACAGCTGAATACAGAGTTTATAACAGATTACAAGACTCTTGAATAGCCAACTGAATATACACTTGCCATTTAGGCCTTACAACCGAACATGCCAACTTTGCTTACTATCTTACTGGTACATTTGAGTTACATTATTCCATACATTATGTCTCGTAATAGCAGAAGACATCATCTTGTAAGAAGAGCTTCTGTGCACCCATCTGATTCATCAATGCCAAGCATTAATCAAATGATTTCCTCCATGCACGTGCACCTAAAATATTGTCCACAACGTGGGTCAGTACATCATTAATGTACTGGCGAACAGTGCGAACAATACTAAGTAATTATGTTATAGAACATTATTAAAAGTTGTCTTTCTCGTTGCCTTAGGGTCAATTTTATGATTATAGCCGACAAACAGTAAAGCATACAATTTTATAGCCAACATAATGTAAGGTAATATGGTATCATCCTTTGGTGATTCTTACCCATGGTTGTGTAGCCATCCCTGTACATTTATAATACTTACTCAGCCTGTACAAGACATTGTTAGGAACAATATCATGATTCAACATAATTATCACCGTTCAGGTGATTTCTTACCAACAGCCGACATCTTTTCCTGTAATTGAGTAATAACTTACTCTTCCTGCATAAGACATCATTAGCACGGGACCTATCTATATGAAGGTCACGGGCTACACGCCATCTTGGACCATCTTACAGGTATAATGATGCCCCTTGCAGTGTGGGTAGCTAGCCCTATTTGTCATGACCCGCACCCACTGTGAGGGTACGAGTACGTAACAGCGCCCAGCCTAAGCCGCAGTGTCGGCGGTAGAACACTGTCCTAGGTCAATCATCTAACAATATATAAGGTACCTGTACAGTATATACACTCCGAATAGAGGTGACATAGCAATACAATCTCAATCACATCTAAGGTGGAATACGATAAAGATAGATAGATATGAACAGAAGAAAATCTACAGAGGTACAATCCAGATAAAGATTAAGTATCTATGATAACATCTCCACAAACATCCAAATGAGACAACTCCCAATATATACAATAATGTATCAATGAGAAAGACAAGTAAGAGTCTAAGCTATCTATACTAAGCATGGGTATCATCCTCAGAAGTTGCCTGAACCTCCCCAGGGGTCCAGGTCGCGAGTGTCATCTAGGCAAGCTCCAAGGTAAGGGGTGCAGGGTTCCTCATCATCCTCTGTAAATTTTCAACAGGTCCAGTCAGGACGGGAGTGAGTACAATACATCTCACGCAGATCATAATAGGTTAGAGAATATAAACATGTAAGAGAGTACGATACATAAAACTGAAAGAAGTACATGATGTAAACAGAGAGAGAACTGTAATAGAAATATCTACTATAAGTAGAGAGCTACCATTGACTAGTGATTTAGAGTACAAAGTCGACATGTGAACGGCTTGATTTGCACATGGCTATACAAAAGAGGCGTACATGGCTATACTACTTTAGAATTGTTCACATGACTATTTATACTCCCTATACCCCCAATCAATACACAAGGATCCGGACAAGTTATGCTACGCACATGATTTTCACATGAAGCCCATAGATGGGTGTACATGAAGTATACATGAGGGCTCAGAGAACTGAGTGCACATGAATTCCACATGAAAGCCCATGAAGGGTGCACATGAAGTATAGGTTATACATGAGATACATGAGAAACACGACCGATCATGATAGCACATGAGAGTACACGAGCAAGCACGAACGAGCATAAAGCACATGATAAACATGAATAACATGAGAGCGAGGAATACACGATGTACATGAAACACACGACATGATGTATCCGATACTCCCGAGGGGGATAACATCGCATGAAAGGATCCATATAGTACCAATCCGTGATAATATCGTGACAGCTTCAAATAAGGTAAACTAGAGCAGGAATATAATTCTAAGCAAGTTATGAAATGATCAGAGAATGTACTCGCCTGATATCTGAATGTCTGAAGTAAATGTACTGTCCGAGATAAGGTACCTGACTCCTAGTTGGAGCAACACAAGTCAAGATGTATACAGGGGATGATAAATGTAATCTACAATGCATCTGCATGCTGTCTAGGTCGAACTAGGCCAAAGTCAACTCTTGGTCAACCATGGTCAACTACACTAGTCAAACTAGGTCAACCAAGTCTAAACTAGTCTAACCAAGTCTAAACTAGTCTAACTAAGGTTGACTAGGTCTAAACTAGTCTATACTAGGTCTACCAAGTCTATGCTAAGTTCTCACATCAACCACAAACCATTATAAGCTATCCACATATTATACTTATAGGCATATATTAGGCTACATACAATTCTTGCATACCTTCATCTATATACTTATATATATATATTTTTTTTTCTATATACTTATATATATATATATATATATATATATATATATATATATAATATATATATATATATATATTTTATATATATATATATATATATATATATATATTTTATATATATATATATATATATATATATATATATTTTTTTTTTTTTTATATATATATATATATATAATATATATATATATATATATATATATATATATATATATATATATATATATATATATATATTATATATATATATATATATATTATATATATATATATATATATATATATATATATATATATATTATATATATAAATATATATAAAAAATATATATATATATATTTTATATATATATATTTTATATATATATATATATATATATATATATAAAAAAAAAATATATATATATATATATATATATATATATATATATATATATATATATATATATATATATATATATATATATATATATATATATATAGAGAGAGATAAAGAGCTAGCATCATGTAGAGGCTATGTGGTTAGTGTGTGTATACATGAAGGTGTATAGCAAGAATGGTTCAAACACTAGCTAACTATACATGGCATCTAATGTATATTCCTACACCTATATACATTCACATATAATGCATACATACATACACACACACACACACACACACATATATATATATATATATATATATATATATATATATATATATATATATATATATATATATACAAGGTAACTATAAGTAAAAGTATATATAGAGGGGGTGTGAACAAGTGCTAAGTGTTAGTGAGGGTGTATAATGTAAAGAGGGAGTGATGGTTAAGTGAAACATGGCAAGGGGGTGGTGAGCTCAGATTTCATATTAACAGTGCACATATAGTTCAGTTTACATCTCATGAAACTCAGTTAGCAATCTACTCAAAACTCAGAGTTCACATCAATATGTACATATTAGGATCCATTCTCAGTTTTCATAAGCAAAAATCAACTTGGTTTTACATTTTAACATCAGTTTTCAGTCTAAACATGATTTCAGTCTCAGGTTCCAGTACACATGGGTTTCAAGTATTTAGAAAGGAGTGCATTAGACAATCATCACCATCATCGTTAATATACAACACACCAAGCCTAACTCAGTTTTAACATAGGAAGAGTCAAACTTGGTTTTCAGTTTACAATCAAACTCAATTTCACTTGAAACATATCTAAATCAACCATCACTTATAAAAACCAAATTCGAAGACCCATTTCCAGTTTTCACATTATTCCCAAATCCAGTTTTCATATCTCAGTTTATAAAGGAAACAAAAGGAATTAAATTCAATTTCAATCAAGAAAAAAGTTCCCAGTTATCTAAGGGATTCATTTCCAAGTACATGTATCAAAAGAACTCAGTCATCAATACTGCTAGCAGGATATATATATATATATATATATATATATATATATATATATATATATATATATATATATATATATATATATAAGAAGAAGGAGATTTCAGTCTATACCTGCTAAGAATTCAGTTTTAAACAAAATGAAGGGAAACAGTTGCAAAAAGGAAAGGAAATAGTCCAACTTCATATATGAAGTTCTCAATTTACACATGACAGTCGAAATCAGTTCATTAGGAAGCTCAAGTTCAACCATTCTCAGTTAACCATTCGAAACAACTCAGGTTTTAGTACAAATATTTCAACCTCATCATTAACATTATCATATAACATCAAAAAAACTGGACTTGGGGTATCAGTCCTAAACATTCCATATTACTAGTTTTAAATCAATCACCCAAAACCATTTAATCCCAAACCAACACATAATTCTCAGATTATATATATATATATTTTATATATATATATATATATATATATATATATATATATATATATATATATAACTAACTTAGTTGAAACATTTGTTCTCAGATTACAAACATATAAGTCATCAACATTCATGTCAACTGAAAACTGGAAAGAAGGAACTGTTGCACATTCGAATCCACAACCCAAACTTAGTTCATAGGAAATTCCATTTAGTTGACATATATACATTCAACATCAACAAGTCCCAGTCAAGTATATATATAGTAAATATTATAATTTACATTTAAAACTATTAATTATATATTAAAATCTCAGGAAACAAATGCTCTGTACACACAGTATCAGAGAGTTCATCCCCCGTTCGAAAACTCGAACAAACCCAACTCAATCGAGAGACAGGGTGCACAGTGACTAGGACATGTCACTCTTGGCCCCACGAGTCCCCTCGTGTACCAAGAACTAGACACGAGACGACGCAAAACCCAAAATAGTACAAACTTGACAACAATCATCGTGCACATGTTCACTGTACTTGTGGACACGACACGAGACAAAGTAGGACTCGTGCTCGTGCCTAGAGGCTCACCTAGGATAGGGATATAAGCCTAGGGGCCTACACCGTGTCCACAACATGCCGTGTCCGTATTCTAGGGCCGTATCCGAACCCTCGACTGAACGCGCACAACACAGTATAAATCGGGTTCGATAGGGATTTCTTCCAATCCACTCGATAACTCTTCCTCAAACTTCATACATATCGTGTCAGTCATGTGTCCAAGGTTTCCAGCAAGTATCGTGTCCAAATGTGTCGTGTACAGTGCACACAACGTGTCCAACAGCAGGACACTGGACCGAGGCCTCGTGCACGTGTTCATGTCCAGATTTGGACACGAAAAGAGACACGAAGTGTGCTCAGTCAGTGAGGGATCCAAAGTAAACATATAAGGCTACAAGAACATGAAATTAGTTTTGAAAAATAATATCAAAAAGTTCTCACAAGCATTTCATCAAACACCTACTGTATGCACTGATACGTATCCGATACGGACACAAAATGGACACGACTCGAAACCAAACCTATGCTAGCAGCTAGGGGACTCCTAGGGCTATGCACTCATGCAAAGAAATCAAAATTTTGTGGTGTTTATGAAGGTTTACCTATAGGTTGAAATTCCAATAAAAAGCTCCAAATGGGGGTTTCTTCTTGCTTGCTAATCTCTCCAAATTGCACCAAACCTGAGAATACTCTCCATGAGAAGCAAGAAGGGATGGATTAGAACCTAGTGCAAAAGATTTGAGCTAAAAAGGACCTAAAATGGGAAAGTTATGGATTGGGGAAGATGGCTATTACCTCTTTCTTCAAAAACTTGGAAACTTAATGAAAGAGGCAAGAACAATCAATGAGAGACTTTATAGGGGGCTCTTAGGGTTTATGTGGCCAGCCATAAAGGGATTCTAGGGTTAGGGTTTCATGGCATGGGCCTATGGGCCAAGTTGCATAAGTCATGGAATTAAATTCCTAAGTCATAAGTCATGAACCTATTCACTATTCCTCATATTTCAAACTAGATTCTTAATGACTAGAATTGGTTTGACTTAAGTTAGACTAGGGTCCTACCATGCTAACCAAGTCACCATAGCTAGGGTCAACTTCTAGGTTAGTCTACAAAGTCTCAACTAGTCAAGACTAACATAACACATAGCAATATTTAATTAATATTAAATTCACACAAATTCTCATAAATCATAATAAATTCAAATAAATCCTAAAATGACCAAAATACCCTCTAGGCTAAAATGTACTAATTAAACATCCTAATCACATGGCTAGGCTCTAGGTCAACAGTCTCTAAGGTTACACTAGCAAAATACCAAATCACAAGTCATGATTTTAAATAGTTTAAAAAATGATTAAAAATCACCAAAAATTATAATATGAATAAATATCAATAAATAATAATTATAATTATAAAATTTCAAAATTACCCTCATCTGGAAAATTGGGTGTTACACTACTGAAGGTCCCACATACCATGCTACTACTTCTGTACTGTGCTACTACTTCAGCACGAGGTTCCCCCAGGACGAATCGGTTTTCAAGGCCTTAGAATACCGTTCGAGGAACTACCTTGTCGATAAGTTTTTCATGACCATGCAAATATATACAACTTATCAATAAAGAGATATATAATGCATGATAAGGTAAACTAAGTAATTAAGCCATCTTTCTCAATAAGCCATCTTCTCATTCGTATTACCATCTTGCCGTGAGCCAACGCTCATATTATCATCTGTCCAATCCAGGGTCTTAGTGTAATCAACATTCTACATCGGTGATAGAATAATAGAATATGATTACCTAAATCCTTTCTCACATCTTTGATACCATACATCTTTCCAACCAAAACTCAATGTACTCACCGTCCAATTCTTGGGACTTAGCATTTGTTTTAGCATGCGTTCGTTCGAACATAATTCAAGCATATTCACTGCCCAATTCTTGGATCTTATTATCTGTGTTACCATCTATCCATCGAGCTAAGGCTCGATATACTCACCGCCTAAGTATTCGAAACTTTTCTTTCACCTGTCTTGTACTTCAATGCAAAGCACGCAAGCGTATAATTCATTGAAATGATACGCAATAGTTTTCAGGTCATATAATTAGTTATCTTTCCGACTTTTATGCAAGGTGTTATTTAGCAACTCAACGAGTAAACATAGCATACAGTCTTTTTATTAAGTGTGAAGCTAAAGGATCTTCGAAGGGTTCAACACTACTCACATTTATGAGATGATTTCCATCTCGATCGCATAGCCTTTCAAGTGATCCTTCGCATATTATCAAGTCCAACAAGGCTTCATCGAACCAACCATCCATCATAAGGCATCTTGTGGGTCGGGGTACTACATAGGCTCTTTGAATAGCTAGTCCTTCTGGTGATACAAGGACGATCCCAACTATAGCGACAATGATACCATTGGGTCCAATTATGGATGTACCATCAAAGAATAAATACTAAGCAAGTATTCCTTCTGAAGTCATATTAGATTCCAGAGTTTCGTTAGGAATTTTATTGTAAAGTTTTAAAGTCTCAGGAATTAGATGAGTAGCTAAGAAGTCAGCAAGGGCTCGACCCTTAACAGACTTTTGTTGGACATAGACCATATCATATTGTGCTAATAATATAGCCATGTAGTAAGTCTGGAATTGAGTGCACTAGACTTCTTAATCAAAATCCGTATAGGATTGACTCTGGAGATGACATGAATAGTCTGGCCCGTGATATAATGTCGTATTTTTTGAACGACGAACATCAAAGCTAAGCACTCTTTTTCTACCAGACTGTATCGATGTTCAGCACCGATCATTATGTGATTTAGATAGTAAATTGCTTTTTTATGACCCTCATTGTTCTTCTGGACTAGTAGCGCACCCAGGGAATGATCTATTCCTCGAATATACATCAGGAAGGGTATTCCTGTGATTGGAGGAACTAGGACTGGAGGGTTCATCATGTACCACTTTATGTCATCAAATGCTTGTTGGCATTCGTTCGTCCAAACGAAAGACACACCTTTATTCATTAATTGAGTGAATGGTCTGCAGCATCCAAAGAGATTTGAGATGAATCTCCTGATGTACGCAAGTCGACCTTAGAATCCTCGTAGCACTTTTAGGTTGCATGGAGGACGCATCTCTTGAATCGTTTTAACTTTCTCAGGATCAACGTGTATACCTTTAGAGGTAATGACAAATCCGAGGAATTTGCCACTAGTGACTCCCAGAAAAGATTTGGTGGGATTCATCTTGAGTTGATGCTGGTGTATTAGATCGAAAATAGTTCTTAAGTCTTGGATGTGACCTTCCTCTAAACGACTCTTGACAGCAATATTGTCAATATAGCATTCGACTATCTTTCATAAATATTTGTAGAAGATGGTGCTCATAGCCCGCTGATAGGTTGCACCAGCATTTTTGAGGCCAAATGGTATAACTGTGTAGCAATAGATTCCTAGAGGAGTACGGAAAGATATATGTTTTTCATCTTCGGGATTCATTCTAATTTAATTATACCCGGAGAATCTGTCCATGCAGGACATTCGTTCAAACTTACAGATGTTATCGATCATGACATTAGTGATTGGAAGAGGGAACTCATCTTTGGTACAAGCTTCATTTAGGCCTTTAAAGTCGATGCAGACTCGGACCTTCCATATTTTTTTCATAACTGGAATAACATTAGCCATCCAGTCTGGATGTTGTTCCTCCTTGATAAAGTCGTAAGCAATGATCTTATTGACTTCAGCTTCTATGGCGTCCATCATATCTGGTCCGAATCGATGCTATTGTTGTTTGACTGGCCTAGCATTCGGTAGAATATTGAGCTTATGAGTAGCAATCTGAGGATCTAGTCCAAACATATCTTTATAGCTCCATGTGAATATATCAATATATTCTCTAATGAGCTGGATCATCTATTGCTAGTCTATTTCCGAAAGACTTTTGCTGACAAAGATTGGCCTTGAACAAGCTTCATCTCCGACATCAATATAGACCAATTGATCCTCAGTGGGTAGTTCACGTTGTTCAAAGCAAAGTTATCATTGAGTATCCATCCTTTGTGCCCAACGATCAGCTTCGGAAGTCTCGTTGAAGTCATCATTGTCCTCTGAGAACTCAGCGATTACCATATTGGAAGATAGAGTAACTCGATGGACGTGCCCTATACTGGTGTCTGAATCCTATGACGCAGAGTCAGAAGAGTTAGACCGTTCTTCTTTATCGGACTCAGAAACATCTAGGGTTAACCTAATCCATGCTTTATTTTATTGTAATATTGCAACGACTTTTCTTTTGGGGTAGGTATACGAATAGGAGTTCATCTATCTTTACCACCATTGAGGCCAGATTTGAAATTATAGCCTATCTTTTGCATGATGTTCTTAGATTGTTAACTGTAATAATGTAGTTGAAGTCGCCTGCTATCGTTTTCAGAATCACTATCGAATGTAGCCTTTTGATTCAATTCTTTGCTAAAAAGGATATGATGTTCATCTTTCTTCTGGGAAGGAACTAGAAAGAATGAGTTTTGCATTGATTCGAGTGATACTTCATTCCGGAGAGGTTGAACTGGTCCTAAGGTAAGGGGTTCGAAATTATCCAAGATTTCTAGATAATCTTGTGTGTAATAATTGACATCAACATACTGCAAAGGAGACGCTACTTTATTGATACTTGCATCAATATTTACAATAGTGTTTTTAACCATAGCCGATGGCTCGCCAAGTTTAATAACAAGAGGAGGAGAAATAGAAGGCTTGTTATGACGAAGATCGATAACAAGAGGCTCAAAAGAGGTGAGCTCACTATGCTTCATCTTTTCAGCAGGAGGATGCTTGGTAGAAGGAGAGAGATTAATGGTCAATATCTGAGAAGACGAGGGACGAGAAGTGCGTCCCTTGAATGGAATCACCAGAACCTCATCCAGACTCTCTTTCTGGTCTTCTTCGGTGTCCACAACCAGTACGACTTTCATGAACTCTTCTTTATACATTCGAGAATCTGTATAATATGCTTCGATGCCTCGAAAGGGATTAAGATCAGCCACTTCCTTTTGTACTTCTCGATTATCATCAACATATTTAAAGCATTGATTGAGGTAGATGACACGATGTTATGTTTATGCAACCATGGCCTTCCTACGGAGATGTGATTGTCAATCACATGGAAGGTAACCTTCGTACGGAGATTGCTAATTTAGACTTTGAGGCGAATCTTTCCCAGAGGTTCGCTTCTTTCAGAATTAAACCCTAGAATAGTCGCGATTGTTGTAGAGAGATTATGGACTGGGATTTTAAGTGCATCCAACAAAGTTTTCGGTATAATATTGAGTGCAGATCCTGGGTCAACTAGAATGCGATCGACTTTCATTGTATTGACATACCCTGTATAGTAGAGAGGTCGGTCATGTCGATTGTCCTCTAGAAACATATCATCTTGAGTGAAGATGATATTAGGAATCAGTTCCATTACACTATGACAGTGAGAACATGCCACGGGTTCCCCGTCTAGTTTCTTGAGATGTGCCAGACAAGCATCGGCGTGCATTAAAGCCTCATTTAATGTTTCTCAAGTTTCCTTCGAGAGACACAGGAGTTCGAAAATCGATAATCGTGCTGGAGTATTGGCTAATTGAGCCAATATGTTAAAATTATACGTCTTTTTGAGTCCCTGAAGTGAAGTTTTCTTCAAACTTTTATCAAAGCGAGTCACCTGTTTGCCTTTGTCAACTGCTGTCGGTTTGGGAGGAACAGGTCCCGCTTGGGGCGATGATGTCGAAGGAACATTGGATTCAGGAAGAGAAGATGTCGGTGGGGCATCATAGAAAGGAAGAGGGGGAGTGACAATATTTTCCTATCCCTCTGGATAGTCTCTGAGATAGAGTCTCCCAGATCTAGTACCAGTCATGGCTTCTTCTTCTAGGACAGGTGAGAGGAAAACCATGTTGCAATCCTTCATTCGTGTCTTGCTCCTAGAAGACTTCTTTTGGAGAGATGAATGATCTGAATCCTAAGCCGACACGGGACTGGTTGTTCTGAAGACGTAGACAAAGAGGTATCGGAGACCCTTTTCCATTGTTCAAGCCAGGGGCTTTCGGTAAATCATATCCCATCTTTATCATCAGTTCGTGAGACTGCTAACTATAACGATAAAATTTTTGCTGGTACTTGATTTCTGGCTTTGGTACTACCGTCTTGGAAGAAGAAAGTTAAGCCGCTGCTGGAACGAATGTAGTATCCAAAGGTGGAAGATGATCACCTAGTTATGACATATGGTACGACTTGTACTTGGCTGCCTTTCTTGACTTGTTAGAAGAAGCAGGTGTCTTAGATTCAAAATCGACAACTAAGTTAGGGTGAATCAACATGATTTCTCCTTTGTCGGTTGATAGAGGTACAAGACCGTCACTTTGTGCGAGCGAAAGGTTGACGATCTCCAAAGTAGCTTTTGGAATATGGATGACTCTATCATGAACCAATTGAGCAGGGAAGTCATCTAACTGTAGAGAGACGACGTTCGCAGTCACTGTCTTCTCGTCTTGTTGGAGAGTGATCGCTTTGGCATTGATCAACTCCTGAATCTTTCCCTTAAGTACGTAGCACGTCCTGGTTGGAAGCCCCAAGAACCTATGATACATACAATATTTAGGATTGTCTCCCTGCCGTAGCCTATATATATCCTCTATTCTCTGGCCGCCATATTACTGATCAAAAATCTGAAACTTTCTCTAAATTCGTGATTCACGTAAGGAGAGAAAGAGAGGGCTGCCAAGGAGAAGAAAAGGTTGGGAGATCGTCGCCCACACGACGTCCAACTCGAGGAAGGAATACGTGCAGAAGATCTTGGGGTCGTCCGCTCGAGATTGCCAGGAATTACTTGTCTTCTTTCCACCGCAGGTATAATTTGTGAACCCTAGTTTCCGCCTATGAAGGGTTAGAACACGTATTAGATCTGTTTAACTTTTTATCGATTAATACGCACACCAAAGGAATGGTCCTAGGAATCTCCAGTTCCATCAATTGGTATCAGAGCCACTTTGGATCTACGTATTGATTGATACGTCCATGTTGTCCAATAAAACCTGTGCTGTGTAATAGTCGATAGATGTAGATCTGTTCCAACTCGGTTTTGTAGGCATCTTAGATCCAACTATTATGGTCCAATGTATGTTTTTTGATTGTGTTGTTTAAATCACGGACATGTCGTGGATGTTGTTGTTGCTGTGGATGTAATTAAAATCACGAGGGTTGATCGTGCTTATTATTTTAATTTTTCAATCTAGATTATGTGTGAACTCCTTCGGGAGACATAGGATTGATGTAATTTTAATTATTTTTGATCAATCGTGATAGCGGTGGTGGCTGTTTCTGACGCCGGACGAGATGCTGGTTTTAAGCAGTCTAGAGGCAGACAGATGATTTTCGATGAAGGAATCGACAGCCAAAACCTTTATATAAAAAAATATAGATCTGCGCAGCGCCAGATTTTGGATTCGGACAGTTGAGGACGGAGCAGCAAAGATGACCATAATAGTTGGATATTTTCTCTTATTTTTGTCATTTTGTTTTTTTTGATTATGCATGTTTATTATTGTGTGGTTATTTTTTTTGAAAAACCAAGCCTACATTAATAATGGACAACATGGACATAATATCAACTAGTAGAAAAACTCTCATTGTTAAATAACTAAGTGGGAGAGGATTTTTATTTAGTATAAATCCTATGGTCTCCATTACTGGTTTGTAGGTGATGTAATTATACTTGCGTGTTGGCTTTAGTGCTTTCCTCCATATCGGATGAGTATAATTATGGATCACCAGTATAAACTTTCTTAGGGATAATTGTAGAAAGTTACCTAGTATGTGTTCACTTCTCCATCTGAAGGAACTCATTACAAGGTAATGGACTTAGTATTAAGTAATGGTATACACTTAGATACAAATAATGGTATCCTCTCCATCGGAGTCACTGCTATTATTTGTATGACCAGAGCAAGACTAGCATATTAATTTTATTTGTCATAAAGTTATATTGATATGATAGTAAAATTAATAAGAAAACTTTACTTAAACAAAGTTGAATTTGTATACGTCCACACTATCGTGGCATGCTAAATTCATGGTGTTCAAGGTGTTGGTGAATTTCTTATTATTGTTTTGAGGGAATCAATATTTAGTTAATTCAAAAAGTTTTTTTTGTCCTACATAATTTTATTTATGTGATTCTCAGGATTTTAAAAATGGGTTCTTTCAGTCCACTTATGGTGATTCTTAAAGAAAACAAACTTACTGGACCTAATTATATTGACTAGAAACGTAATTTGGACATTGTTCTGACTGCTGAGGAGTACAAATATGTACTTGTTGAGGAATGCCCACCTAAGCCTGATGCTAACTCTGATGAAGAGGTCAAAGAGGCTTATAAGAAGTAGAAAAAGGCAGATGAGATGGCGCGGTATTACATTCTGGCATCTATGTCAAATATACTGCAACATCAGCATCAGGCCATGGCCACAGCTTATGACATGATGTATAACCTCAAGGAACTCTTCGGACATCAGAGTAGAGCAGCTAGGCAGTTTGCTATAAAATATTTGATGAATACAAAAATGGCTGAGGGTACACCAGTAAGGGATTATGTTCTCAAGATGATGGGTCATCTGAATGAGATGGAGATCCTTGGAGCTGAAATCGATGGAGAATCCCAGGTCGATATCATTCTCAAGACTCTGCCTAAAAGTTTTGACAATTTCTGCCTTAATTACAACATGACAAAAGGTTGTATAGTTTGGCAGAACTTGCAAAAGAGCTACAGGATGCTGAATCTCTCTTTAGGCAGTGTGGTCATGTTTTTGTTTCTGAAAAGGCTTCTACTTCTAAGCCAAAATGCGGTAAGAAGAAGAATAACATTCAAAAAAAGGCAAACTTAGCAAAGAAGGGCATGGGACCTCAAGACGCGGTGAAAAAGCCGAAAGGCAAATGTTTCAAGTGCAAAGGGTCAGGACATTGGAAGACTGATTGTCCACTTCTCAAACAAGGGAACAAAGAAGGTATATCTCATTTACTAGTAGTTGAAACATGTTTAGCGGTGTTATCTACCGGCACCCGGTGTGTAGATACAGGACCCACTAATCATGTCTGCAATACATTACAGGGGTTCCAGGAAACCAGACGACTCAGTGATGGAGAGATATGTTTGTTCATGGGTGATGCTACAAAAGTATCGATCGTTGCATTAGGAGATGTTACTTTATCTTTTGGTAGAAATAAGTCTTTGACATTGAGAGATTGTCTTTATGCTCCTTCACTTAGAAGGAATTTAGTTTCTGTTTCTATGTTAGTTAAGGATGGATATTCAGTTTATTTTAATGACAATATTGTTATTAGAAAGAATAAACATTTTATCTGTTCTGGTGCATTGGTTGATAATTTGTATGTCATTAATCCTATTTCGTCCATAATGTAACTTATGGAAATGAATAATATGTTATATAACTTAAATAAGAGAAAAGAACCTTCTTGTATGAACCAAACATATCTTTGGCACTTGCGATTGGGGCATATTAACCTAAGAAAGATTCAAAGACTGGTTGAAGATGGACCTTTGAGTTCATTGGAAGTGGAGGCACTACCAGTCTGTGAATCCTGCTTGGAAGGTAAAATGACAAAAGGCCTTTTACGGCAAAAGGGTATAGGGCCAAAGATGTGTTGGAATTGGTTCATTCTGATTTATGTGGACCCATGACTATCCAAGCTAGAGGTGGCTTTGAATATTTTGTCACATTTATTGACGATTATTCAAGGTATGGATACATTTATTTGTTGCGCCGTAAGTCTGAGTGCTTTGAGAAATTCAAAGAGTACAGGGCTGAAACGGAGAAACGTTATAAAAAATGTATCAAGTCATTACGATCAGATCGTGGTGGCGAGTTCCTCTTTGGAGAGTTTAGCGATTATTTATCAGAGGCTGGGATTGCATCCCAATTGACTGCACCTGGAACGCCCCAACAGAATGGTGTAGCCGAAAGAAGGAATAGAACTCTTATGGAGATGGTTAGATCAATGATGAGTTATTCGAATTTGCCAGATTCATTTTAGGGATATGCCTTAGAGACTGCAGCTTATATTTTGAACTTGGTTCCTTCTAAGTCAGTACCTCTTACTCCTACTGAGCTGTGGATTGGGCGTAAGCCTAGTCTGAAACATGTTCGCATTTGGGGTAGTCCAGCACATGTGCTGAATGGGAAAGCAGATAAGTTGGAATCTCGTACAGAAGTACGCTTGTTTGTAGGCTATCCAAGAGGAACGAAAGGAGATTTATTTTATAGTCCTAAGGATCAGAAGGTCATTGTTAGCACCAATGCCCGATTCTTAGAGAAAGACTATGTGATGAACCATAAACACACAAGTAGAGTTGTTTTAGAAGAACTGAGATGTGAGACACCAAGTACTTCAGTACCAACAGTACAAGAGGATGAACCACAAATAACTGCACAACGTGTCACAAATGTTACACCACAACCGATAGTACCTCGTCGTAGTGGGAGGATTGTGATACAACCTGATAGATATATGTTCTTGGGAGAGTCGTCAGACTTCGTTCCTGAGGAACAAGATTATGATCCCTGTACCTACAATGAAGCACTCCAAGATAAAGATGCAGAGTCTTGGCAAAAAGCAATGATATCTGAAATAGAATCTATGGATTCTAATCAGGTCTGGGAGCTTGTAGAACCATCCGTTGGTGTAAAAGCCATTGGATGCAAGTGGGTCTATAAGAGAAAAAGAGGATCAGACGGTAAGGTTGAAACCTTTAAAGCTCGGCTTGTAGCAAAAGGTTTTACTCAAAGAGAGGGTATCGATTATGATAAAACCTTTTTTCCTGTTGCCATGCTTAAGTCTATCCGGATTCTTTTATCAATTACAGCTCATCTCGATTATGAGATTTGGCAAATGGATGTCAAGACAGCTTTCCTTAATAGAAGTCTTGAGGAAGACATCTATATGAAGCAACCAGACGGGTTCATTGAAAAGGGCCAGGAGCATCTTGTTTGTAAGCTCAAGAAGTCCATTTATGGACTTAAGCAAGCTTCCAGATCTTGGAACATATGTTTTGATCAGGTGATAAAATCCTATGGATTTGATCAATGTCAGGATGAATCATGTGTATACAAAAAATGTGACAAAAACGTGGTGGTGTTCCTAGTACTTTATATGGATGACATCTTGTTCATTGGAAACAATGTGAAGGTGTTATCTGATGTAAGGGTATGGTTATCCAAACAGTTTGATATGAAGGACTTGGGAGAAGTAGGTCACATCCTTGGGATCAAAGTTCTACGAGATCGTAAGAAAAGGATGTTGGGCTTATCCCAAGCTTCCTATATCGATATTCTACTAACTCGTTTTAGTATGCAAAATTCTAAAAAAGGTTTCTTATCTTTTAGACATGTAATTGCTCTATCAAAGGAGCAGTGTCTGAGGACACCTAAAGAGATAGAAAACATGAAGGCAGTTCCTTATGCTTCAGCAGTAGGAAGCTTAATATATGCAATGCTATGTACGAGACCAGACATCTGCTTTGTCGTAGGCATGGTCAGCAGATATCAGTCTAACCCAGGACAAGAGCACTGGACTGCCGTAAAGCATATTTTGAAGTACCTGAAAAGGACTAAAGAGTATATGCTAGTTTATCAGGCAGATAGTTTAGTTCCCTTGGGGTATACAGACTCAGATTTTCAGTCAGATAGGGATTCCAGGAAATCTACCACAGGTTATGTGTTTACTTTGGAAGGTGGAGCCATTGTGTGGAGGAGTATCAGGCAAAAATGTATTGCTGATTCTACCATGGAAGCCGAGTATGTGGCAGCCTCTGAGGCAGCCAAAGAAGCGGTTTGGCTCAGAAACTTTTTGTTGGACTTGGATGTGGTACCTAGTTTGCCTAAGTCTATTACACTTTATTGTGATAATAGTGGTGCAGTTGCAAACTCGAAGGAACCACGAGCCCATAAGACAGGCAAACATATTGAGCGCAAGTACCACCTGATACGAGATTTCATAAAAAAAGAAAAAGTTGTTGTTATCAAGATAGCATCAGCCGACAACCTAGCTGATCCCTTTACAAAGAGCTTACCAGCTAAGGCTTTTGACAGTCATGTTGAGGGAATGTGAGTCAGATGTGTAGCAGCATGGCTTTAAGTATAAGTGGGAGATTTGTAACAGTATACTGAAAAGCAATGCTTTGAGTATAAGTGGGAGATTGTTAGGGTTATATACTAAAAGCATCACTTTTGTAGTAACTTTATTTCCTTAAATTTTGAATGAGAATCATATGGACAAATGTTTGCATATTGTATTTGTTGCAAGTGTTAATGCAAATGTCTAATATTCTATATTGTAGATAATATGGTGTGTGGTGTCACACAGAAGATCATATTATCAGTTTCCTATGGAGTATATAAATAGTTCACAACCTAGATGGACTTGGACAATCTATTGGAAAGGTTGTAGTGTAATCTGGTATTAGTCTATCTTAACTATAGGTTTATACTAGTACACTTTGTGTGTATTGAACAGGACCACTTGAGGTTGTTCTCTTTGTACTGACTACATAAGAGAACAAACACCTCTGTTATTATGGATGCTTGTGCTCTTAATCCGGATATAATAACGGACATGTATATGCAGTGTGCAATACTTTGACTCATAAAAGAGTGAGATTCATTATGGATCAACAACCTCTATGAATTGGGTAATAACATTGTATATAAGATGGGCTGTTGATTATAAATGGAATCCATGTCCCGATACATCGGGTTTAAGATGTCCTCTTAAGGAGCTCATAAGGATTGTCATGTAAACCCTGCAGGTGGATTATATCCGATATGACAAATAAAGTTGAGCGGTACTACTTAAGGATAAAAGATGTCGAATCAATATAGTTGTCAGTAACTTAATTTGATCGACGGGCATACGATATCTTAACATGGGGAGCCAAACGAGCATATAATAAAAGGAGCCCACAAACATAATTTGGTATTAGGGAGGTAGTGCAACAATAGCTCATTAGTGGACCGAGCTATTGTTAATGGGCCTGGATTGTGTGTTCGGGCTGAACACGGGATATCCAGATCCGTTAGGAGGCCTAACCCTAATTTCTTCTCATGGTCCCTGTCGTAGCCTATATATATCCTCTATTCTCTGGCCGCCATATTACTGATCAAAAATCTGAAACTTTCTCTAAATTCGTAATTCACGTAAGGAGAGAAAGAGAGGGCTGCCAAGGAGAAGAAAAGGTTGGAAGATCGTCGCCCACACGACGTCCAACTCGAGAAAGGAATACGTGCAGAAGATCTTGTGGTCGTCCGCTCGAGATTACCAGGAATTACTTGTCTCCTTTTCGTCGCAGGTATAATTTGTGAACCCTAGTTTCCGTCTATGAAGGGTTAGAACACGTATTAGATCTGTTTAATTTTTTATCGATCAATACGCACACCAAAGAAAGGGTCCTGGGAATCCCCAGTTCCATCATGTCAGTCTTACCTACTTCATCTGGTCATTTAGCTTCAGACAGTTGAAGTTTGTTGCTCTTGATTAGACAATCAAAGATACTCAGAATGTCATTCTCGTCAAAGGAGTACTCATTCTTGGGAGTGGTGCTCTATGTGGAGGTGTCGTCGTTATAGGTGTCGGCTGTCCCAAGTTGATAGCTAAGGCTTCTTTGTCTTTACGATTGTTCTGACAACCACCGCTGTTAGCAATAGAATGCTCATCTTTGTCAAGATTAGGCACCTGGATGCCTAGCTGCTTGAATTTATCGATATTATCTTCAGCTGCCCTAGTACTTACTATAAAGGAGGCCCAATCTTGGAATTGTGTGGGCCTGGTCTACATGCTAACTATAGGTAACAAGTTTGGTTAGTATGTATCTATAGTCAATGCATCTAGAGTCCCCAAAGATATTTTGAGTGCTTCGCGACTGAAGTTCTCTATGAAACGTTTGACACTTTCATTAGACCTTTGCTTGATCTTGATAAGGGCCAACATGGTCATGTCGTTTGTTCCCTCATAGAACCGTTCCAGGAATATTTGTTTCAGTACTGCAAAAGATGTTATGCAGCCATCTGGCAAGCTATGATACCAGTCATAGGCTACGCCTGCCAAATACCCGATGAATACTCTTGTGAGTAGAGCATCATTCTGTTGAAGCTGGTCAGTCATCACCTCAAAATGATTGAGATATTGACTCGGAGATGAACTGTCATCAAATAGCATTATGGTTGGCGGCTTGTACTTGGGTAGAAATGGAACTTCCTTCCATACTACGGGATAGGGTTGTTTGATCCCTAACTTTTTTAGACCATCCTTTTGCTTAAAAGCTTCAAACTAAATTTGTCGAAGCTTGACTGCCTCGAGTGGGTCCCTTGATGCTTGAGGAGCAGTAGATTGGTTTGATGTGTTGGGAGGTGGAACCGTATGATATGTACCACCCCTAGTACTAGACTGACTTGGAGTAACCTGCGATGGTATGGTAGCATTGAGAGGAGATTGTACCCCCAAACCGGTGTTGATAGGTACAGATGCTGCTATGTGTTCTTAAGTTGGAATTGGATTCGCAACAGGTGGAAAAGTATGTTGTGCTACAATCACGGCATACATACTTGTAACCATTTCAGCCATAGTTTTCAAGTTGGCCTCCAAGGCAGCGATTCGATGTTCTTGATTGGCGGAGATGGAAGCATCTTGTTCCTCATTAGTGACATAGGCAGTCACTTCTTTAGCTACCGAAGATGAACTGGTGGATAGGATAGTCCGACCAGACTCTTCACTATCGGTATCGAAGTCAGGTAGAGAGCTACCCCCAAGATGAGTAGTAGAAAGATTCCTTTGACCGAGGAAGTCTCCAAGATGAGAAGTGAGAAGATTCCTTTCACCGAGGAAGTCTCGCCTTCTTGATCTTGTGTTTTGGTAGACTCCTTCGTCAGAGTCACAGATTCGATCAAGGTATTGCTGACTAGGATTGCGGGATGTATTACATCTTGGAAATTTTCTACCCCCAGTAATGTGGGATGTTATGTTGACCGAAGCATACAACAATTCATCTTCGTCTACCATAACTAGTTCAGGAGTTCGAGTGTAATTCAATCGATCAAAGATAGACCGTTTGGCTGATTGACAACATCACTTGATTACTATCTCAGGGTGCTGACAATAGTGATGTTCCTGATGTGGAGTTACAGGTGTACGAGATGGTCATGTAATCTTCTGCTTTTGTACAAGAAGATTATGGAGATCGGTTACAGAGGAGAAGGTGGAGACACACATTCCCTGATTATGTTAGGAACATGATTCTTGCTCTTGAGATTATGTCCCCTAAGTGTACAGGGAAGTACTGAGCTCATTGGCATAGGTGAAAGGATTCTTGATCTTAGAAGCCTTCACTGTACACAATTTGGTAGATGGTGCAGATTGTTCTTGGCGCATCATATGACTTGATGAGGTTGGTTCTATTCTGCGCTTGTTGAGGTAAGTGTTCATGTCAGTATTATGCACCATTTGCCTATCTGTATGAGACACCATCAGTCTTCCATGTCTTGACCTTAATATGCGCAAAGTAGGGAGAGCCTGGCTTTGGCTTGATTGGCGCTGGCCAGCTTGATGAAGAGTGGGCAAGATATCACATTGTTCCAGCACATTTGGCATGGTGCAGATAGGCAGGAGGAAGTGAACTTTGAGTAGAGTCTTTTTTTTGGCATCGATTTGATTGTCTCTACCAAGAGAAGTAGAGTTTCTACTCAGAAGTGTTCTTGCATTGATTGGCACAAAGGCACAATCAGATGTATTTTCTATCGAGTCCAGCACTGGAGAAGGATAGGGAGAGGCTATAGGGCACTTTCCCTTATTCTGTACAGGGGCAATGATATGTAGATTCTTCACCAAGTTTGAAACTGAGGAGGAGTGAGGAGTAGCCACAGGGCGATGTATCTTGATTTGCGTTGAGGTAGTAGTTGGCACGGTCTTCCCCAAGTTTAGAACTGGAGAAGAATAAGAAATAGCCACATGGTGCTGTCCCTTGATTGGCGCCGAAATAGTAATTAGCGCGCTATCTACCAAGTTCAGAACTGGTAGAGTAGCCACAGAGCATTTTCCCTTGTGTTTGCGCAGGAGCTATGATTGGTGCACTGGAGGACTTTGGAGTCCAGATGGCATGAGTCTTCCTATCTTTAGAGACAACAAAGGATGCACGCTTGGCACCCCTAGCGCCAATCATGGCTTCATAGGCTGTTTGGTCGACTTTCACAACCAAAGTATTCTACGTCGTGCCGACCGACGCAACATTGCATTGAATTGTCACTTTCTCGTCAGAGAAGAAATTATCTCCAGCAGAGTTGCCATTTTGTTTGTGAGAACAAAAGTTTTCCAAAAAATAGTTTACAAACTAAAAAAAAGTACAATAGTATAATTTGATTCTGGAAAAGTACAACTGTAGGAATCTTAACAGAAGACGATCACTTTATCCCTTGGATGATGCGATGTCGAAGAAGAAAGCCTTTAGAGAGTGTTGCAGCAACTTAGTCAGGAGATTATGATCATTAATAATGCTTGTAAAGTGATTTGAACTCTACTTATAGAGTTTTGAGATAACTGTTAAGTAGTTATCCAAGCTGGCGCACACTTATAATTGGCCGCGCCATCATCCATTCTTGTGAACATTTGGCTTAACTGCTTGGGACACGTGGCATTCTGTGAGAGAGATGCGCTTGGCCGTAGGCAGTAGCACGTATACGTTCTTCGAGATTATTGGCATGCGTGCCACATCTTCTAATTGCTTCTGGATGATGATTTGATTAATTGGCGCTTGATTTGATGGATAGCGCATACCATGTGCTATCTTTGGAAAAGTGCTAGTTAACTGAAACTGTGAAGTACTGCCTACTTTGTGCCAACTCTGCGTGGCGCATAGTAAAAGACAACTTCAATAATGACAACTCTGAAAATTCCCCTCGAGTGTTGTGCACATTGGATTCGAGAATATTTTTCTCGACATGACGTGCTGTCAGTCATGATGACAGCCGTTTGGCTTCTCGAGGAAGATGGTCGCATGACAGCTAGCACCATGTAAAGTTTAGCGTCATCTGATCTAGTGCGCCATCTGATCATGGCACCACTTGATGATTTGGGCATGGCGCCAACAATAAATGGTGCATGGTAATATTTTATATATTTTGAGCTTCTACAGTGGTAAATATATTGTTAAGAAATTAGTAAAACTAATAGTAAGCAAATTTCCTATTAACATAGACAATTGTTAACTCGTGGTGACAGAATGTGGAGACAATCAAATCTTTGCTAATAGTAAGCTAGCAGAATGATTTTCGTAGATGATTTTAGTAACTAACAGTAAGCTAGAAGTCTTTTAGTAAGCTAACTAAATCTTTGGTAACAGTAACTAAAATAATATGGAGACAATCAAATGATATTAATCAATAATATGGCAACAGAATGTTGTTAAGAAAAATTCGGTAATAATATTTTATTAGAGACAATCAAATTAACTCTTAGATTGTTAGATTTTTCTTCGCTTTTTTTTTTTAAATCTGCAAGAAAATAAAATATAAATTAAAGGTTACCGGCCTCCGGAGGAATCGTGCACGTAGCACTGTCCTAAGAGTTCATTCGGATCTATGTGCAGACTTTGTCTGAATGCTCCTAGTGGTAAAATTTCTGCTCCACCGGTGTCTCCTTGTCGCACACGACGTAGAGAGAGTGATGCTCGACTTAGCTCTGCCCATAGCAAAAATGAAGAACAAACAAAAACTTTGAGGAGACAAGAAATTGATAGAGTTTTCATATAGGATTTTCAGTGTAAGAAGAAGGTATGAGATGGGCCTCAATATATAGGCCGATTTGTAACGTATAAAAATAATGGAGAATAATTACTGAAATAAAAAGCCAATTAACCAGCCTATTGAAGGATCCGAACGTTATACAAGAAATTACATGTGCAACATGTGGTTCATTGAACCTGGAAATAGATTTGGGTAGCAAACGTTACAAAAATTAAATGAATTATAACGGTCAAAAATTTGAAGGAGCAGAAAGATTTTTAGGGTCTCAATCCGAACCCAAAGAGAAAATCGAATCGGCATTCGACGTCCGCAGTTGTGGACACGTACTCGCACCCGTTGCGCGTGCCGAACCAAACCAAACCAAACCAAACCAAGCCAGGCCGGACGGCGGCGGCGCACATATATACAACACATGAAACCTCCAATTGTATACCGATGGTATATTGCCGATATAATGGCCAAGGAAAAAACAATTAGGAAACCCTAGTTTATGATTATTTTTTTTTATCTAATTGTGGGTCCTATACGAGATATTTGGTAGTGTCACTAGTCTCTTCATATCCAGGGTAGTTTGTAGGTTAGTTCTTTGTGTCAAGAAATCCATGAAAACATCATTAGTTGTAAGTCTTGATCCATTTACAATATCTCATGAGAGAGAAGCTTATATGATAATCGAGACACGTAAATCGAGATGAGAAACAACTAAGACCAGGGGCGGATCCAAGGTTGGGATGCACCCCAAAAAACATTACATTTTTTCTTCCATATAATTTTTTTTAATTTTTTATATAGATTTATCTACTTCCAGTCCACCCAAAATTTTGGTAGTCCCTTCCAGTCATTTTCAAATGCTGCATATCAATGCATATAAATTTGAAATATATGATCATGAAAGTAGTAAACGATACATAGTGGATTTAGAAAATAGAACGTGTACGTGTTATCGCTGGCAACATACACTTTTACCATGTGTACATGCTTATTTTTTTTTATCAATCTAGTAACTTGCAAGTAGAAAGCTATTATCCTGAACAATTTTTTGTTGAAAAGCTTAAAAGTGTATATGCGCCATGTATGCAAGCGATTCCATCTCCATATACTCCAGAAGCTGAATTGGTAAGAGGTGAAATTGGAGTACCAAACGTTGGACGTAGAGCCGGCAGACCCAAAAAAAATTATTTTTTGACAAGGGAGCTGGGGACAAGAGATCTTCATTGCAGCAACTGCGGGGGCATTGGACACAACAGAAGAAAGTGTACGAGAGCACCAAATTTGGGTTACATTAATATTAGATTGTAAATAGTTTTTACACATCCACTACATCAAAGTCAATAATCACCTCTATGCATCCTATCATAGTGTCTACGATCGACTGGCCTAAGACCTAGTCTAGTCCACCTAGCCGTTGTTTGCTCCGGTGTCTCCCCTGGCAATGGCTGATAGTCATCGTCGGCCTCTTCTGTAGTGGTCTGGGTGTAAGACGGTGGCGGTGTGTCAAATATTGTCCTGCAGGTATCCTCAGCAAAAGACCACCAATCAAAATCATCGGTGTCTGACGGCGGCAAGGTCGGCCGCGAAGGATATTCCCATGACCCCGCGTTCCACTTTCGATGAAGCTGTGACAAAGTCATCTCCTCCTGCGACTCAAGGCCTCCCATCAAATACACCGGTGGTTGTGATGCACTAAGGCCAGCAACGAGTATACGAGAATCCCATGGCGACTAGGACTGCTCCGGCTGACATGGCTGCGAAGGGCCCTCCCCGGCATATGGATGTGACGAGCCCTCTCCGACATATGGATGCGACGGGCCCTCCCCGACATATGGATGATGTGACGAGCCCTTCCCGGCATATGCATGCGACGGGCCCTTCCCGACATATGGATGATGTGACGAGTCCTCCCCGGCATATGGATGATGTGACGAGCCCTCCCCGGCATATGCATGCGACGGTCCCTCCGCCGAACCCTCTCTCCAACGACGTGGGTGTCTCTGTTGGACATGACCAATAGGCTGATCCTCGGGGATCTCCAATGGTGGCACAAGGGGCATATGCGATCGACGGAGCGTTTGCGTCGATGACTGTACCAGCGAATGTAGATCGGCTGAGGGGTCCTGGGAAGTGGCTTCCCATTGCTTTGGCTAAAATGGAAAATATACTTGTGTTTAATGCAACATAGACATGTATATATCATTGTTTGTTTGATTTAGATTTATACACATACCATCGTATTTACTTGCATGGTCCTGATACGATGACTAAAATCATTTATTGCTCGTTGAGTAACCAGAGCCTCCTCAAATACATATTGGCGATTCTGGATGCGTGGAACACCATACTAGATCAAGAAGTGATATGTGCCATAAACTGCAGTCATTGTACAAAATTAAAATAAAAGTTTTACTAGAAATTTGACCTTATCTATAAGTATTATAATTTGTAACTTACAGTCATTGTCATCATCCACAACTGCTGACATGTGGGTCCCCCTCCTATCCTAGACAATGTAACTAAATTCGCGCTCTGAGTCGTGATCTTCCAATACTAGAGGGCAGAGGGTCTAACGGTATGACTTGTTTCAACCCTAACTGTCGCAGGACACGATCAGCGGGATAAAACATAATGTACGAATTGTACATGACATAATATCTATGTCTACTACTCTCAACAATATAATCATCCACCTCCTGCGGGCACGATTGAGGAGTCCAGTTTACCTACGTCACATTAAAATATTATAGTTCATATTGTATCGACAAAGCTAAAAGTGAAATGTAATTAAGATAAAATATTTACCTCGGGGGAGACTATTGTATCGAAGTTATTTCGATAAATGGATACCACTTTTGTAAGACAGTGAGCGATATCCGTATTGTCGGAGTTCTATCTAACTCCTGCCAGAAAGATCCGCTGGCCTAGTGGGATGCGGCTAAGTGGCCGACCGATAAAAAAATGTTCATATGACCATAGCTGCAGATCAAAAATATTTGCGGTGTAAAAATATGTATAATAGACTTAAAAAATTTACTCGATTTGTCAATTGTACCTGTATGAGAGTAACACAGCCAGAGATACCCCGATGCAAACTTTCCCCTTCTCTAACAGAAATAAAAGTAGTCATCAAACTGTAGAGATAGGCCAAGACTGCTGCACCCCAGGAATATGGTGTACGACTGCCCAAGTTTTCAAAAAATGGCAGCAAATAAGCGGAAACCTTGTTTGTCGACCCATCAAGAAATAATATACACCCACAGAGGCTTAATAAGTAGGCTCTGGTGCAGCACATTACCTAAAAATGATAATATTTGCTGGTATTAAATTGGAATATTACAATTCAAGTGTACAAAATATGTATAACGTACCCGCGCGTCATCTGGAGTAACATGCTCGGAGACGATGTGATCAATATGCTAGAAATTGGCACGAAGCCAAGTAAGCTTGATACCAGCACTGCGACCTTGATCTGGTGCTGGATCACGTCCTAGATACTTCCTGATGAGGCCCCCACATGTGCACTCTCATCAAAATAGAGAGGGGTACCATTAATCGGTAACCCCAAGATCATCGCCACGTCAGCCAATGTAACGCCCCAGTCTCAAAATACGTAGGACCAAGTATGTAAACATGCCAGCTATATACATACGAACTACAGGGCCTTGTATGTATACATAAGCTGTAAAATACAGTAAACCACAACTAACTAATCTCATCCACAAAATATAAGAATAAAAGATATCATATAATTAACTATGAATTGTCATTGGTACATGTAGTTGGGCGGAGACAAATCCACTACCAACTATGAAAAGAAATACATGATATACAAAAGAATAATTTTTGGCGAGCGAAGTGAAGACGATCAAAGTGCAATCATTCTCGGAGAACTAGTGATGATCATGGCCACGGCTAGAACACCTGCGAAAGACAAGAGCACACACCTGGCGAGATAACCAGGTCCTCAGAGGGACATAACAAAACACATAATATCATGCCCTAAACTGAATAATAAAAGCTCAACAGAAAAGTATATATGACTAAACAGACAAAGGTCCTTAACCATTCTATGTAAATATGCATTTTGAAGACAACGTTCCACACAAGGGCTTCCGAGACTAGAAATACGGCGCGTTAGCGTTTCAACCGAGGTACTAGTGGCATCTAGAGGAAAATAAATAAATGCATGGCATACTTGTCTCTCGGGTGAGTCACTAACGGCAGCTAGAGGAAAGTAAATGCACGGCACATTTGTGTTTCAACCGAGGCACTAGTGGCATCTAGAGAAAAGTAAATAAGTGCACGGCATACTAGCTCTCGGTTGAGTCACAATTGACAGCTAGAGAAAAGTAAATGTGTGAAAGCCCCTGCGCCTAATAACTGTCTTCCCCCTCCCCATGCACTACTCGTGCTAAATCCATACCACGATATTTCTAATAACTGCTAAGTCTTCTAGGCAACTATATTAGCAATTATATCCTAACGCTCGTCCTGTACGTACCGATGTACGGTCGATACACAAGTCTGAATCTATATGAGACACGTGACATCGTGGCACATAGGTGTCGGGCCAATGAATGCGGCACAAACAAAGGTGGTCCCTTAACTCTGTGCCAAATGCATAAAGTATAATAATTTGCAACTACATATGGTTTTGAAAGAACAACTTATAAGAAATAAAACATGCATGATATTGAGCAAGAAATTAAACAGTAAACACAAGGTGTCTTGCCTGGTAGTGACTCCTGGCGTGGTGTGATGCTCATGGTGGCACAACATATGGCTTCGGTGATACAACTACGCAAGACGGACTCCAATGACGGCACGGACTGTTCCATCGGGTCCAGAAATATCGAATTAGTTAGGGTTGTCAGGAGGAAGGATATAATTGGCAAAAGAATAGGAAAAATGGGACTAGTCGAGGGCATGAAGAATATCAAAGGAAATTGGCTAAGTAATATATATACAATTTTAGAAACTATTTATAATCCTTGAAAAATATTCTTACTATCCCAAAAATATTTACAAGTAGTTATATGTAATAATCATTTTAGGCTAAAAACTCTCCAGTTGCAAAAATAGAATTTAAAAAAAAAGAAGAAGGAAAAACTATATATATATATATATATATATATATATATATATATATATATATATATATATATATATATATATATATATATATATATATATATATATAAACCTCTTTAGATAAATGTATATAAACCTCTTTAGATGTAAACAAAAAAAATATAAACCTCTTTAGATAAATATGCAAAATACTAAAAATTTATTCTATAATTTGGAAACTATATTTCTATGGTCAAAATATGAATAACACAGAATATTTATTATAGGGTTAAAATTAAATTTGAAATCTATTGCTAGAGTCAAGTCAAATCTGGTATTTTTATTGCATATATAGCTTTTGATAAATAATATATATAAGAAAGGTAACAAGTACTAAAAGTAACATTATGATTTTCTCATATTAATACATATGTATATATACACAGATATGTACTGAATTTTATATAACTAATAATAATAACATATATACCTTATCTTAATAATAATAATAGTAATAGTAATACTTATAATAATTATAATAATAAAACAAAAACAGAATAAAATTATAATAATAATAATAATAATAATAACAGTTAAATAATCAATGAACTACAAAACAAAGTGTTGCTGCTCCTATAGGAAGGAGGAGAGAGAGAGAGTTGCGGGAGAAGGGGTTTCACCGGCGGTCAAGCCAGCGGTGCTGGGAGGCGCCGGGATCCGACAGGGGAGGAGGAGCGCGGAGCTCGGAGCTCGGCCGCGCTCGGCCGAGGTCGCGGAGGCCAGGGCGGAGCCGGGTTGGAAGGGGGCGGCTCGAGAACACCATACGGCGGCGGAACACGGCAGCTGCTCCGCCGCGATGGAGCTTCGGCGGGTCGAGCGGTAGGTAAATGGCTCGGTTGGGGTCCTCTACTCCGGCGTGAGGTCGTCGGGCAACGCCGCGACGTCATGTCACTCCCCAGAACCAGAATACTGGAGAGCGGGGGCAGACATAGCCATCTACGTATATGAAATGGAATCCATCTCGCTATACGGTCATGGCTGTCTAGATACATGAGGGTTTATCTATAAGCCAACAGTCTCTTAAGGTCATGAACAAGCCTAGTGTCTCAATCACAAGCAAGTAAATGAATGTTACAAGATGTATGATCATTAAATATACAATAATAAGGCGTCCCAAATATTACATATTCAGCTGATCATGAAGCTAGTCGTTACAAAATGTTAGGACTAGCAAGAGTTCGGTCATACATGATCAACCCTAGGATCTGTCAATCATGTTACAGCCCGTAGGCAGACAGTAAGTAAATACAATCGAGCTAAACAGGTGCTCGTCGGCTAAACGCCTCAAAAGAATATTTTTACAATAGAGTGGGAGAGCCAAAAAAAATAACCCACTCGTTGCCAGGGTTCCGTCTAGTGGCCACCATCTGGCTGGAAGGTCAGTAGATCCTCTGGAGCTGCTCCGAAATCTGGCCACCCAAAACCAGCTGGGTCAGACCCCAGAAAGAGCAAGTGCCACAAAGGAGGCTTCACTTAAGAACCAAAACCAACAATCAGCACAATATATAAATAAAAGTAAGAACTGGAAATAAAGAAAATACACCAGGATGATATACGACGAGATAACCATGGAACTATTCAGATAACCAGGTTACAACCCGTAAACGAAATAAGGACCGGGGTTGTAACCCTTCGTCTGAACAGAACTTGGAATTCTCACCATTTATCGGTAAAATAAATACAAGCATTCTGGTCATTCAATAATCTGGAACAGGATCAGGGCAAGACTAGACTGGTTAGACTCCATCCAATCACTACACGGCCAAGCAAGAATTACGGCTTGATACTTTAACTAACTAGAGTTGTCACAAGCCTAATTACTAACAAGATGCAGTAAGATTATTCCACAGCCACAAGCCCTGCAGACCATCCAGGTTACCCGGGTTAAAAGATTAGAGTTGAATTCAGGTGGGTACAACGTCCAGGAAACGAATGTACCCTTAGGTAGCTTGAAGGGTGCAACACATGACAGTGTGCTGGAAATGTGCCCTACTCGATGGCAGGCTACAGATCCCAAGGCGTGCCCAGGTAACGGGATTGCCTGTAGCTGGAAAATTTTGCCATGACTAATGTATTAATCTAGTTATTAGCCTTAGTCCATTTTAGTAGGTACTCCTGACCGTGGTACTCAAGAGTCCCTGTCCTAGACATGATGCAAGACAGGACTGGTTTATTTATACAAACACAATCGCCCACGGTGTCCAGATTAATTATACAGGTCATGTCATGTCAGGTAGCCGTCGTAACAGCTATTCAAGATAATCATGTCAGGTTATCATGTCAAGTGTACTTGTCAGGAGTGCGCCACGACGGGCCACTATCAGGTCATGTCAGGTTATCATGTCAGGAGTGCACCACTACGGGTCACTATCACGTCATGCTCAATTATCAATTCCAAACATATCAAGTAAATTCGTGATTATCAAGTTCAGGACAAAAGGCGTAAGAATATAAAATGGACGTTAAATATCTAATAAAATATCAATATACAGGGCTACAGAAGATCCAGGGTAATCACGCTACGCTCAGGTCAGGCTACGCTCAGGCCAGGCTACGCTCAGGCCAGGCTACGCTCAGGCCAGGCTACGCTCAGGCCAGGCTACGCTCAGGTCAGGCTACGCTCAGGTCAGGCTACGCTCGAGTCAGGCTACGCTCAGGTCAGGCTACGCTCAAGTCAGGTTACGCTCAGGCCAGGCTACGCTCAGGTCAGGCTACGCTCAGGTCAGGCTACGCTTGAGTCATACGCTTCCCAAAAGGCAGCGTATGTACTCCATACGACTCCTCTTCAAGGCAGCGTATGAGGTCCATACGACTCCTCATCAAGGCAACGTATGCAGGATATACGCCTCCCAAAAGGCAGCGTATGAGGTCCATACGACTCCTTGCCAAGGCAGCATATGCAAGATATACGCCTTCCAAAAGGCAGCGTATAAGGTCCATACGACTCCTTGCCAAGGCAGCGTATGCAAGACATACGCCTCTAAAAGGCAGCGTATGAGGTCCATACGACTCCTTACCAAGGCAGCGTATGCAAGACATACGCCTCCAAAAGGCAGCGTATGAGTCGGACTGCGCCGCACTAAAGAGCGTGCGCAACTCAGTGGCACAAGCTAAAAAGCTCGTGCACTGCTCACTGTCTTCTCCAAATCAGCAAGAACTCCATGGTTTGAACCCAAAGCTTCAAAAATCCATAACTTGGTCAAAATAAGTCCAAATCCAACTTTTCAAAGGTCAAAATTGGGTAAAATAAAATTCTCTACATCATGGAACCATCATAACTTGAAAACAAAGAAGTTTGATATATCAAAACCACCAAATCCAAAAATAACTAATTTCTAGATCTACAAAAATTAAAGCCTCAAAATAGAAAATGATAAGTTCTAATGTGTCTTAGAAACATGAGGAGAAGCTAATGGAACAATAAAAATGGGCTCTCTTGTGGAAGCAAGTTGCACTTGCCTAGACCTCTCTTTTCTCTCTTGTAGGTGAAGGGAGTAAATGGAAGAAGAAGAAGAGATTAATGAAGAGAGAGAAGAAGAATAGGTAATAAATATGAGTGGTGGTGGTAGGTTGGGGGTTCACCCCTTGGTTCATGATGAACCAAGAGCAATCCCAAACCGAACCAAGCCAACCCAAACCAAGAATAAACCAAGCCCAGGGAGGAAATTAAGCAAAGAAATCATGCAATACAAGAATAAATACGTACACGTATTCCAGAAATACGTAATACGAACCACAGGCATTACAACTCTACCCACCTTAAAAGAATTCTGTCCTCGGAATTTAATCAAGAGGCTAGAGGAGTAATGACAAGCTACATTAATCACATGCAAGCTTTAACTAGGCAGACAATCACTCATTCAAGCAAGGAATCGAAGGCATAAGGCATAAGAAAGACATTATACCTCACGAGTCAAGCAAGTCGGGATATCGCGATCGGATATCATCCTCACGCTCCCACGTTGACTCCCCCAAAGAGTGATGACCCCAAGCAACTCGGACTAACTTGATAGTCTTGTTCTTGAGGATCTTCTCTCTCCGGTCCAATATAGACACGGGCCTCTCCTCATACGAAAGGTTGGTACCAAGAACCAATTTCGAATGATCCAGGATGTGGCTCGGGTCCGAGATATACCGTCATAATTGGGATACATGGAACACGTCATGCACCTTGCTTAGCGATGGTGGAAGAGCGAGACGATAGGATACATCTCCTACTCGCTCCAGAATGTCAAACGGTCATATATACCTAGGACTAAGCTTGCCCCGTATGCCAAAATGAATGACGCCATGGTTAGGCGAAATCCTCAGGAATACATGATCGCCGACCGAAAACTTGAGAGGGCGTCGATGAGAATCGGCCCAATGGCGCTGGCGATCTTGGGCAACTCGAAGATGATCTCTGACTCGCCTGACCACTTCAACTGTCTGGGCAATCATTTCTGGACCGAGCATCTGTCTCTCTCCAACATCATTCCATGCTAGCGGGGATCTGCACTTCCTACCATACAATGCCTCGAACGGTACCATCTGAATAATGGCCTGGAAACTGTTATTGTACGAGAATTCCACCAGGTGCTAGTGATCTTCCTATGAACCACCGAAGTCAAGTGTGCAAGACCGTAAAATGTCTTCAAGAGTCTGGATCGTACGCTCCGACTGGCCATCTGCCTGCGGGTGATATGCTGAACTGAACTGGAGATGAGTTCCCAAACTCTCTTGCAAGCTATGCCAAAAGTGCGACGTAAATCTTGAATCTCGGTCCGAAGTGATACTGACTGGCACACCGTACAATCTGACAATCTGCCTGAGGTACATCTCTGCTAACTGAGCCATCGACTGACCAACTCTGAATGGAAGAAAGTGAGCTACCTTCGTGAGCCGGTCAACTATAACCCAGATAGCATCTCTACCAGCTGGGGATCTAGGTAGTCCAGTCATAAAATCTATGGTCACATGCTCCTACTTATATTCTGGAATCGGTAAGGGCTGAAGAAGTCCAGCCGGTCTCTGATGTTCGGCCTTAACTTGTTGGCAAACCAAACACCGAGAGACAAACCGAGCTATCTCCCGCTTCATGCCATTCCACCAGAAGTGCTGACAGATATCACGGTACATCTTTGTACTGCCAGAATGGATAGAATACTGCGAACTGTGCGCTTCTGACATGATCTCCTGCCGGATATCTCCGCTGGGTACACAAAGACGCTTACCATGTCGAAGTGTACCATCTTCATGAATGCATAACTTTGGTCTTCGTCCTGCCTCACACTCTGCTCTGAGTCGCTGAAGCTTAGAATCTGCCGACTGCGCCATCCGGATCCTCTCGACTATAGTGTACTAAACTTGCATACTGGCCATCAAGGCCACACTAGAAGGGAGAACAACTTCGACACCCATCTTCTGAAGATCTGCTAACAGCTCTGGTTGTGCTGTTAGAAAATAAACTCCCGCTCTCCTGCTCAATACATCCGCAACAACATTGGCCTTCCCAGGATGATACTGCAGGTTGACATCATAATCCACAAGAAGCTCCAGCCACCTTCTCTGACGCATGTTAAGATCCTTCTGGGTGAAAACATACTTCAGGCTCTTATGGTCGGTGAAAATCTCTACCCTGTCTCCATACAAGTAGTACCTACACAACTTAAGTGCAAACACCACTGCTACCAGCTCCAGGTCATGGGTTGGGTAATTTCTCTCATGATCACGAAGTTGTCATGACGCATAAGCTATTACCTTCCCATGCTGCATCAGAACACATCCTAAACCTCTGCCTGAAGCATCACAGTACACTGAGAATCCTCCGGTCCCATCTGGAAGCGTGAGAATAGGAGCTGTTATCAGGCCTCGCTTCAACTGCTCAAAAGAACTCTGACACTCTGCTGTCCAAGCAAACTGCGCATCCTTGTGGGTCAACTGCGTCAATGGCGCTAAAATTCGAGCAAAATCCAAAACAAACCGTCGGTAGTAGCCGGCCAATCCAAAAAAACTATGAACATCTACAACTGTGCTGGGCACTGGCCATGACTCAATAGCCACAATCTTTTGGGGATCCACTTCTACTCCTCCTCGAGTGATGATATGACCCAAGTACGAAATACGATCGAGCCAGAACTTGCATTTACTGAACTTGGCATATAACTGGTGCTCTCTGAGGATCTGAAGAACTATACGGAGATGCTGCTCATGCTCCGCCTCACTCTTGCTGTAGACCAGAATGTCATCCAAGAACACAATCACAAACTGATCCAAGTAAGGCATGAAGATGCGATTCATGAGGTCCATGAATACTGCCGGCGTATTGGTTGCTCCAAAAGGCATAACGAGGAATTCTCAATGCCCATATCTCGATCTAAAAGCTGTCTTCGGGATGTCCTGCTCTCTGACTCTGATCTGATGGTAACCTGAGCGCAAATCAATCTTCGAGAATACTGAAGCCCCCTTGAGTTGATCAAATAAGTCATCTATCCTCGGAAGAGGGTATCTGTTCTTGATTGTCACTGAGTTCAAGGTACGATAATCAACACATAACCTGGACGTACCATCCTTCTTTTTCACAAGAAGCATCGGGGCTCCCCAAGGCGATCCACTAGCACGAATGAATCCCTTGGTTTTGAGTTCTTTAATCATCTTGTATAATATCTCCAACTCTGACGGTGCCATCCTGCAGACTCTCTCTGACACTGGGGCTGTCCTGGGAATCAAGTCTATAGTTAACTCGATCTTTCGCTCCGGAGGCATATCTCGAAGTTCTTCTGGGAAAACATCTGGAAACTCCTCGACTATCCTGGGCAACTAAACTACTGCTACTGTCATCCGCAATACTGGAGGAGATGACTCAACTCGCCTCGGGAGAAAGAAAACTCCGGCTCGCCTGGAATGCTAAAAACAACCCTGCCAATGTGGCAGTCTATCCTAGCATACTAGTTTCTCAACCAATCCATCCCTAGGACCACATCATAATCGGCCATCGGGAACTCTATCAATCTAGCGGGGAATTCTCTACCGCTAACTACGATCCGACACGAGAAAAACACTCTATCTACTCCCACAAGTCCGTTACCAGTAAGTATATTAAGCCTTACTGATAATGACTCGGGCTCCAATCCTATCGGTGTCACGAATCGTGCAGACATAAATGAATGCGATGCACCAGAATCAAATAAAGCTGAAGCTGGAAAGGAGTTGATAAGAATAGTACCTGCCACTACCTCTCCTGGTGCCAATCCTTCCTCCACGGTCATCACCATCACCTGACCGTGTCCTCGGGGTGCTGGTCCCCTCTGCTGAAATCCTTGATGCCTGCTCTGACTCTGGGCTTGGACTTGTGCATACTGCTGGAGGTTCTGCTGCTGGAACACTTGGTTCTGAGGCGGCAAGGGCCTCGGCAATGGATACTGCTGCTGCTGGACCGGAGCTGGTCCTCTCATCGAAGAGCTAGAACGGTTGGACGATGATGAACCACCCCTATTCGGGCAGGATCCAACCCTATGGTCTGGTGCTCCATAAGCCAGACATAATCCTTGTGCCCTGCGACATTCTGCCACCATATGGCCTGGCTTTCCACAATGAGAACAACCCACTGCGGAAGATTGCTTCTGCTTCTGCTGCTGAGGGTGCGTCAGAGTTGAATGCTGAACCGACGTTACTGAGGCCGCTCGCCTCGGAGCTCCAATAGTCAAAGCCCTAGCTGCCAGGGCCGGTGCTGAAGGCTGATTCATCTGGCCGTGAGATCTCTTCCGTCCTCCGGCCCTATCCACAATCCTCTGGGAGGTATACTCATGCCTCCGGGCTGCTCTCAAGACTGCATCAAAAGTCTGATGCTCAAACTGCTCAACTGCCAACAAGATCTCCAGGTGAAGTCCCTGCTGGAACCGCTGGGCTCTATCATACTCGGTTGCCACCAAAGTGGAAGCAAATCGACTGAGTCTGGAAAACTCGACCGTATATCCGTCGACCGTCCTGTCCATCTGCTTCAGATTGGTAAACCTCGTCTGCAGATCATACCGACCCACGGCATCGAAATACTTGGTCTGGAATCTCTCTCTGAATACTGCCCAAGCAATGGGTGCTGCTAATCCAACGGCCTGCGCTGCCCACCAACTGCGGGCAAGATCTAACAACTGCAGGCGCACAACGGCCACCTACTCGTTCTCTGGGGGTCCTGGCTGCTTCTAGAATCACCTCTGTGCCCTGAAGCCATGCATCTGCTGCGATAGCATCCTCACTACCGTCGAAGAATGGAGGGTTCAAGCGCTTGAAGCTGTTGGCCGTGCTGTTACCCTGATGACCACCCCGAGTCAAAGCATCCGTCACTGCCTGGTGCAAGGCATCTCCACGTCGGTCTTGGGAAGCTATCAGGGTCTTGACGAGTCCTACCAAAGTGTCGTCATCATGTTCTATAGGTTGAACTGGCTGGACTGGTGGCTCTCCGCCATAAGACACGACTCTGGAGGCTACTCCGGAATGCTGGGCTTGATCTCCAGGTTGCTGCTGGTCCGCGGGAGGTGCTCCCCCTTGCTGGTCGGTAGGACCACGAACAATATCGCTGAAGAAGACGACATAGAGAACAATAAGGAAGGACCAGGACAGATCAACGATACAAGCATATGATCAGGACAATAATCTAGGGATTCAGAAGATACGAGCAGAGATCAAGGATGAATACTGATTGAGACATCTATTCGGTAAACCCTCACATATCTTGATTTACAAGACCTGCATGGGCCACCACTTAAACCATGTCACGCCCCAGAACCAGAATACTGGAGAGCGGGGGCAGACATAGCCAGCTACGTATATGAAATGGAATCTATTTCGCTATACGGTCACGGCTGTCTAGATACATGAGGGTTTATCTATAAGCCAACAGTCTCTTAAGGTCATGAACAAGCCTAGTGTCTCAATCACAAGCAAGTAAATGAATGTTACAAGATGTATGATCATTAAATATACAATAATAAGGCATCCCAAATATTACATATTCAGCTGATCATGAAGCTAGTCGTTACAAAATGTTAGGACTAGCAAGAGTTTGGTCATACATGATCAACCCTAGGATCTGTCAATCATGTTACAGCCCGTAGGCAGACAGTAAGTAAATGCAATCGAGCTAAATAGGTGCTCGTCGGCTAAACGCCTCAAAAGAATATTTTTACAATAGAGTGGGAAAGCCAAAAAAAATAACCCACTCGTTGCCAGGGTTCCGTCTGTAGGCCTCAAAAATGAAAGTCACGCTGTGTTGATCAGGACAAAGTCTAAAAGTTACGTTGAGTTGATCAGGACAAAGTCTAAAAGTCACGCTGAGTTGATCAGGACAAAGTCTAAAAGTCACGCTGAGTTGATCAGGACAAAGTCTAAAAGTCACGCTGAGTTGATCAAGACAATGTTTAAAAGTTACGCTGAGACAGCTCGTCATTTGTCAGAAGTGTCATTATGACTGACAGTACGACAGTCAAAGAACGTCTTCTCGTATGCCACGTATGCACGGAACTCGAGAGATTACAGCCGACTATTGCGTGACTTTCGAAATCTTCTTCCACAAGACTCAGCCTTCATCAAGTTGGCGTACCAAAAGAGCTTATTGTCATTTAATGCAACTGACAAAAGGCAATCAATGTCAGAGATTTTGTATCAGTCGAGGTACGTCGATTCAAGACAGCTGGCAGTTCTGACTTAAGTCTGCGTGTATTTTGAACTTCTACGTTCCTTCCTCAAGTCTGCGTGTATTTTGAAGCTTTCTGCACCAAGTCTGCGTGGATTCTGAAGCTTTCTGCGCCAAGTCTGCGTGAATTCTGAAGCTTTCTGCCCCAAGTCTGCATGGATTTCGTCCTCAACAAGCCTGCGTGGATTTCATCAAATTAGAGTACGTGGCAGCCATGCCACCGATCTCTCACCTGCGTGTCCTGTAACTTACACACGACTCATGCACGATTGCCATGTGTCCAACAGTTACAGGCCACGTCCAGTAACTGCTCATAACCTTGCCTATGTTAAATCCTGCGTGATTTTCAACTATGTACAGGTTGTGCAGACAGTTATCTTTTTCAGTTATTTTTGACTCTATAAATAGAGTTCTTTTCTCATTCATTGTACAGATACATAGATATCTAAATTGTTGTTGCATTTTTGAGAGCTTTTCTTCTTCGCATCGTCTAAGGGATAAAGCGATCGTCTTCTAGATCGGATTCCTACAGTTGTAATTTTCCCAGAAACACAATAAATAAAGTGAATTTATTTATGGAAAATAAATTGGCTGGTTGATCGTCTTCTATTTAGAATAAAAAGTCATGCATCATTGCCAGAATCACATTTAAAGTGAGAATGACAAAATTACGCTGACAGATCAAAGATTAATCTATCCAGAAGATGACTCTCAGAAGCTGCGTGAATAATTCAACATGGACATTTCTGCCAACATGTGAAAAATCATGCAGAGTCATGAAAGCTGCGTGAATAATTCAATATGGACATTTCTGTCAACATGTGAAAAATCACGCAGAGTCATGAAAGCTGCGTGAATAATTCAAACAATTACATCTCTGCCAATACATGAAGAATCACGCAGAGTCATGAGAGCCATGCTCATTTGCGTGAAACACAGAGCTTCGTAAACACGAAGATGTGAAGTATGGCCGACCCTAAAGAGGGGGCATACTTTGTTAATATCCTTTGCCCTAAGAAGGGAAATAGAATTCTTTTCTTATTCATTGTACAGATACATAGATATCTAAATTGTTGTTGCATTTTTGAGAGCTTTTCTTCTTCGCATCGTCTAAGGGATAAACCGATCGTCTTCTAGATCGGATTCCTACAGTTGTAATTTTTCCAGAAACACAATAAATAAAGTAAATTTATTTATGGAAAACAAAGTGGCAACTCTGCTGGAGAAAACCATCTCCTCTTCTGAGATGGCAACAACTCAATGCGACACTTCGTCAGTCGGCTCGACGAAGAAGGTGATATCGATCCGTTTCGATCAACTCGTCTACGAAGAAATGCAGCGGACTAAGAGTGGCAAGCCTACTTCAGCCTCCATCACTACTGCCAAGTCGAAGGGACGATCTGTCTACGTCCCTAAGAATTTGTTGGCAACCAATGGTAAAGTTTCTGCCATAGTGTCTACTCCTAACACTGGCAAGGACTCTACTGCAAGCACGCACGCTCTTGTGTGCTCGAAGTCGACGGCAGTCAAAAGTCACGCTGGCAGCACTGGCTCCTTAGCCAAGCCTGTTCCAACGTACAATCTCAAAGTCAAAAGTCACGCTGACAGCACTTGCTCTTTAGCCAAATCTGTTCCAGCGTGTATTTCTAAATTCAAAAGTCACGCTGACAGCACTGGCTCCTTAGTCAAGCCTGTTCCAGCGTGCAATCTCAAAGTCGAAAATCACGCTGACAGCACTGGCTCCTTAGCCGAATCTGTTCCAGCGTGTATTTCTAAATTCAAAAGTCACGCTGACAGCACTGGCTCCTTAGCCAAATCTGTTCCAGCGTGTATTTCACCAAAATCTGGTTCTTTAGCCAAGACTTTATACGCAGACAATACTGGCTCCTTAGCCAAATTGTCACTAGCATACTCTAAGAAGAATAGCTCTTTAGCTATCTCTTCTTCTTTGCCAAGTTCTACTAGAACTGGGGGTGGTCTTGCTAGAACTCCTCTACAAATGGCTCACACAGTCCCTTCGAAAAAAAATAACTCTTTAGTTGTTTCTTCTGCTCCTGTAGTGTTTACTTCAGGAACAGCTTTGACTGACAGTTTTGTTAGTAAAAAAAAAGGAGACGGTCTTTTGACTACTCTTCCTTCTGGACATTCTATGTCTCAAAACTTGAATAAGTCTAAGAAGAAACATTTCTTAATGTCTTTCTCTACGACTTCTTCGAATTGGGCACAGAATTTGTCTATAAAAGAGGGTCTGTTACCAACTCCTAATCAAGGGAATGATTCAACTCTTCCTTCTCTGCAAATATCCAGATCAATGGAAGGAAAACTCCAAGTTTCAAAAACCAATGTGTTGCCTCCAACTGATCTAAGAGCAAAACTTGATCAAATCCATTTAGGAAGCACTTCTGGTGTCAAAAAACCATACCAATCGGGAACAAAAGCAAGAGATCCAGATGCAGAGTATGCTAGAAATTACGTGGCTCACATTAATCACTCTCTATATAATCAAGAGCCATCAAGACCCAAGAACCGGAAATATATTCCTAAAAATACACAAAGAATGTTCTCTGATGTACCTCAATCTTTACAGACGGATTTACGAGAATACCTTCAACAGAAGAAAAAGAATAATTCTGTGTCAATGGATCATGACCATGCTGAATGTGACTTCCAGCTGAGAGTCATAATTCAATGTAGATGTCAATCAATGGATGATGACCATACTGATCATGAATGTGACTTCCAACCGAGAGTCACAATGCAATGCAGATGTCAAACTAAACGACAATCTGTCTTCAATCGGATTCAGTGTGAACCTATGCTTGATGAAGATGAACCTCTATTTGCTTCTGTCAACATGACCTCTCGGGATACTGGGGGTAGAACTGATAGTCCAGATGGAGTATATAGAGGCACCAGATCAAGAGTCATGGCTTCTAATCAAAGAACTTCGATTTCTGAAGATTATTCTGACTTTCTTGGAGAATCTAACTTTCCACCTCTTTCTACTGGGGGTAATTCTCCTACAAATGACTTTGATACACAAAGCAGTGATTCAGAACATACAACATCTACTAATTCATCAATAATCCCTCGTACAGTCACAACATATATGGTGGATGGGAATACTGAATTAAACAATGAACCTTCTTCTTCAATGAATCCTCAAGACCAAAGGATTGCTTCTTTGGAACAGCAAATGAAATCTATGGCTGATACCATGAAGTCGATGTATGAACTCATGGAAACCCAGCTGCAAAATCGACAGACTATACCGAATGCCATACCAATTGACACTGGTGTAAGTCCAGTACATGTTCCTCCAGCAGTACAATCCAATACTCCTGGGCAAGTTCAACCGGTTCCTAGTCACTCTGGAGCTGGGGGTAGTGCTTATAATATTGTTCCTCCTCCCAACTATTCTCTACAAGCTACAACTCCACAATCCTCCGGAGTTGTTACTGAAGAATTGAGGAATCTCCGAACTCAATTTGAGGCATTCAAACAGAAGGATGGTTTACAAAGGTTAGACATCAAGCAACCTTATCCGATAGAATGGAAGCAAGTATCGTATCCTCCTAAATACAAGCCTCCTACTATCTCATTCTATGATGGAACCACTTCTCCAAGTCAATTTATTAATCACTTTGAAGTTATGACTGACCAGCTGCAACCAAGTGACGCCCTCCTTACTCAGGTGTTTGTCGAATGTCTCAAAGGAACGGCTTATGAATGGTATAGAAGTCTTCCGGATGGGTGTATTACCTCATTTGCCGGTTTCAAACAAATGTTTCTTGAACGGTTCTATGAAGGGCTCAATAAAATGACTATATCTGCTCTTATAAGAATCAAGCAGAAAAATAATAAAACTACAGAGGAATTCATTGAACAGTTTCGAAGAGAAGCTCTGAAGATGCCTCTTGGAACTCCTGATGCTGTCACCATCGATACATGAAAATCAAATTTGTTGCCAATTATCAGCATGTGGACAGGATCTACTCAATTTCAAGATTGGCCTTCCTTCATAGTTAGTGCCAAAGCCGCAGAAATTAGTGCTGAAACTTTCAAAGGTTTAGGAGTGCAGATGACTCCCAAAGAAATAGGTCAAAGTACTAACAATAATGCTAAATCCAATACTCGTAAGGAAAAAGAAACCCTTGAAGTTAATCTTCAGAGTAAAGATACAGCGACTGTTCAAACTCCTCCTGCCTCTACGACTCAACAACCAAGAGCACCTCGCCCCAAAGAAGAATACTCTTTTGATGACGATGATGTCTTTGGTATCTTTGAATGTCTGCTGAAAGGTAATAAAATATAATTACCTGAAATCAAAAAACCTGATGAAGCTGGCAAGACTGATCATCCTAAATACTGTCCATACCACAGAATGTTGGGTCACATAGTTCGTACATGTTATGTACTGAAAGGAAAGATCCAGGAAATGATTAAATCTGGAGCTATCACTCTTACTCCGAAAGATAAGACCGTCACCTCCAACGTCGTCTCTATGCAATTCGGAGATTTCCCTCCTCAACTTCTTGAAAGCGGGATCGTTCCTATTCCCAAGGCAACTCTTAAAATAGTGAATATTCCTCCTCCACAGTCTGAAGGATTAGTACCAATCACTATGGAAACAGGAGAAATTATATGGATTCATCCTGATTTAGTGGAAGATTTTGAATCTCCTCCTCTTCAAAAGACTACTTCCCAAAAATCTAAGAAGGCTAGGAAAATTAAGTCATGTCATATGACTTCTTTCAAATCTACTTCCGACGCAGAGCCGAAAGATAAGGAAGAAGCACTTGCTGGTGCTACTCGAACAGGGAAACCTTATCTGAAGGATTATTCCAAGAGTCCTGAGGATACTCCTGATATCCCTCCTGCTGACAAAGATGCTCCTAATGTTCCTCTTGAGGAGAATCATCTACTGCACCTGTTCCTTCAACTGCGCCGGTTGTACCTACTCCTTCCAAGCCCACAGCTCTTGAGAAAGGCAAACAACAGGTTCGATTTGATAAGCCAATCAAGAAGTCCCCTCCTCTTAGGCTTCAGAAACCTTATAATTTTGACATTCTAGCTCAACTTGCTAATACTCCAGCTAGAATGTCCCTCTTTGAACTTCTACGCCTGTCTAAAGAGACTCGGGAGACGTTAAGTGAGGCACTTCTTCAGGCTGATTCCTGTCTTGCACAATTAAAGAAGCCAGATGAAGAACCTGCCACTTGCTTACATTGCAACAGTGTATTGGAGATTATCCCAAATATCAACTTTACGCAAGATGACATGCTACTGGAGGATAATCGACATGATCGGCCTTTCTACTACACCGGTTATATCGATACGGTGAAGATAGACCATATTCTCATTGATCCAGGGTCTGCTATAAGTATAATGCCAAAGAGTCTATTGGATGAACTAAAAATCCCTCTTCACAAGCTTTCCAAGATGGTTACTACTATCCTGGGATTCAATCAAAGCCGAAGCGAGCCTTTGGGAAAGATTCATCTGAAACTCCAGATAGGCGATTTCAGATCCAAAGTCACTTTCTATGTGATCGAGATCGTGGGATCTTACAATCTTCTTCTGGGGAGGCCCTTTCTTCATAAAAATAATGTGGTGCCTTCTACTCTTCATCAGTATTTTAAATACATTGACAACAATGGAAGAGTACAAAAGGAAGTTGCTGATATAAATCCTTTCCATGGGGTTGAAGCTTATTTCAATGATTCTCGGATGTACAAAGAAGAGTATACAAGGGTGATACAAGCTATGGAGAAAGAGGATCCGCAAAGTGAGACCTTGATAATTCCTGTTAAAGGTCGAACTACTCAGCAACAATCTCCTAAACCCTCTGGAGAAAGTTCTTTCATTATTCCAGTGAGCGGACGGATCTCTCCATTACCTCAGTCGTCTATTCAAGATACACTGATCATTCCTGTCAGTGGACGTACTACAGTTCCTGTATCTTCACATATAAAATAGGATACTCTGGTAATCCCTGTTGGAGGGCGGACGACTCTTCCATCGCAGGCTTCAAGGGAGCTCACCTCTTCTGAGCCATTTGTTATCGATCTTAATCGAAACAAAACTTCTTCTAATTCTTCTTCTCCCCCTTTAGTCATTGATTTGGCTAAAATTTCTAAGGTTCAACCTCCTTCTAGGGTTCAACCTCCTTCTGATGTAAATACTGCTACTTTTAAATTTAATGAAAAGTCTTCATCTTTGCAGTATATTGATGTGTGTAATCATGTTCATAGTTATTTGCATTTGTTAGATGACTTGAGAACAATAACCATAGGAATTGTACAGACTGTTCAGACAGACGTATCCCTAGAATCAGTACAAACTTCATACTTTCTGGTTCCTAGTAGAAAGTCAGGAGACATTCCAATATTCTTCTACAAAGGGCCTCAGAATCCTTCTGATTTAGAAGATGATGACAAAAACGATGATACCGGAAGATTACAACTACGTCGCTATAGTCAGCAATCTAAAGACATTATTAAAAATATGGGTTATGACTTCAGAACTGGCCTCAGTAATGGGAGAGGAAGAAGAATGCCTGTTCGGATTCCTCCTTTAAAATATAGTAGGACAAAATACGGATTAGGTTATATTGCTCCTACTCCCTTTATCAATACTATCCATGAAGATCCCGAATCTGCGAAGATAAGAGATCTGATTCTTCCAGTACTACCTCTTGGGATTCTGATACAAGTATCGGTGACCTCCATCGTAATATCTTGTCTTCCAACATGGTTTCCGTCGACGGTTCTGAAGAAGATGACGAAGACGAATTTGAAATCTCACCTGAATCAGAACAATGGGCCCAAAGGTTAGATAATCAATGGGAGTTCTGATTCGAGCAAAAAGAACCTCCGACTGAAGATAAACTTGTTCAAATAGATGTTGGTGAAGAGGGATCCCCAAACCAATATTCATCAGTGAAAGTCTTTCAGAAAATGATAAGCAAGACATGGTCAAACTTATTCGTGAATACATCGATGTCTTCGCTTGGAGTTATGAAGATATGTCAGGACTTGATCAACAAATCGTAACTCATAAACTCAATATCATGCCGAATGCTAAACCGGTCAAACAACAACAACGATGATTTCATCCAGACATTATGGATGCAATTGAAGCTGAAGTCAATAAACTCATAGCTTCTGGGTTTATTAGAGAGGAACAACATCTCGATTGGGTGGCTAATATAGTTCCTGTCCTCAAAAAGACTGGCAAGATCAGAGTATGCATAGACTTCTGCGATCTCAATGCGGCATGTCCCAAAGACGAATTTCCTCTACCAATTACTGATGTTATGATCGATAATACCTGTGGGTTTGAACGGATGTCATTCATGGATGGGTATTCTGGGTACAATCAGATTAAAATGTTTCCAGATGACGAGAAACACACTTCCTTCAGAATACCGATCGGCATATACTGTTATACAGTGATGCCATTCGGTCTCAAGAATGCAGGAGCAACTTATCAACGAGCTATGAGCACTATATTCCGTGAACATTTGCGAAAAACAGTCGAATGCTACGTTGATGATATTGTAGTCAAAAGTCGACAAAAAGAGGATCACATCCAAGATTTGAAGACTATTTTTGATCTAATGCGTAAGCATCAATTAAAGATGAACCCTACTAAGTCCTTCTTAGGTGTCTCTAGTGGCAAATTTCTCGGCTTCATCATTACCTCGAAAGGTATACACGTGGATCCCGAGAAGATCAAAGCCATCCAAGAGATGCGTCCTCCACGCACCTTAAAAGAGCTACGAGGATTTCAAGGAAGGATCGCTTATATCAGGAGATTCATCTCTAATCTTTCAGGATGCTGCAGACCATTCAATAAACTTATGAAGAAAGGTGTTTTTTTTGTCTGGAATGATGAATGTCAGAAAGCATTCGATGATATAAAACAATATCTGATGAGCCCTCCAGTATTGGTACCTCCTGTCTCAGGAATACCATTCCTCCTATATACCCAAGCAATGAGTCATTCATTGGGTGCATTGCTCGCTCAAAAGAATAAAAATGGTCATGAACAAGCCATTTACTATCTCAGTCGTACTATGATCGGAGCTGAACCTCGATATTTACCGGTCGAAAAAGAATGTCTAGCCCTGATGTTCGCTGTCCAAAAGACACGACATTATATCATTGGCCAGACCATTCATGTCATTTCCAGGATCAATCCTATACGGGTCATGATGAAGAAACCGAGTGTTTTAAATTCTCGATTGGCTAACTGGAGAATTTTACTTGCTCAGTATGATATGCACTATATCCCTCAGAAATCAGTCAAAGGATAAGCTTTAGCTGATTTTCTGGCTGCTCATTCAATTTCAGAAAATTCAAAACTCTATGATGAAATCTCAGATGAAGTCTTAGATTCAAACCAAATTGTTGAAGAAGATCCTACTTGGCGTCTATTATGGAGCTTCAAGAATAGGTCCTAATGGTGACATTGTCGCTAGGGTTGGAATCGTTCTTGTGTCGCCAGAAGGTCTTGCTATCCAAAGAGCTTATTCTCTCGATCAACCATGTTCAAACAACGTAGCTGAGTATAATACACTACTTATTGGTCTTTAACTCGCTAAAATCTGAATATTCAACATTTGGAAGCGTATGGAGATTTTAAACTCATTGTCAATCAGATAAGGGGTACTTATGAAGTTCGCCATCAAGATCTGGTTCCTTATCATAGATCGGCTATATCTATGGCTTCTTCATTTGAAGGATTCTTCATCGAGCATGTTAGGCGAGCATGTAATACAGAAGCTGATGCTCTTGCTAATCTTGCGGCGGTGTTAGCTATTCTAATTAGACGTCAACAAATGATTGTTGTCTGCAATCGAGAATTATTTCATCTCGAAAACAATCTAACTTTAGGACTTCCAGTTGACATTGAAGAATCAATATCTTATGATGTCAATGCAACAAGAGGGTTTGGACTAAGTCGTAAATCATTATCATCTTCATCTGATTCTAGCATGGAATTCATCTTCAGTAATTCAGCTGAGACTCAGAATACGGATAAAGATTGGAGACTTCCTTTCTTAGATTTCGTATTGTATGATATTCTTCCAGACAATCCGAGTGAGGCAGCATCTATCAGACGACGATCACTCAGATTCTATTACAATCATACTATGAAAACCTTATATCGTCGAGCTTATGATGGTTTACTTCTTCGATGTATTGCCGGTGATGAAGCTCAACAAATTATTCGCGAAGCACATGATAGAATTTGTGGAGCACATCAGCCTGGACCAAAACTTCAAGACCGTATTCGACGTATGGGTTATTATTGGCCCACTATGGTATCAGATGCCATCGAATATGCAAGAAAGTGTAAAGCTTGTCAAATCCATGCGGATTTTATTCATCAACCCTCAGAATTTTTACATCCAACGGCAGCATCATGGCCCTTCGAAGCTTGGGGCATGGATATTATCGGTCCGATCAATCCGCCATCATCAAAAGGTTATCAGTTTATTCTCGCAATAACTGATTATTTCCCCAAATGGGCCGAAGCTATTCCTTTATCTGAAGTCAAAACTTCCAATGTCATCAACTTTATCAAGCATCATGTCATCTACAGATTTGGTGTTCCTCGACGCATTATTCATGATAATGGACCACAGTTCGTCAGCCAGAAATTTACTCGATTCTGTGACGATCATCGGATCAACAATGTGGCTTCTACCGCATATAATTCGGCAGCTAACGGATTAGCAGAAGCTTTCAAAAAGACCATCATCAAACTCTTAAAGAAGTTTGTTTCTACTAACAAACATAATTGGAGTGAGAAACTCGGTAAATGTTTATGGGCTTACCGTACTACAGTTCGTAATGCTACTAAATGTACACCTTTCTCTCTGGTGTATGGATGCGAAGCTGTTCTTCCGTTAGAGATTCAAATTCCTTCTTTAAGGATAGCAATCACTAATGAACTTACCACCGAGAATAATGATCGTCTTCGACTTCAGGAATTAGAAGCTCTGGATGAAAAGCGATTATCTGCTCAACAGAATATCGAATTCTATCAAGCTAGAATCTGAAGAGCTTTTAACAAGAAAGTCAGAGTTCGAGCATATCAAAAAGGAGAACTTGTTCTAACAGTCAGACGTCCTATGACTATGACTCATATGAGCAAAGGTAAATTCGACGCAAAGTGGGAAGGTCCCTATGTTGTGAGTAGAGTTTTCTCAAATGGAGCTTATCAACTCTCAGAACTGGATGGTCGAATTGTTATGATGCCTATTAATGGCAAATTCCTTAAAAATTATTATGTATAAATATAAATACTTGAAAATCATCAATCAAAGCTCAAGTTCATGAATAAAATTCAAATTTTATTTCATCATATGATAGTACATGATATTAAAGAAGGTCACTATCATCCTTCTCTACATTTGGACGTGGACCGCTGCCTTCCTTCTCGAAAACGCGATCAGCAAAAGAGCTGAGAACTTCTTTGCTGGAACCCACGAGGAACTTGCAAGCAGCCATCCTCATGGCTTCCTCTTCTTCAGTCCTTCCTGGATCAAGCAGAAAGTCCAGAATATCTCGTGGTGGCTTGGGTGCAGACGAACCTTCGCCTGCTTCTAACTCCTTCGGCTGAACTGGATCGACAGGGCGTTCTTCAGTGCCCTTCTGAACCTTCGGGACGATTTCAGCCTTCTTGGATACTTCTTTAGACGACATTTTTATGTTGAAGAGTAGAAGTGTTCGTTCTTGTTATATTTCTGCTATATTTATAGGCAGAAGTTCCTTAAATAAATGAAGCGACATATTCATCCGACGGTTCGCCCGTTCATTAAATGCCTGACGGTTCATCCGTTCATTTATCATATTCATCCGACGGTTCGCCCGTTCATTAATGTCTGACGGTTCATCCGTTCATTTATCACATTCATCCGACGGTTCGTCCGTTCATTAATACCTGACGGTTTATCCGTTCATGAAAAATTGAGTTCAAAGATATTTTTATGTCTGAATTCTATTTTTTCTAATCAGTATTAAACTAAGATCATTTCTGGTTTAATATCATCTGATAGAATTACAAAGTTTGTTTGTATATTCTATTCTATTGAAATGTGTCATGTATTATTTACCTCTGAATATATTTTCTATGAATATATCATTACCAAAACAGCAAAACCAAAAATCAGATCAAGAATTCTCATTTGTTTTCATTCAGAATCAAAACATTGAATACAAGTGAAAATGAAAAAGATTCACTTATTAGGAGTTATTAACTCCCTGATACGATCAAGAACAGCATTCATTTTCTCTTCATGAGCTTTTTGAACTCTTTCTGCTGCTTCCACTGTGCATTTTGTTCATCAAAAATGATAATAGCAGATTGGAGACGGTTAACTTCTTCAATTTGCTCTGTCTGCATCTGCTCTCGCTCCTTTTGAAGAGTTTCACAGCGTTCGGCTTCAGAAATATAAGCAGCAATGACCTCAGCTTGCTCTGTTTCTATGACAGCAATTCGCTCTTGAAGACGAGCCAACTCCTCTTTCAACTTCTTCAGTTCTTCAGCTTTGGATGCTTTATCTTTCTCCAGAAGCTCTACTCTCTGACGAGTAGCTAATATTTCTTCACCCTTTTCTACTAATTTCTCAGAAGAAGAGGCAAGAAATGCTTCTAATACGGCTTGCTGGGACTGGGCTTCATGCTCTAGTTGACTAATCTCAGCCACCGTTAAAGAATGAATGTCTTCCTTCTTAGTCTCCCAGTATTTTCGGATAGTTATTTCCAACTCATCCAGGAGATGTTCGAAAAAGATGCACTGAGATTCGCAACCAGCATGTCGCAACGCCATGAGCGAGAAATTGATCATAGTTCGAAGCTCAGAGAAGAGCATAGCTTCGTCCTTCAAGAAACGTCTGGAGTATGTATCTAGATATGAGTAAATGATCTCTGAATACATTTCCAGAGTTCTTGCTAGTCCAGTCTCAAATCCAGGAGTCATTGTCATCATTGAAGAAGAAGCTTGAATGTTCTCTATCCTGGGAACGGAAGTATGTGCCACTGGAGAAGTTGGCAAGTGCGAACTCCCTTCATCAACATCAGCCTGGATAAATGGAGCATGAGTCGAACTCATTGCTGCAGCAGTTCCTGTTGGTCAAAGAAAAAAATAATCAGCATCTAAAGAAAAAAACAGTAAAGACAGAATCTGAAATAAAAATATACCAGGCTGAGGTTCATATTCTATGTGGTGAGGGAGTCTTGCGTCTTCTCGTAGCCGGTCCATGATAGTATCCGACACCTGCTTCATGTGGCTGCTTCCAGCTCCAGAATTACTGGGTGCTGGAGCATTGTCCAGAGATTGAGCAGGTTCGGGGCTGAGTTCCATTCTGTTCCCTCTGACTTTATCTTCATCATAAGGAGTAGAAGTGCCAGCATGTCAATCCTCTCCGTCTTCAGCTTCTTCTTCTTCTTCAGACTCTTTTTCATCCCCAGCTTCAAGATGAGTCTCTGATCCGGAGTCCATGATGTTCACATCTTCATCTATTCCTTGAGATAGATGAATCTCAGGAACAGTAGTGATAGCAAGTTCAGTATTGACTGCCGGTTCAGTTTTCTCTAGAATATCAGTTCGAAGAACGATGTCTTCACAAACATTCTTCAACAAGTCATCAGCAGCTGATAGCTCGGACGTTGGCACGTCTTCATCGCCTCTGGCCAAAGAAATATTTTCTTCCACCTGAGTTTTAGGAACTTCTGATTGTTCTATAACTTCTGTCGGGGCTGGTTCTTCTTCAGAATATTCAATCTGGTCATCCAGTGCCTGGATGACGCCCTCTGTCCCGTGCTCAAAAGGGATCATCCTTATCTCTGAGGGTTCGGTAGCTACTCCACTTGTTGTCGGAGCAGTCGTTTCCTGAGCTTGAGTGGACTCTACCTCAGTTCGTTCAGCTGAAGTTGCTGGACGATGAACATCATCAGATTCTATTTTCTCAGTGGAAGCCGCTTCATTAATCTCTGGCAAGACCCCTCCACTCATAATCGTTTCTAGGAGATCATTGCCCTTCATTTTACCGACGGTCTTCTTAACATACCTGCCTCTCGACCTCCTTATTATCAAAGGAGCATCGTCTTTATCGGTATCTTCGTCTTTATCGGCGGCGTCATCTTCGTCAACTGAGATGCCACCTAAAGATGAAGTGGCAGTTACTGAGATCCCTTTCTTCTTCTTCTTAGATGTCTGAGACTTAGTACTCATTTTGGAGACGGTCTCAGATTCATCACTTCTCTTCCTTTTAGAAAGGGATACAAATATGGGAGGAAGAACTTCATCAGGAAAATTTCGCTCTTGAAATAAGTCATATAGGGGCTCAACCTCCGCTGTCTCATATTCCGGTTCCGGAGAAAATCGTTGAATAACGATCTTCTTCTTCGACCTTTTCGATGGAGCTAGGTCGTCTTCCGCTACAAAAGTCTTCAGATGGAAATTCGGCATGAAGGTGCTCGACGAAACATAGAAGTGAGCATATGTGTAAAGCATCTTTATCTCCGTGCTGGATAAAGGATTAGGCATAGAGAATACAACTTTTATATCTCTAGACGCAAAATATCTCCAGGCCCAAGCTCCATCAATAAGCCCTCCACGAGCAGAAAGGCAGGTGGTGGCATTCCCAACATGCAGTTGGTCATATCCAAACTGTCTGGCAAATCGGCTCGGTAGATACGGCTCCAGATACGTCATTTCTTCATGACGGTATACCAGATGAGAGGGCCGGATTCTCTGCAACCACTGAAAGGCTACATCATCTAGCCTGTTCCCTTGATCTCCGTCTATCATATTCAAGGGCATGCTTTCATAACCCAGTGGTGGAGGTACACATTGAATGGACCAATGCGACGCTCGATTCAGAACATTTCTGCATTCTGGAAGAGTGTGAACCTTCCAGAAAGTTTCCCCAGAATACTTCTCCAAGAAGAGACTGCCACTCCCTCCTGCTCCTGGAGGTATCAGACCGTCATGATGGAGAAGAAGCCAACCATATAGATATGTGAAGGGCATCTCTATCCTTGGGAACTCATCGATCATCCTCCTCTGATCAGATAGCATATTGGTTACAAAATTCCGAAGACCTGCGTTCAGTCTACAGGTCATCGCTGATAACAGGTCTATCTTATAACCATACATAAGGCACACGGCTACAAAGATAACGCCTCTATGTATTCTGTCTAGAGAACTGGAGCCAGGAACGACGAATCTTCTTAACCAAAGAGATAAGAATCCGGCTAAGTGACCGTTCCATGACAGAGTCTTTCCACTCTGTCTCACATACGAGCTGAAGGTGGTTCCAGCCTTAAACTCGTACCGGTCTTCATCGATCGTGAAATCCTTGCAATCATACTTCTCTAGTAGATAAATGATTTCACTCTCAGAGAGAGGCTTAAAAGAGTTAATCTGGTACCATCTCTTCTCATTTATCTTTTTCTCATCCTTTTCACGGTTCATGAAAAGATATGACATCCACTTCTGGATGTGGTTGCCGGTTTCTTCCTTAGTACTCTTGTAATACAGAGTACATGTGCCGAAATGGCACATCATCTCTTCAAACAGGTGTACCATTTCAGGATTCTTCTCTGACAGAAAGTTCAGCTCTTCTGTCGTAGGCACATACTCTTCATACGGCAGCGTGCCTAAAGGCAGATACGAGATGTATTCTATCTCATGAAGGGCAAAGCCCATCTCCACTTTGGGAGTCATAAATGTCCCCGTCCTGTAGTTATACCTCTCAACCAAGGCCAGGAACAGAAAGGGGTTGGGTCTGAAGCCGTATGATGAATTGACGATTGCGTCATAAAGGTTTATCTTCTTCAGTTCACTCTCAAACTTCTCCAAAGCCCAATGCACCAAAGTTTTCCACCTCACGTTCTCTTGATTCATTAAGCCGTTCATCCTCGGCATCGAATCAGTGGGATAAAATGTCTTCTCGTTTGCCATGAATTCGTTTATGAAAACAGGCGTCCGGAATGGCATCAATATTGATGAGTCTTCAGGTGGTATGCATCCCGGCTTCAAACCTCGGAACACGGACACATGATTCTCTGGGGAACTGAAGAATCCCTCCTTCCTGTAAATGATACGGCTCGCCTTTGCCTGCTGATATTCTGTCAAGTACCAGGACATCTTTCGGGGATAACTAGCATGCATGAATCTCATGATAGATAAGCCCCTAGAAACCTTTGGCCAGTACATGGGCTGTCCTGCATCACCTTCGAAATGAAAGCAAACCTTCTCTCTGATGCCCTTTGGCTGTGATTTCTGTGCTATGGCATCCCCGAACAGAAATGCTAGTTTCTTGTGGAACACCAAATCAAGGCTCTGAAAGGGTTCACCATTCATCAAACAGAGTAGAGTTGTTTGGTCTTGATTTACCAACAACGACAGTCTGGCTTCTGGAAGGTCAAACTGAGGAAATTTCACATGAGATAAATCATGTTTAAATAAAAAACTCAGGTGCCCTTTATAATCTGCCTCTTCACTTCTGATGTTCACTACAGAAAATAAAAGAAGATAAGGTCAGATGTGTTTTTTATGTCTACGAGCCTTATGCGTGTATAGCAGTGTTCGAAAGAAATTTCATAAGTCACGCAGACTTCAGACAGATATACTATCAAAAATCACGCAGATGACTAATTCACGCAAAGTCCAGACAGATTAGAATGAAAAGTCACGCATCTTTGCCAGAATCACATTTAAAGTGAGAATGACAAAAATACGCTGACAGATCAAGGATTAATCTATCCAGAAGATGACTCTCAGAAGCTGCATGAATAATTCAACATGGACATTTCTGCCAACATGTGAAAAATCACGCAGAGTCATGAAAGCTGCGTGAATAATTCAACATGGACATTTCTGCCAACATGTGAAAAATCACGCAGAGTCATAAAAGCTGCGTGAATAATTCAATATGGACATTTCTGTCAATATGTGAAAAATTACGTAGAGTCATGAAAGCTGCATGAATAATTCAAACATTGACATCTCTGCCAATACATGAAGAATCACGCAGAGTCATGAGAGCCATGCTCATTTGCGTGAAACACAGAGCTTCGTAAACACGAAGATGTGAAGTATGGCCGACCCTAAAGAGGGGGCATACTTTGTTAATATCCTTTGCCCTAAGAAGGGGGGTATATTTCTGAAGTTCATTATTTGTTTTAAAGATCCTAAGATTTCTATGTGGAGTTCATCTTCATCAAAATCATCTTCATCGAGTCGCCTTCAACAGTTCGTATCTCCATCCATCACTTACGCTGCATAGGAGGATGCGTGGCTTCGCATCGAGGGAGTCGGTCGGTGGTGGCACGCGAGGAAGTCGCAGGAGCTTTTTCCTTGGGCTGAGCGTCGGCTTTCTTAGGAGCCATTACTGCTGAGAAGGGAAAGAAGAAGTCGAAGAAGATGAAGTTCGTCGGGGATGAAGTTTTCTCTTCTGTGGATTTTCTCTCTCTAAAAGCAAGTAAAGAATGAAAGAATTGGTTTATGGCTTATTTATAGGCTCATAAAGAATTCCAAACGGCAACATCATTATTTGCTTCGATTTAGGAGCTTTGTACGGGATCCTAACTGCACAGAATCCCAACAGTCCAATCATTTCGGAGTAAATCTCTCTTAAAGTCATCTCAACGTGACTAAATTCATTTTAGCATCTCGATTTCAAAGTATTTCGAAATAATTTATCATTTTTTGAAAACTTTGAAGGGGGTTTTGTAGGCCTCAAAAATGAAAGTCACGCTGAGTTGATCAGGACAAAGTTTAAAAGTCACGCTGAGTTGATCAGGACAAAGTCTAAAAGTCACGCTGAGTTGATCAAGACAATGTTTAAAAGTTACGCTGAGACAGCTCGTCATTTGTCAGAAGTATCATTATGACTGACAGCACGACAGTCAAAGAACGTCTTCTCGTATGCCACGTATGCACGGAACTCGAGAGATTACAGCCGACTATTGTGTGACTTTCAAAATCTTCTTCCACAAGACTCAGCCTTCATCAAGTTGGCGTACCAAAAGAGCTTATTGTCATTTAATGCAACTGACAAAAGGCAATCAATGTCAGAGATTTTGTGTCAGTCGAGGCACGTCGAATCAAGACAGCTGGCAGTTCTGACTCAAGTCTGCATGTATTTTGAACTTCTATGTTCCTTCCTCAAGTCTGCGTGTATTTTGAAGCTTTCTGCACCAAGTCTGCGTGGATTCTGAAGCTTTCTGCGCCAAGTCTGCGTAAATTCTGAAGCTTTCTGCCCCAAGTCTGCGTGGATTTCATCCTCAACAAGCCTGCGTGGATTTCATCAAATTGGAGTACGTGGCAGCCATGCCACCGATCTCTCACCTGCGTGTCCTGTAACTTGTACACGACTCATGCACGACTGCCATGTGTCCAACAGTTACAGGCCATGTCCAGTAACTGCTCATAACCTTGCCTATGTTAAATCCTGCGTGATTTTCAACTATGCACAGGTTGGATAGACAGTTATCTTTTTCAGTTATTTTTGACTCTATAAATAGAGTTCTTTTCTCATTCATTGTACAGATACATAGATATCTAAATTGCTGTTGCATTTTTGAGAGCTTTTTTTCTTCGTATCGTCTAAGGGATAAAGCGATCGTCTTCTAGATCGAATTCCTACAGTTGTAATTTTCCCAGAAACACAATAAATAAAGTGAATTTAATTATGGAAAACACCGTCTAGTGGCCACCATCTGGCTGGAAGGTCGGTAGATCCTCTGGAGCTGCTCCGAAATCTGGCCACACAAAACCAGCTGGGTCAGACCCCAGAAAGAGCAAGTGCCACAAAGGAGGCTTCACTTAAGAACCAAAACCAACAATCAGCACAAGATATAAATAAAAGTAAGAACTGGAAATAAAGAAAATACACCAGGATGATATACGACGAGATAACCATGGAACTATTCAGATAACCAGGTTACAACCCGTAATCCAAACAAGGACCGGGGTTGTAACCCTTCGTCTGAACAGAAGTTGGAATTTTCACCATTTATCGGTAAAATAAATACAAGCATTCTGGTCATTCAATAATCTGGAACAGGATCAGGGCAAGACTAGACTGGTTAGACTCCATCCAATCACTTCACGGCCAAGCAAGAATTACGGTTTGATACTTTAACTAACTAGGATTGTCACAAGCCTAATTACTAACAAGATGCAGTAAGATTATTCCACAGCCACAAGCCCTGCAGACCATCTAGGTTACCCGGGTTAAAAGATTAGAGTTGAATTCAGGTGGGTACATCGTCCAGGAAACGAATGTACCCTTAGGTAGCTTGAAGGGTACAACACATGACAGTGTGCTGGAAATGTGCCCTACTCGACGGCAGGCTACAGATCCCAAGGCGTGCCCAGGTAACGGGATTGCCTGTAGCTGGGAAATCTCGTCATGACTAATGTATTAATCTAGTTATTAGCCTTAGTCCATTTTAGTAGGTACTCCTGACCGTGGTACTCAGGAGTCCCCGTCCTAGACATGATACAAGACAGGACTGGTTTATTTATACAAACACAATCGTCCACGGTGTCCAGATTAATTATACAGGTCATGTCATGACAGGTAGCCGTCGCAACAGCTATTCGAGATAATCATGTCAGATTATCATGTCAAGTGTACTTGTCAGAAGTGCACCACGACGGGCCACTATCAGGTCATGTCAGGTTATCATGTCAGGAGTGCACCACTACGGGTCACTATCACGTCATGCTCAATTATCAATTCCAAACATATCAAGTAAATTCGTGATTATCAAGTTCAGGACAAAAGGCGTAAGAATATAAAATGGACGTTAAATATCTAATAAAATATTAATATACAGGGCTATAGAAGATCCAGGGTAATCAGGCTACCCTCAGGTCAGGCTACGTTCAGGCCAGGCTACGCTCAGGCCAGGCTACGCTCAGGTCAGGCTACGCTCAGGTCAGGCTACGCTCGAGTCAGGCTACGCTCAGGTCAGGCTACGCTCAAGTCAGGTTACGCTCAGGCCAGGCTACGCTCAGGCCAGGCTACGCTCAGGTCAGGCTACGCTCAGGTCAGGCTACGCTCGAGTCATACGCTTCCCAAAAGGCAGCGTATGTACTCCACATGACTCCTCTTCAAAGCAGCGTATGAGGTCCATACGACTCCTCATCAAGGTAGCGTATGCAAGATATACGCCTCCCAAAAGGCAGCGTATGAGGTCCATACGACTCCTTGCCAAGGCAGCGTATAAGGTCCATACGACTCCTTGCCAAGGCAGCGTATGCAAGACATACGCCTCCAAAAGGCAGCGTATGAGGTCCATACGACTCCTTGCCAAGGCAGCGTATGCAAGACATACGCCTCCAAAAGGCAGCGTATGAGTCAGACTGTGCTGCGCTAAAGAGCGCGCGCAACTCAGTGGCGCAAGCTAAAAAGCTTGCGCACTGCTCACTGTCTTCTCCAAATCAGCAAGAACTCCATGGTTTGAATCCAAAGCTTCAAAAATCCATAACTTGGTCAAAATAAGTCCAAATCTAACTTTTCAAAGGTCAAAATTGGGTAGAATAAAATTCTCTACAATATGGAACCATCCAAACTTAAAAACAAAGAAGTTTGATAGATCAAAACCCCCAAATCCGAAAATAAATAATTTCTAGATCTACAAAAATTAAAGCCTCAAAATGGAAAATGACAAGTTCTAATGTGTCTTAGAAACGTGAGGAAGCTAATGGAACAATAAAAATGGGCTCTATTGTGGAAGCAAGTTGCACTTGCCTAGACCTCTCTCTTCTCTCTTGTAGGTGAAGGAAGTAAATGGAAGAAGAAGAAGAGATTAATGAAGAGAGAGAAGAAGAATAGGTAATAAATATGAGTGGTGGTGGTAGGTTGGGGGTTCACCCCTTGGTTCATGATGAACCAAGAGCAATCCCAAACCGAACCAAGCCAACCCAAACCAAGAATAAACCAAGCCCAGGGAGGAAATTAAGCAAGAAAATCATGCAATACAAGAATAAATACGTACACATATTCCAGAAATACGTAATACGAACCACAGGCATTACACGTCAGGCGGGTGCGGGCGGAGCACGGGGTCGGGCAGCTCCAGGAAAAAGGGCTGCTCACGTGCACGGCGAGGCGGAGTTCGCAGAGGCGGAAGGAAGAGTGGAGAGAAAGAGGGAGAAAGTGAGCGCTCAGAGAGGGCACGACGGAGCGCGGTGCTAGGCGGAGCTCCCCGATAGTCGATGCGCCGCTCGGTACGATGGTCTGGCCAGCAAGTAGGTTCCGACGGAGTTCTGGGAAGAGGAGAGGGAGGATCGATACGCTCGGCAATGGCGGCCGATCGACTCCAGTGCCAGGCGGCCAACGGTGCTGGAAGATCCGAGAAGAGAAGTTAGGTCAGAGATGGTGGCGGTTCGACTTCAGGTGGAGGTCAGGGAAGGTCGATCCGCCAGAGCGCGAGGATCGAAAGTGGCAGGGTGGCGCTTTGGTCGTTCATCGGGCACATAGGTGCTAGTTCACCGACGAGGGAATAAGGGAGGCGGTTTGGGCTGGCATGCTGTCGGTGAGTAGGTGGTAGTTGGGTGACCGGGTGATGTCGACGCCGACGACAGAAGTTGTCTAGGTGTGGCAGGTCGTGGTGGTAGTGCCTATGACGGTGGTTGGAATGGAGGCAGTTGATGGTTCCGGTAGCGTTGACAAGTAGTTTTTGTGTTTATAAGGAATTGGCTGGGATCGACGAGATGGAAGCGGAGGAATCTCGACGAGTGCGGTGGTGCCGACGAGGGTGGAAGGACAAGGATGGGAGCGAAAGTGGTGATGGCCGGGTTTGGACGGAAGGTAGTGGCTCATCGGAGAAGACGGTGGACGACTGATCACGCATATAGCAGGTGGGGGCCGGTGGCTGCGGCAGATAGTGCTAGGGTTAGGGTCAGGGATGTGTCGGGGTGTAATTGGGATGGTGTTGGTTGTATCCGACACGGGGAAGAGGACGTAGAGATGTGTCCGGGGGTGTCAGACACGATGATTGGTACATGTAAATGTAATAACAAATTTATATTGGATGGGAAGGTGAAACGGACATGGACACGATGCACGAAATATTTATGGTGATGGAGAAATTTTGTGTGTAGAGAACAATGACAAGCTCCCCTATTTATAGGGTAGAGGGATTCCGATTTGATATGGAATAACAATAATTTAAACTCCCTTAAATAGATCACTATCAATTCAAATCAAGTTAAAACCAATCAATCCAATCCACTTTATAACTAAATAAATTTTATCTATACGTTTACAACTTTTCAAGAATAAATTAAATCTTAATTTAAATTTTCATAACCATTTATACATTAATTTCAAATTACAAATTTCAAAATAAATAATAATAAAAAGTGATAATAATTAAATTTCAAAAATTATCATAAATATTTTAATGTAATAGAAAATAGCTTCAGCATAACTTTTAATAAATTTAAGATGTAAAAAAAATTCAAAATTTAAAATATATACATGACTTAACTGTCATGTACCTCATATAATATATTTTCATAAATATTATTTTAGAAGTTAAAAAAAATCATATAATAAAATAGCTACCACTAGAAAATAAAATAAAAATATGTTTAGTCATAGGTTTGGTATGACACTAAAACAAGGCAAGCTTTACTAACCCTATAGGTATTTTGTATCAAAATATTTATTCGCTTCATTTGTTAAGAGTTTATAATAAAATTGGTTTGAAGAAAAAATTAAATATTACGTATCAAACGCGTTTTTACTCGTCGTACAATACTCAAAATATAAATCAATACCAATAAAAAATAAACCGTAGTGAAAATTCAGGGGGTTTACAGCCAAGGTGATCATAATCTCACCCACCGAAAACTGGAATGTGTTCCGTACCGGCCACCACCGCTCGACCAGACTCAAAATAAGATCCCTATCGTGACGTCTGAGACGAACTACGTCGACGTGGGAAAATCCAAATGAGTCCACCAGTTCTTTTTGGAGAAATGATAGCTCCCAACCGTGACGTCATTCCCCATGCTTACGTAGCTTAACGTCTGGAGGATAGTCATATAACTGTAAAATATTTTTGGTTAATTCGTGAATATTTTTATTCTAAGAGGCATAATTTATTCAGCATAAGAATTATCGATCCTGAGAATACGCGGTCAGAAATGTGTGACTGTCACTCCTGCTCGATAGTCGGTGTGGTGGGTCCACTAGGAATACGTCCATCGTTTTTTGTTTCGTTCTGAAATATGTCACAAATATTTTTACAAATATTCTACTAATTTTCGTAATTAAAAATATGTCACCAATGCATATTTCTACATTATTACTACAAATATTTTTACAAATATTCTACTACAATTATTTCTACAAATTAATTTCTACAAATATTTCTAATAATTTCTACAAATTAATTTCTACATAATTTCTACAAATATTTCTAATAATTTCTACAAATTAATTTCTACAAATATTTCTACATAATTTCTACAAATTAATTTCTACATAATTTCTACAAATTAATTTCTACAAAATATTTCTACATAATTTCTACATAATTCCTACATAATTAATTTTTACTACATAATTTCTACATAATTCCTACAAATTTCTACATAATTGTTACATAATTTTTACTACATAATTTTTACATAATTCCTACATATTTTTTACATAATTTTTGGCAAAAAAATATATTTCTACATAATTTTTACTACATAATTCCTACAAATTAATTTCTACAAATATTTCTAATAATTTCTACAAATTAATTTCTACATAATTTCTATAAATTAATTTCTACATAATTTTTACATAATTTCTGCATATTAATTTCTACATAATTTCTACAAATATTTCTAATAATTTCTACCAATTAATTTCTAAATAATTTCTAAATTTTTCTTAATAATTTTCACAAATTAATTCCTACAAATACTTCTACAAAAGTTTGCTTAATAACTTCAACAAACTATCACTACAAAATATAAACTATGTTAAAAATAATTTCTACAAACTATCACATAATTTCTACCGTAAAAATAATTACTTAATTTTTTTTACCTCCATGGTTGTTTCTCCTTCTTCTTCTCCTTCTCCTTCTCCTGTCTTCTCCTTCTTCTTTCCTAATTTTACTACGGTCAAAAAAAATTCACCCCCCATCCAGCATATAAACAACCAACATTTAACCAACTACCAGCGGTAGATCCCCAACCGCGTAAAAAATTTATTACAAAACCAAGCAACCCGGACTTTAAAAGTCCGCTTGTGGGCGTCAGCTGACGTCACCACACGAACTTTTAAAGTCCGGCCAATGCCTAATCCCCCCCCAAAAAAAACCGCTAACCATTTCCTTAACCATTTCTACTTCGTTAATGACCTAATGACGTCAGCAACCGGACTTTAAAAGTCCGGTTGGATGCTCAATTGGTAATTTCCACAAACTTAATGCTTTTTCTGGAATTTTAATAAAGTTTGATGCTTTTCCTGCAATTTTCTGTTATAATTATGATAATATTTATGATTAATAAATTATTAATTAAGATTATAATGATGATTATAAAGACGATTAATAAATTATTAATTAAAATTTTAATAATATATTCATTATTAAATCACTACCAAAATAAGTCATATCAGCGACGTATTTAGCGACTCCAAAGAAAAACGTCGCTATTTTTTGGGGTTTTAGCGACGTTTATATAAGACGTCGCTGTTTGTCGCTGCCAGCGACTAATAGCGACGTCTAGCGACTGCAATTTGTTAAATGAGAATAGGCGTCGCAAGTTCGTCGGTACACGTCGCTGATTTAGCGACGTGTAGCGACGCAATTTAAGTAGCGTCGCCGTTTCATAAATACCAGCGACGTTTAGCGACGTTCTAGAATTACGTCGCTAATATTTTCATATAGCAAGGGTTTCGCTTTTCGATCTTTCACAAAATTTCCCCCCAAATATTTCGTGCCCTCCTCCTCCGCGACGCCCCTCCGGCGATTTCCCTCCTCCGGCCTCCTCCTCCGCGGCGCTCCTCCGTCGCTATATGTCGGTAATATAGTGATGTTAAAAAGTCGCAGAACGTCGCCATTTGGCTCTAAAGTCAGGTCAGCATCGATGCATTTCAAGTCGCTCAACGTCGCTAGATTACGTCGGTAAATTATGACGTTTTATGTCGCTGGCAGTCGCTAAATTAGCGACGTGGACACGCCGCTAAAGATCGTCGCAATAGCGACGTTTGGCGACGTTTTCTTGTTTAGCGACTAGCTTAATCGCGACTACTTGAAAACGTCGCTAAATACGTCGCTAATAGAAATTAGCGACGTATTTGCCCTTTTTAGCGACGTCTTGACGCGTCGCTGAATTGACAGATTTTAGTAGTAAATTATTTTGTAATAAATTATTAATTTCGATGATTATTATGATTAATATTTTATTAATTAATATTATAATAAAATAGTATTTAATATTTATAACGAAGATATAATTAAGACTAATAAATTATTAATTAAGATTATAATTAAATATTTATTTATAAATTATTCATTATAATTATACTTATGATTAATAACTTATCATAATTATGATTAATAAAGGTATAATTTATTAATTAAGATTACTGTAAAATAAATAAAATTATTAAATTATTAATCAAGATTATAATTGTGATTAATAAATTAATCAATTATTAATTAAGATTGCGATAAAATATTAATTAATAAAATTAATAATTAATAATTATTTATTTAAGTGATGAACGTATTTATAATAATTAAGAATAAATAATTTATATATATAACTAACTATTACTTAATTTTTAATTAATTTTATTTATTTAATTAATTATTAATTAGTATTATTAAATATTTAATAGCACAATAAAATTATTTTTCAAAAAATCCAACTTTCTTTCTTCCAAATCCAAAATTTGAATTTGGTACCCGTAGTTTCTTTATCCAAATTCAACTCCAGCCAAACATAGAATTCCATGAATTTGACTCAAAATCCATAAAATCCTAAATTTCAGCAACAAATACGATTTACCATACAGGTCCTAAGGGACTTTCGTTGAGTATCAGGTACCTGAATATCGATTAATTCACTTAATTTCAGTCAAATCCACATGCTTAAACTTTTAATGGGTTTGATATGGAATAGAGAAGTGATAAAACTTGGTCAAAGTATTGTACAAATCGATTAGGGTCTAAGGCAGATGTAAGGACCCAAAATTTGGTGAAAATGACTTATTTTAGAACTTCTTTCCCTAACAATCAAATGTGTGAGTACTTAAGCACATAGGAACGATGTTAGTCACTGTAAATAGTTAGGTCGAGTTAGTGTCATTTCTGGAAAAGTTCAGGTCTGTATCGGATATCGATATCACCCTCATCTAACAACCTAACTTATTATCTTCACTTCAAGTTCGACTTACACACTTATAGAGATTTGCACATTTAGAGTTGTACTTACATTTTAAAACTTTCTAACTTTGGGTTTTACACTCTTCTTCATCATTATATTCTTTTGTGCGTCTCTCTCTCTCTCTCTCTCTCTCTCTCTCTCTCTCTCTCTCTCTCTCTCTATATATATATATATATATATATATATATATATAATTTTTATATTAATGTTAATGTTATATATATATATAATGTTAATGTTAATGTTAATATTAATTTTAATATTAAGTTTAATGTTAATTTTAGTATTTAATGTTAATATTAACATTAATATTAACATTAAATGGACGGCTGAGAGTGAGTTTTGATCCGTTTATATATATATATATATATATATATATATATATATATATATATATATTGAAACTAGGTAAACTGTTTCTGGAATTGTTTTCATTGAATTCAAACTCCTGACCACTTGGAACGTATACAACTCTCTTAACCACTAGGCTACAGAAGAAAAGAAAAAAAAATTATATATATATATATAATATATATACAGAAATGTTCCAAAATCAGACGGTTGATTTTATATAATAGAACCATCCTATGTTCTATGTTGTGATTCTAACAATCTTCATCGTCATTATATACGGGTTGGACACTTCGACTGCGACTATACTTACGTATAATAACTTGGTTGTAGGGTTGCTCGCCCTAGAGCTGGACATGTTCTTTGAGTTGTGATCTCTTATTATGACATAGCATACGACGGTCGAGACATATACCTCAATTTTATTATAATAATATTAGTATTATACTAGTTGTAGATGTTTTTGATTGATTGCTAGGATACGTTCATGAATTATGGGGGTGGGAAGAACGATGAGGTCAGATAGAATATTTATTTATAATATTAATTAAATAATTAAAGTTGGAACTTAGTCTTAGACGACTCCGCAAGGTCTTATAGCATTTCCAATCCTGTTGTGAGTTTAGAAAATTTTATTGTCAACATAGGAATGACAAATTTTTATTTCAAAAATTATTCTCCAATGTAAATATTGATTAAATCATAAACTTGACATGATAATGACATGGCAAGGATAATGTGAAGTTGGTTGTCTAGATCTAGACAATGCACTTCACAATGACTTTGTCTCCACATAGGGGTGCAACTCGGGCGGGTTGGGTCGGGTTTGAGGTCAACCCGAGCCCAACCCGATAGATCATAAGCCTAGTCCAAGCCCAAGCCCGACCCGACTTCGGATTCAACATATGAAGCCCAAGACCAAGTCCGGAGGATCGGGTTGGGTCGGGTCCATCGGGTTTATCGGACTCTAATATGATATTTGAAATAATTTTAAACAAGAGTAATATTAAATGCATAATCAAATAGCAATTAAGCCTCAATCATTACAAAATAAAACTAAAATGAGATTTAGGACAAGGAATTGAAGAGTTCGGGTAAAAAATATTATAGTTTAAACTTTTTATTTAAGTAGTATGAAACAATATATATATAAATTATATGTATGTCGGGTTTCGGGTTCTTCGGGTTATCCAACACATGAACCCAAGCCCAACCCGATTTTTGATCGGGTTCAAATATTTTAACCCGAGCCCAAGGCCGAACCCGAATATCTTCAACCTTAACCCAACCCATTAACGGATTTATCCGAACGGGTTCGGGTTTAGCCCGCCCGAGTTGCACCCCTATCTCCACATCATCAATTATGAATAGAAATATTTATAAAAAAGTTGAAGAAGTGGAGAAGTTGTCTTGGAAGTTGAAAAAAAATACTTTTTATTGTCTTTTCAATATTTTTGCATTGGGGGACATTTTTTTATCTCATTTTCTTGTGTGAATATTATTTTGTCACATAAGAAAGACATTGTCGTGCCTCTTGTCATATAGAAATCACAACACAAAACAAGACAATAGGGTTGGAGATGCTATTATGTTGGTTGTTGAGTTGTGCTTAGACTCTATCTTACATAACATCTTCCTTGGATATATACATAGATTTGTTGGTAACCCTCATATGGTTTCTACCAAAACTAACTGCCGATCAATCCTCTTAGAAAACCTGATTCCAGCTGCATGAGATTATTATCGATGTTTAGGAAGTGTGACCTTATAGTTCTCAATTTTTATTTTATTTAGGTATATGATTTTTGTATTGCGTTTTCTCTTGGTATGGTTACCACTTTAGTAGCAATTTCACTTTTTAATTCATGCATGTTATGTACATGCACACACTTCTTAGTTCACACCATCCCTTGGATCTAACACCTTTGGCTTGGGACTTGGCAGTATTTAATGGTTTTTTCTATAGGCACTACCAAAATTGCTAGGGGCTAGCCTAAAATTTTTCAAATTTATTACAAGTTTGCCATCCAAAAATTTTGCTAGAAATTAGCCCAAGCACAACTATAAATACCAATTTTCATTTTCTCTCTCTTTCTTCTCTTTTCTTTTCTCCCTCAACTATTTTCTTCCCTCCTTCTCTTCTCTTAGGTCAAAGAATTAAAACCCTAATTTTTTTTCTTTTCTCTCTACATTTTTGGCAAATTGTTCTCTCCCTCAACTCTAGGTCATTGACTTCTCCAAATTTTTGGTAAGTCATCAACTATAATATGTTTCATGTTTTAAACAAGAATTTCACATATTAAAGTTGAATTATGTGTTAAATATAGAAAAATATTGAACATGGATCAACCGGGATCATCAAACGTTTTTGCCACGTCCGAAGAACACGTTCCCGCCACGTCCGAAGACAACTTTGATGTATCGGAAGCTCTCTTGGTAACTACATTTGAACTTGAGATCGGACCTAAACTCGTGCTGTGACACAGAGGACTGCCAACACTCAGACAGTCCCGATCATAGAATAGGACTGCCAGAGTGGTGGCAGTCCTTCACAGAAGAAGGACTGCTAGGACCCTGGCAGTCCTACAAATAGGTAGGACTGTCAGGGTCCTGGCAGTCCTTCTTCTGTGAAGGACTGCCACCACTCTGGCAGTCCTAGTCTATAATACTAGAATGCAGAATTTGATTGCAGTCCTTCACAGAAGACGGTCTTGCTATTAACACAATTTGCTATTTATGGACACCAATCTTATGCACGGGCCTAATCTATGAAACCTATTTACTTTAGGATTTTGTCTAATTGTACTAACCGAAGAACATTTATTGTAGGACTTGAGATCTTCCGATTTTGCGTACCGGCTCCAATTGCAGTCAATGTAGCCCATTTATTTTGGACCGATCTATGTTTTGAATCAAGCGAGGGTACGGTACATTAGTATCGAGAAGTCGGACAGGAAAACAACATTGTTCTAGTGATATCCAGATCGGCCCGAAATCGACCGGGACGACAAACTGTGGTGGTGGGCTGTGAAAGAGGTGATGTGTTCAGGACGCACAAGAAAAATACAGTAGAAGTTATCCAAAGTAAAGTTCCAAGAAGAAATGTTGGAACGAGGAAATGTGGTTGTCCATTCACGATACATATCAGAAATGAAGAAGAGGGGAAATGGACAGTAGAAGTGAAGAATGGAACTCACAACCATGAGTTTGCCGAGACACTATTGGGTCATCTGTATGTCGGACGGTTGAACAATACGGAGAAGAAGATAGTCGAAGACTTGACCACCTCCGGAGTTGCACCGAGACAAATATATTCCGTCATACGACATGAAGATGAGAAGAACATGTCTACAATGAAGACAATATACAACGCCCTAGCTTCTTCAAACGCTGTCCGGACGAAATCAAGAATGGCGATGCAAGAAGTGCTCAAGTTGCTTGCCGATAATCATTATGTTGAGTTCCATAGAAGACATCCCCAGAGTAATGAAGTATTATCACTCTTTTGGGCTCATCCTGATTGCACAAATTTGGCCAGGTCCTTTGCCGACGTGTTAGTCCTTGATTGCACGTACAAGACAAATAAGTTCAAGATGCCTCTCTTTCATGTTGTCGGGTTCACCTCTACTTGGAAAACATTTCCAGTGGCATTTTGCTTCATGAAGAGTGAGAAGCTTGAAGACTATACATGGGCGTTGGAGAAACTGAAAACACTTTACACTGGTCATACAGAGCCGTCAGTATTTGTTACCGACAGAGAATACGCCCTCATTAATGCTATTCGTATTATTTTTCCTCAAGCGGATACATTGCTATGAACTTGACATGTCAATCGTAATATTCAAGCCCAATGTAAGTTGAAGTTTCGGAAAGAGGATAGTAAAATCGACATGCAGATTTTTGACGAATTCTACAATGATTGGAATTGTGTGTGGCGAGCATCTACGATTGCCAGTTACGATGCCGCATGGTACTTGTTCAAGCAAAAGTGGGAGGCGAGGGAGCCGGCATGCATTTCTTACATCAAAGATACATGGCTTGAACCGCACAAAGAACAATTCGTCTTAGTATGGTCGAATGTGGTGAAGCATTACGGCACGACAACTACCAACCGTGTCGAAGGAGCACACTCTTTATTGAAGAGGCACCTAAAATCATCTCTCGGCAACTTCGTCTCTGTTTGTGTAACACCCTGTTTTCTGAAATTAGGAATTTTTGAAATTTTATTATTTTTATTATTTATTAGTGGTATTTTAGTCATGGTATGATTTTCTGGTGATTTTAGTTAAGTTAAACCATTTCTAAAGTCATGCTAAGTCATGACTTATGACTTTGTGATTTTGGTTAGTATAACTTAGTGTAAACCCTAGTTTTCTCTAACCTAGAAGTTGCCATGACCATGAGAGCTTAGCCATAGGCTTAGAACACCAAATTAGTGATTTTTAGCCTAAAGGGTATTTTGGTAATTTACTAGACTTTATTTGTGATTATGTGATTTTAATATTATTTAATCATGGTTAAAGTCCCATGATTAGTCCCTAACCTATCCTACCCTAAACTAGAGGTTAGCCACTAACCTAGAAGCATTAGGATGAAGATTTGGTCATGGGATAAAGTGGTTAAATATCTAGATATTAACTTTTTAAGATATTTTCCTTAAACCACTCAAAATATCCAACCCCTTTACACAAGTCTTGTCTTAGCCTAGAAGAAAGCCAAGGACACCTCCCCTACCCCCTTGGCAGCCCACAATTCTATAAAACCCTATTGAATTAATTCATGAATAATTTACATGAAATTAATTCTTAGAAAATCCCTTTTTGCTTCAAACCTTCACAACTTGATCATTCTTGATCCAAATTCACTCTAGTCTCTTGCATTGGGATCCTACAACATCTAAGGTGCTAAGAGGAACTAGCAATCAAGGATTTGGAAGTATTGGACATCATCGAGTGGAAGAGCACACACCCCCTTTCCTTTGATTTTTCTTGGAATTGCACCAATAGGTAATTTCCCTCAAACTTAGTTAAAAACCTGATTTTTCTTCATAAATGCATTCATGTAGGACTACCATAACTGTGGGTAAGGTTTGGTGGAAATTAGAAGTGTTTTGGTGTCCGTATCGGACACGTATCCTAAGCTAGAAACCCTTGTTTGGTGAAATGCCACAATGGACTTGTTTTTGTGTTTTTGTAAAACAAATTACACAAACTTGTAGCCCTAGACTTGCTGATCACAGAACACGTGGACTGAGCACATTTTAGTGCTGTGTTCGTGTCCAAATTGGACACGAACCGACCGCACGAGCCCATCGTGCATGCCCTGCTACCCGACACCTCGTGCGCACTACACAGGCCACTAGGACACGTAAGATTTGACACAGACAAGGGGGCAATGTCTGCGAACATGCCCCCAAAGTCTCGTGTCGCATCATGTCGTGTCGAGTGAGAAAACTCGCTCGTACTGGACACGCGCTGTCAGCACACACGCGCGCGGGCACGACTTTGAGCGTGTCGTGTCGCGTGGACACGACACTAGAGTGTCTCGTAGTGACACGGGCATGAAGCCCTATTCGTGGCGTATACGTGGACACGAGCACGTGGTGCGTCGTGTCCTGTGTCGCGAGCACGACGCGTGCAACCGCGTGCACGACGCGGTCTGAACTCGCGTGTATCAGTCGTATTTTCACGACTGATACGGGGTTCGTTCTGTGTCCACGCGTGTCGTGGACACGTGTCAGGGTATGGAACGTGTAGCCATACGTGTGGGCTACACGTATGCACGACCACGAGACGTGTCGTGTCTCGTGGTGTGTCCACGAGCTCCTGGAACGCGTGCACGACACTGTTATTGTGTGCGCGTATCAGAGCTTACCCGAGTGTTTGTTTTGCGTGTTTGGACACGTGAAACTGTGTCGTGGTGTCGTGTCAGGAACCTAGGACACTAGTATATCTATGGGGTGTCAGTTACCAACCCATAGTTACGAGCCATAGCTCGGTTTAGTGCACGAAAATCGAGTTACCCTTGTTTACCTACACAGCCCATTATTTCCAGATTTTAGGGATTTTTCCAGTTTTGTAAAATCGAATTTTAAATCGATTTTGTTTGAGATTAATACATTGTGTGAGTGTATTTTAGTACATATATACGTAGTATATATGTATGTGTGAGTGTGGGTGAAATTTGGGGCTAAATGGTAGTGTGTATGTGTAGTTGTGTACATGTGTACATATATATGTATGTATGTACTCTGTGTGTGTGTGTTTGGGTCTGGATTGGTTCCAGATTTCTGGAACCACACTCCTCCCCTCTGTCCAGCCTTCACTGTCCCCCTCTTTCTCACTCTATCTCCCTCTCTCACATCCCTCTCTATATATATATGTAATATATAAATAGGTTTTATATATATAAATATATATGTATATATTAAGTGTGTGTGTATAATTGTGTGTATGGGTTGGGGGCTGGGATTTCCAGTTTCAGGAAATCTGAAACATCCCTCACTCTATGTCCATCTCTCTTTCTCTCTATCTCATTTCCATCCCTCTCTCTAATTTCCTCTATATATATATATATATATATATATATATATATATATATATATATATATATATATATATATATATATATATATATAGGTTTATGTATATATATGTTATATTATATATAGTTATATATATTGGTGTATATAGTTAAGGATATATATAGGGGTTATATATATTGGGTATCATATATATATATATATATATATATATATATATATATATATATATATATATATATATATATATATATATATATATATATATATATATATTGTATTAGTGTCATTATATATATATGGGTATATATATATACATATATATGAGAATGTATATATATATATGGGTTTGGTATTATATATATAGAGTGTTCCTATATTGGCATATAGGTATTAGATAGATGGGTATATCTATATATATAGATATATATATATATATATATATATATATATATATATATATATATATATATATATATATATATATATATATATATATGACTAATAAGTATAGGATATATAGAAACCTATGACATAGCTTATAGGCCTAAGTCATTAGCCTATGGCCAAGGTGACTAGCCTATGGCTTGAGGCTAACCCTAAATGACCTAATGACCTAAAAACACTACTAGTTGACCATTGTTGACCATGGTTGATTAAAGTCAACTATTGGTCAAACCATGACCTAATTGACCTAATAATGACTAGTTCAACTAGTCTGACCATGTTTGACCCAATTACCTTATTGACTAGTCTTGGTTGACCTAATTACCTGACTGACTAGTCTTTGTTTGACCAATACCTTAGTTGGTCTAAGTTTGACTTAGACTTGACCCAGATTGATCATGTTGACTAGTATTTGACTAGTTTGATTAGAGTGTTGACCAGGAGTTGACTTTAACCTAGATTTAACTAATCTTGACTTGTTTGACCTTGTTTGACTTTATTTGACTCAGTTTGATCCCCTGTGACCTAGTATGACTTCCTGTGACCCAGTTTGACTATTGAGTTGACCAAGAGTTGACTTTTGACCAAATTGACCTAGAATCATGTAGTATACATTGTATACTTTATTTTTACCATTATGGATATATTGTGACTTGTATTGCTCTGATTAGGAGCCATACACCTCTTCTCAGACAGTATATCCTCTTCAGACATTCAGTTATCAGGCGAGTACATTCTCTGACCGTTTCATACTTGTTCAGGCTTTACTTCTCGCTCTAGATTACTTTACTTGTTGCTGTCACATTGGTAACACGGATTGGTACTATATGGATCTTTACATGAGATGTTATCCCTCTCGGGAGCATCGGGTACTTCATGTTATGTGTGTTTCACTATCATCATGTACTCCTATGCTTCCATCATTCATGTGCACTCATGTGATCATGTACTCTCATGTTTACTGAGCCCTCATGTATACTATCATGTGCACCCTTTCATGGCCCCCATGTGATATCATGTATAATAACGTAACTTGTATAGATCCTTGTGTATTGATTGGGGAAAACGGGGGAGTAGAAGTAGACATGTGAATAATTCCAAAGTAGTGTAATCATGTGCAAACTCAGTAGTGTAATCATGTATAAATTCTAGCCATTCACATGCCTATCTTGTACTCTACATCACTAGTCACTTACAGTTCTCTATATACAGTAGATATTTTATTACAGCTATCTCTTTTACAGCGTATATTTCCTTTCAGCAGTTCATGTATCTTACTGTATTGCCTGTATCGTATTTCCTAACCTGATATGAACTGCGTGAGATGTATTGTGCTCGTTCCTGTCCTGATTGGACCTGTTGAAAATATTACAGAGGATGAGGACGAGGCATGGGTGACTACTTATTATGGAGCAGGACTAGATGACACTTGTATTGAGGACCCTCAGTAGGATCCACCTGCAGCTGAGGATGTTGTTCCAGTAGTCTAGACCAGTTTAGTCTAGGCAGTCTTTTCTATATTTATATTTTGTCTCACATTCTGAGTTGTATTTTGAGATGTGGAGATGTATAGACTCTTAGACTTATTGTATTATGAGTTGACATTCTGGATGTTATGTATCCTAGACACTTAGACTTATTTCATCTATGCTATGGTTCTCTTTGAGTTACTATCTATCTTCTGTCTTTCATTCTTCTACCTTAGATGTGATTGAGACTATATGTTGTGATGTTACCTCCACTCGGAGAGTATAAACTGTACAGGTACCTTATATTGTTAGATGATTGACCTAGGACAGCATTCTACCGCCGACACTGCGGCGTAGGCTGGACGTACCCACTTCTCGTGCCCTTACTCTAGGGTGCGGGTCGTGACAGTTTGCAAGCTATACATTTATCAGTAGACCGGACAGTGAATGAAATTAAGGCATCATTTGAGATGAGTTTGAATATAGTCAAGCATGAGCATAGAAAGAAAGTACTCTTAGATGCTTTAATGCGCGTGGTATCTCACAAGGCGTTGGCCTTAATAGCTGATGAGATTGAAAGATCAAAGTTTGTCGGACTTGATCCCGAGGTTTGCGGGTGTGTACATCGACATACACTGGGCCTCCCTTGTGCACATCAGATTAATGAATATCGCTGTGAATCCATTCCTATTCCAGTTGAAGCAGTCGATCAACGTTGGAGGCAGTTGTCTATGATGCCTGTGGTGAAGACGGACGATGATTTCTTCTCTTTGCCACAACTGAAACTTCTTCACGCAAGGTGGTTAGCCTCAGTAGCAGCGGAGCGGCAGTCCATTGAGCTTAAAATGCAAGAAATTGCATGTCCGGTCACTACTACAATGCATGAGCCGACCGTTGTTTCCAATCCTAAAGGCAGGCCTCACACAAGATTGACTAGTTCACAGAAGAGAAGGCTGGAGTCAACTAGGAGAGATCCATCGCACTTTGAGCATGTTGAACGAAGCTTACAGCAAGCTTCGCCTGCACGGAAGGGCAAGCTTGTCGTTCGCCGAAAAATGGAGAAAATGGATCTCCCAAGAAAAGATACAGTTGCAAGCCAAAGAACGAATTTGTATATTGACAAATTTCAACCTGCGCTTCGAAGTTACATTTGGTCTATTGTCGATGTCCCCAGTGATGGCCATTGCAGATTTTATGCCCTTGCAATGCATCATGATTATGATGACAAAGACGGATGGAGACGGGTGAGGCAGGAGATGTACGAGGAGTTAGAGACTCGTCTTCCATTCTACTCCCGTATCCTAAGCGAAAAAACGGTTGCAAGTTTGTTGTTAAGTATCCCTTGTACGGACAGTATTACCGGGACAGACCACTACATGTCAGTCCCGTCTGCCGGCTATTTATTTGCTAATAGGTACATGATACCTGTTGTAATTATCTCGCCGGATAATAACAATACATTCTTTCCGATGTGCGCTCCTCCGATAGACCACGGAGTGTCTAACCTATGTACTATAGGTCTGATCGGGGATCACTTCGTTGTACTAAAGATGATCGCTCATTCTCCGATTCCTCCACCTTCAACAGTTTGGTATAAAAGAGCACCGGTCGAAGCCATCGCTTGGACCACACCTTTCGTTGAGCAGATCAACCATTGTAAGAGATTGTTGAAGATTGAGGAGCCAAGAGACTTACCTGCTGACCACTACGACGACGAAATCGACTAAGTATAGATATATTTACAGTCTAACATTTTGTATATGGAGGACCACTTTTGTATACAGTGAAATATGAAGTCCAGTAATATATATAGAGTAAATTTTGAGTTATATGTGTTTGATTTTGCCTACCTGTGTTATATGTGTCTGCCTGTGTTATATGTGTTTACCTGTGTCTACCTGTGTTATATATACCTACCTGTGTCTTATATGTGTAATTTATGTGTTACAGTCCTATCTATGAATCTCTATGTGTAATTTATGTATGAACCAAATTCACACAGAGTTTCAGTATCAGGACTGCCACACCCTTGGCAGTCCTACACTGAAGTAGGACTGCCAGGGTGCTGGCAGTCCTACTCAAAACTTGCTGTTACAACAAGTTTTGGATAGGACTGCCAGCACCCTGGCAGTCCTACTTCAGTGTAGGACTGCCAAGGGTCTGGCAGTCCTATCTAAAAATCTCTGTGATGAATTTATGTGTGAATCAAATTCACACAGAGATTCATAGATAGGACTGCCACACCCTTGGCAGTCCTACACTGAAGTAGGACTGCCAGGGTGCTGACAGTCCTACTCAAAACTTGCTGTTACAGCAAGTTTTGGATAGGACTATCAGCACCCTGGCAGTCCTACTTCAGTGTAGGACTGCCAAGGGTCTGGCAGTCCTATCTAAAAATCTCTGTGATGAATTTATGTGTGAATCAAATTCACACAGAGATTCATATATAGGACTGCCACACCCTTGGCAGTCCTACACTGAAGTAGGACTGCCAGCACCCTGGCAGTCCTACTTCAGTGTAGGACTGCCAATGGTGTGGCAGTCCTATCTAAAAATCTCTGTGTGAAATTTATGTGTGAATCAAATTCACACAGAGTTTCAGTATCAGGACTGCCACACCCATGGCAGTCCTACACTGGAGTAGGACTGCCAGGGTGCTGGCAGTCCTACCAAAAACTTGCTGTTACATAGGACTGCCAGCACCCTGGCAGTCCTACTCCAGTGTAGGACTGCCATGGGTGTGGCAGTCCTGATACTGAAACTCTGTGTGATGATTTCTTTGTGGGACTCAACACACAGAGTTATAATTATTCACAAATTGCCACAGAGTTAAGATTCATCACAAATTGCCACAGTTAAAATTTATCACAAATTGCCACAGAGTCAAATTGCCACAGAGTTCAAATTGCCACACAGAGTTAAAATCATCACAACCACAGAGTCAAATTGCCACAGAGTTCAAATTGTCACATAGAGTTGAAATCATCACAACTACAATAATTCATCACAACTACTTAGTCCCAAACATTCAACATCCAAATTAAGTTTCAAACAAGCAAAATATCCACAATAATTCATCAAATGTACGTTACTAATCCACAGCCAACTAAAGTTTGAATCATGAAAAATATTGAAATCCATCTATATATCATGCCGGGCCTTAGAACGAGACTCCCTATTGTTCATGAAGGGGAAGTCGACCACATCGTCGATGCGCTCAAGCTCGTTGGCGACGGCGACTCACTCATCACTTTGGCAACCTCTCCGGAGTGTCTGCGCCAACTCCTTCACCCTTTGAGACTGAAAATGAAAGTATAAATGAATTAAGTCTACAAACATGAAATTCTCAGTCTTATTACAAATACGGAACTCACCATTCTCACCAACCCAGCATACAAGGCATTCTTGGAAGGAAGAGCTCCAACTGCTCCGACGGCCACGGGACCCGGGTTGGTAGGGTTCGACAACTTAGGATGTCCGACCCCCAGGAAGTACTGCATGTAGTCCTCGCTGCAGTCGGCCATCTCGGTGACCGGTCGTCTCTCAGATTCCCGAAGTACATGTCGTTGCCACTTCGAGTAAAAGTCGGTCACCCAGTCGAATTCCGCCAGTTTGTAACTTAAAGGTTGTGTTCCGCGCGGAGGCTCCAACAGCCATAATATGCGCTTCGGCACAGTTTGCACGAAGCCGAACTGACGAAGTACTCTGTCGGGCATGTACGGCTCCGTGATTTCATAGCATGTGATCATGCCATGAAATAAAGAAACCGGTTGGACCTCACGATTCAACTCACGTAAATCTAGGTATGGATTGCAAAAAATCTGTAGCAATAAAGTTAACAACAATACAAAATTAACATGAAAAAGTTAGTTAAATAATAGTACCTCTTCTGGCACCAAACTGTCTAATACTTCACGAATGGAAGCCAGTGTTTGCCAATTTTTTGTTTCCAGCTGGGATGGCCTCCATCGACACACTCGGGAAAGGTGTTCAAGATACGCTGGGTTTTCGTCAGTCCGTCTAAGCATCGGAAAGTGCTCGTATATCCATGCCTATTCAAACAACAAATAGTAAAAATTAAAACAACAAATTTAAGTATACAAGATTAAATTGTTAGAAGTTTTCTTACATGTAGCAGAGTCTGACAGCCGGCCATAGTCTTAGTCCCGACACGAGATGCGATGCCGAGCTCGCGGTAAAGGTTGGCCAGGATACCGCTTCCCCAGGATATCTCCATGAAGTCATCCACTTCAGATAAGTTTAGCATGTACCGAGCATGTATCGACGTACCGGACTTGTCCGAAATGCCGACCGTTCCCAGGACGAACAACATATACGCACGAGCCACCACGTCGACCGTCTCTTCGTCATCGTCATCCACCTCCATATTCATGAACTGGTCCACCAGAAATGATAGATGAATTTCGTACGACTTCTTGAAGCCTGGTAGAGTTGTAAAACTCGTAGCCGTGACTCCAAGGTGATCTGAGATGAACTTGACGATCTTCTCGTACCATTTCACGGATTTCTCATTCGTGTAATGTTCTTTGGTCTTTACACGCCCGGTCACTGGCAGCTCCAATATCTGGTAGACGTCGTCGAGTGTAATGGTCATCTCCCCTGCTGGAAGATGAAATGTGTTCGTCTCCGGGTGCCATCTCTCCACGAAGGCGGATATTAGGGCACTATCCATTGTTCGGTAGGCATTTTGCGCCAAATTGTGCAAGCCGCTCGGTATGATTTTGCTCCGGACGGCCTCGGATAAGCTTGTTAACTGCCAGGACACGGTTTTCTTCCCGTGACTCACAGCCCTAAGGATACGATATGTCCTCTGTATACAACAAAACACATATCAATTATGAAATACATATTTGAAAAGTATACTACCGTTTACAAACGTCATGTACATACCGGGCTCTTCCATATTTCGTACGCAATGTGGTTCTCAAAAGAAACCAACATTGAACAACCGGGCGGACGGACAGGCGGCTCAGAAGGACCGGCCTCCTCAGAAGGACCGCCCTCCTCAAATGGCGCAGAACCCTCTTGACGTGATAGGAGTTGAGCAATTGGCAGGTCGTCGTCGTCGTCGGAATGAGGCGTAGGAGTAGGAGCTCGTTGCTTCAACCGAGCTTGACGTGCCGGTGGCGATGTCCGAGACCGAGCTTCGGGCGCCGGTTCGATAATTGTTATCGGACGCTCGCGAGGACGCTCCGCACGTTCCTTCCGCTTTGACGCGGTGGGCCGTATTCTTTTGTTCGGTGGACTGCATGACAACATACACTTATTAAGTAATAGAAACAACATGCACTTACCCAACTCCTATGTCATAACAAGTAGGACTGCCAGGAATGTGGCAGTCCTAATGAAAATTAGGACTGCCACATTCCTGGCAGTCCTCTTTCAGAATGGGACTGCCAGGACTGTGGCAGTCCTAATTTTCATTAGGACTGCCACATTCCTGGCAGTCCTACTGTCGTGAACCCGAACTACAATAACGAAATTCTATTTTGTCGTGTTCTAGGGTTAGGGTTTCAACATAAATTTCGGGTTTCATGTGTTCGAAAATAAGGGAAGAGAACGTGCAAGAGATTATAAACCTATTTTACAAAAACTTTTTCAAGAATTAAACCAATTCTAGGGTTTCGAATATAATGTAAAAAAAATTCGAAGAAATTAGGGAAGAATGTACCTGGATTCCGGTTGCTTTGACTTGCGTGTCATCTCTTCGAGAATCTTCGTGGAGGGATTGAGAATGGAGTGATGGAGAAGAAGAAATTAGGGTTTAGGAGATGGAGAGGGAGAGGGAGAGAGCTTTCTTTCTTTTCTTCTTGAGGAGAGAGAGTCAATAATGAAAATGAAATGAAATTTTTGGGTTTGGGGGCATGGGCGGATCCAAGTGTTCCATGGGGTGGGCTGGAGCCCACCCCATTTTTTTATTTTTTTTCTTTTTTTTCATATAAATTTTAGTTTTCGAATTTTTTTATATGGACTAGTCCACCTCTAGACCCTCCAAATTTTTGGTAGCCCACCCCAGCTATAATTTCTGGATCCGCCCCTGTTTGGGGGGGGGGGGGGGGGGGGGAGGGGGGGGGGGGGGTTGGGCTGCCCCTAGCAATTTTTGGGTGCCCCCTAGCAATTTCTCCACATTCATGGGCTGCCCCCTAGCAATTGATGCCCCCTAGCAATTTTGGTAGTGCCCATAGAAATTACCTATTTAATATACCTATTATTCTTCACTAGATATTGATAGTTATTACGTGATGCTCTTATGTTATGTGGATGTAATTTGGGATTATTTAGGGGTATTAGACTTTAAATCCCTCTTTTGGACTCCTATGTACTAAGATATTATACCTATGTTTTTGTAGATAAGAAGTAGTTTTTCCCTATGTTAGCATGATATATTTATGCTTATCCAGTATCCTTCTCTTAGTTATAGGCGACTATCGGACGTGCGGGCATTGAAGCATTCATATGTTGCATTGCGTGGGCACATATTGTGTTTCTAGCTAGCCAACTATTCCAGTAATGTGACTTGACAAACAATTGGGCAACCTAGTGGCCGAGATCTTTGGTATAAAAATAGGAGTTATTGAGTTCGAGACAGTCGATTTCCTTCCCTTTTTTTTGCAGAGACAGACCTACATGGGGCAAGTGTTGTCCCCACTAAATTTTTGAGTTAATATTTTTGTTCTTTTTAAACCAATTTTATGTTTTGTCCCCTACGTAATTTGTAATTTTTAATTTCTGTACCCATTTACATCAGGTTTTATTTTTTTATTTCATAATTTTTATTTTTAACAAAAATTTGATGGAGCGAACTTTATTTAACAAAATTTTGGACTTTTTTTACATTTGAGGTTGACTTTCCTCTTTTAAATTTCTGTGTCCGTTCCTGATTTTTTAGATATGCTAAAACTATTTTCAACCAAGTCCTCAAATTATCTATTTGAGATATTTTTCTCTCCGACCAATCCTCAAATTGAGGGAAAAAAAAATTTGAGGGTGGTGAAAATCGGTCCTCAAATTTGAGGAGGGAGAGAGAAATTTGAGGGGCCACTATTTATACTCATTTGTCCAATATCTTTTAGTTTATAAATACAACTAATATACCCAATAAAAACGATCTTGTTGACATCTTCTCCAACAGAGTCTGATATTGAATATATTTGTTATTAATATTAATTTTATCTTTTTATAATTTCAAAAAAAAATTAGGATCCTTCACAGAATTTAATATAATTGTGTTTCTCTGTAGACAATTTTATGTATAAATAATGTATAATAACATAGTTTATATGATTATACTAAAATAATTGTAAACAAAAATAAATTTATGCACAAATAAATAATAATTGTTTATTGTTTGAGGATATATCCATTGGAATTGTAAAATTTTGAGAATGAAATAATACGGGAATACTCAATTTTGAGTCCTCAAATTGAATAAAAGATTGAGAATGGGTTGGAGATCCAACCTAACAAATCTCAAAAACTTCTAATCATTTAGTTCTATTTACTTTCAACCCTTTCAAAAGTTGGTCACCAATTAAAATAAAGTTGCCATAGTTCTAAACCTTATACATTACTTGCGATGGCGTATTAACTTATTAAGGAATTAGCCAAATCCTAGTGAACCTTGTAGTCAGCGGAGAGAGACATAAAGTCCTGGTTGGATGACGGAAGATCTGTGGATCGAGACAACGGAACGTATTACTCTTTCCATTTATGGTGATAAGTTTGGCAACAGTGAACTCAAAAGGCATATATATAATGTACGGTGCACAAAAATTTCTAAAGAGAGAGAGAGAGAGAGAGAGAGAGAGAGCTATTGGAGCTCCCCTCACTCCAAATAAGAAAGGGGGAGAGCAAGTACGATCTCTCCGCTTCCTCACGTGGAAGGAGGGGAGACCCGATAAGCCCATGTATATACCCACTTTACTTAGCTGTACCAAACAGAGATAAATAGACTGAAGCTACTACTGATGGTCACCAAGAAGCAGCAGAAGCCTTAGCTTGGCCTTCAACATATACAAAGACCTCCTTATATAGACTTCCTGTTGACAGTAACAGTGACGCAGAAATTAAATTAATGTGGAGTTTCTTGCAAGGCAAACTTACTGTGTTAGAGAATCTCCGACCCTATTGTGAGTTTAGAAAGAATGGTTGCCACATAGGAATGACAAACTTTCATTCCAAAAATTCTTCTCCAATGCAAATGTAGAATAAAACATGAAGTTGACATGGCAAGGACAATGTAAAGTTGGTTGTCTAGATCTAGACAACGCACTTCACAATGACTTTGTCTCCACATCATCAATTATGAATAGAAATATTTATAAAAAAGTTGAAGAAGTGGAGGAGTTGCCTTGGAAGTTGAAAAAATACTTTTTATTGTCTCCTCGATACTTTTGCGTTGGAGAGAGTTTTTCCATCTCATTGTCTTTTGAGATATAATTTTGCCACATAACAAGACATTGTCTTGTGGCTCATGCCACATAAGAGCCACCTAAGACTCACAACACTTAACAAGACAATAGGGTTGGAGATGCTCTTAATTTTAGCTTTACATCACTCAATTAAATAACACACTATTCCTATCTAGTCTCTTGCTATTATTTTAACACTGTAGCGAGCATGACAGATTCCTCTTAGACTTAGAAGCATGAACAAGAGAACAAATTATTGATAGGTGACTGAAGGTCTTACATGAAAGAGCAGGGCTTGGATTAGTGTGGTCAGGTGCTCCTTTTGTTGGGGGTTCTTAACTCCTAGTAATTTTCTGTATCTGAGGCTAATACTTCAAATCCAACCATACATAGTGTTCGTTTGGCAAATGGAAACTTGCAATTAAACTAGAAAATTAGTAGAAAGAACTCACACTTTGCACTAGTTTCATAGTTGGCTGGGATTTGGGTCCTCTCCTCAATAGTAATATGTAAAGGAGAGAGAGAGAAAGTGTGTGTGTACTTTAATCTCAACCAAACACTTTGATTTGAACACGTTAAAGCCGGTGGCACTACTTTAACATAGACTAGCTTCAGTCTATTATTTAGTAAACCGTGGAGGTTATATATATAGGCAAATGTTAAAGGCCACCCCCTTTTTACTAAGGACCACCAACTTAAAATTTTTAAAAAAATTATAAGTTTGTCATTTTGAAAACACTAAGGGCCATCCTGCTCCTGTCAATCTAGGACTGCAGGGCTTGCCTGCAATCCTCGATTGACAATCTTTTTTTTTTTTTTTTTTTACCTACAGTGACTGCAGGACTTGCCTGCAGTCCAAAGTGAAGATAGGACTGCAGACAAGGCCTGCAGTCCGTCTTCCCCGCGAACGATCATTTTGCCTTTCTTTTCCCTCCCTTTTTTATCTTCTTCTCCCTTTCTCATTTTGATTTTCAAAATTATAGCTAGTCTATGTTAGGATACACAGTTACTTGCTTTCTTTTGTGTTTTCTTTTTGTTGTTCCTGCTCAGCTGCTCTCCTTCCTTCCTCAATGATCCATCCGGCTTTCAAGTTCAAAACTAGTAAGTACTACATGATAGAATAGAATAGAATAGAATAGAGGGGATGATGATGAAGAAGGGCCAGGGCCAGGGGTCAGGGCTTTCGAGTTGAAGCAGCGCGTTGTGGTTTCCTAGAAAAATGTGGGGGACAGGGATACGCAGCAGATGGGGTCCCAAGAGCTGGAGAGGATAGCAGAGACCCTCTCTCCCGACGGGATCGCCCCTTTCCTATCCTGCATCACCACAGACTCCGACGCCGACAAGCCACCGCTACACCGTCGGCCGCCGAGCTCCTCCCCGAAGCAGTCCTCCTCCAAAGTTCTCTTGGTGGCCCTTAGTAAACTTGTGAACTTTAGGTTGCTCTTAGTAAAAAAATAAATAAAGGCATGGTTGTCCTTAGTAGATAGGTTGTCCTTAGTAAAAAAGGGTGGCCTTTAACATTTTCCTATATCTACTACTATTCAAGTTGTTCTTAAAGTATTGTCTATTCATGTTTTTTCGGTTTGTCAGGAAGGCTCAATTAGAAGATGGAATAGATGGCGTGAAGATAATATTCATGTACGGAGACCTAGAGCCTACAGGAACGGTTATACGTGTAACCACCACCGAGGGTTCCTGAGAGAGACAAGGAGCATCAAGTTTGCCGGTTGGCGGTTGTAGAAGAGTCTGTACAATTGAAACAGGCTCCATGGCAGCGGGTGTTGGTGCTCTTGCTCCTTGACATGAAGAGAGCTTGCTCTCAACATGCTTTGTAAAGTTTAGTCCCACATTGGAAAAGCACCATGAGTTATCACAACATATATATGAGTATGTGTTGTTGGGATATGCACATGGGATGGTGACCCTAAGGAGGGAACCATGTGGGTGATTTTACTAAGAGGAAAATGATTAATTCCAACAAGGACGTAAGTTAATTTTTGTTGTGCGGGCTCGGACTCGACACAGACTCCAGGTTGTCTCGTGCATGCACGGGAGTGTTCGGGGGAAGGCGTGGGCTAGCACTCGACTATGTTGATTGTGGGATGATATAAAATATCAAACTCTATTTTAGAGTATTGGTGTTTTAGTCCCACATCGGATATGAGAGATGGTGAGGTCTCACTCCACTCTATAAATAGAGCCCCCTTGCCTCCTTTCCAAGATGCACCAAAGAAGAGAGTTAATGGAGTCCGTAAAGTTCAGAAATCCCATTCAAGTCACAAATATTGACTGACGAGCGTTCCAGAAGTTCTCTTGAACTTGCTGGTTCCTGGAAGCGGATCGTATAGAGGCGAATCTTGCTTTGAGCAACGGTGTTTTTACACCCCAGCAGATTTAATCCTCCTCTTCTTCTTCTTCTTCTTCTTCTTCTTCTTCTTCTTCTGTTTCTCTGTAACTCGTTCTTCAGGTTTTAAGACACCTACTGAGTAGGGAGGCCTAACTTTGTTCTTGATATCTATCTCATTTGTGGCGCCTACTGTGTAGGCTTGCTAAACTCCCCATTTGTGGCACCTACTGTGTAGGCTTGCTAAACTCCTCATTTGTGGCACCTATTGTATAGGCTTGCTAAACTCCTGTTTTCTATCTATATCCATGCCTCGGGACTAACAATCTCAAAGCAAGATTAGTACGATAGAAAATATTAATGCTTCACTCCTCCAAACTGACTACTGCAAGATGGAAAAATTTGATGGAGAGCATTATCAAGTCTGGAAGAGGAAGGTCTTTCTCACCCTTCAACTCCGAGACATTGATCACGTGCTCTTTGAAGAGGAACCTACTGTTCCAGATACTGGGTCTGTTGCCGCTATAACTGTGGCTACTAAATTTCAGGCCAAATGAAGAAGGAAGAATAGCATTTGTAGGCTTCTGATCCTAAATGCTATGGAGGATTCCCTGGTAGAATCCTACTCAAAGAAGGATAGTGCCAGAGAAATATGGGAGTCTGTGGAAAAGCTGTACGAGGAAGACAAAAACAGGAGCAAGATATTTTTCGTCGAAAAATATCACAAGTGGTTCTTTGAAGACGAGAAGGCGATACTTCCTCAAGTGAAGGAGTTTCTGAAACTTCGTCAGAAACTGGACGATGAAAAGATGCCCCTCGTCGACAAGTTTGTCGTTGGAGGGATCGTCTTGAAACTTCCTGCTGGATGGAATACGTTCTATGCAAGAATTCATCGAAAGAAACTCGAGATCAGTCTAGAACATCTCTTGCAAGAAATCTACATTGAGGATGAGATGCGTTCTCAACAGAAGATGGATGCTTTGTCCAAATAATTGGCCGAGGCCAATCTGGTGCAGACGAGAGACTCCAAGGAAAAGCAGGCGGCTTCTCACCACAAGAATGACTTCACTAATCTGAAAGTGAAGGGACCGTCTTTCAAACAGAAGAAGCCCAAGTCCAATGTGACTTGTTTTAATTGTGGCAAGAAGGGCCACTACAAGAGTGAATGCAGATCCAAGCCCAAACAATCAGAGAAAGGTGAGCCTAATAAGGTTTCATTGATTACTGACGGTATTGCTATAATTGCTCAAGTCACTTCGGTAGGGACAGACTCTGACTGGTGGATAGACACTGGTGCCACTTGCCATGTCTACTCAAGCAAGAAATGGTTCACCACATACCAGCAAACCTCTTAGAAGGTGATGGTGGCGAACCAGTCACAAGCTGAAGTTCAAGGGATCGGGATGGTGGAACTGAAGCTGACATACGGGAAAACTCTGACGCTTCAAGGTGTGAAGTATGTTCCCGTGATTGCCAAGAACCTGATCTCTAGAGGCCTGCTCTGCAACATAGGCCTGAGGATGGACATCAATGCTGGCTAGATGGTGATGTCCCTGAAAGAAATATACTTCAGAAAAGCTTTCTATACCGAAGGAATGTATAAACTCCAACTTGTAACCCAGTCAGAGAACATTAATACAATTTCCAATTCTGCTTATACTCTTGAGTTGTGGCATAATAGACTTGGACATGTCCATTGGAAAAGGATAAACAAAATGTCTAGTCTAGGACTTATCTCCAAATGTGGAAGAAAGGTGGAGAAATGTGAAGTGTGTGCTCAAACTAAGATCACAAAGAAACCCTTTCATAGGGTCAATCGAAGCACAGATCTTCTGGAGTTTGTGCACTCCGATATCTATGACTTCAAACAATTCTCCACGAAGGCCGGAATGAAGTATTTCATAACCTTCATCGATGACTTCTTAAAGTACGCGTTCGTCTACTTGATAAAAACAAAAGACGAAGCATTCAAGAAGTTCAAGGAGTTCAGGGCTGAAGCTGAAAGAAAAACTGGACAACAACTCAAGAGGTTGAGGAGTGATCGAGACGGAGAATATCGATCTTATGATTTCACATCGTTCTGTAAAGAACATGGAATCATCAACGAGACTACTGCTCTGTATTCTCCTCAGTCCAACGGAGTAGCAGAAAGGAAGAACATAACGTTGACAGAGATGATGAACTCAATGTTGTTAACTGCGGATCTTCCAAAGTGCTTTTGGGGAGAAGCTGCCTTGACGGCCACATTCATTCTGAACAGAGTGCCATATGCAACTTTTGATATTACTCCTCATGAACTCTGGTTCAAAGTCAGACCCAACTTGAATATCATTCGAGTGTGGGGGTGGCTGGCATACGTAAAACTTTCGGATCTAAAGATTCAGAAACTCGGAACAAGGACTACGAAGACGATCTTCTTGGGTTATGCCGAGAAGAGTGACGTTCGAAGATTCCTTGACTTGGAGTCTAACCATGTCATCGAATCTCGTGACGCAGAGTACTTTGAAGACAAGTTTGCAAGGCACAAAAATATTGTTCTCGCAGACATTTCGGAGAATAATGATGGTGCAAAGGAAGTTGAGGTTTCCAACGATGTCGTAGTCCAAAAAGAAATTGTTGTTGATAAAACAACGTTTGAACCAGAACTCGAAGAGCCGTCAGCCAAGCGAGTGAGGAGACCAAAGGACTTCGGAAATGACTTTGTCACCTATCATGTAGAAGCAGATCCGCTTACCTATGATGAGGCAATGAAGACCAGAGATGCTATCTGTAGAAGCAAAAAATAAACTTCATAGACCAAGTCAAAAAAATTGAGAACTTTACGCAAAGTCAGACTCTACGCAAGGCCCATTTAGAGACTCTACTGAGTCAGATTCAAGCTCTACGCGGAGATCAAACAGAGTCTAACTCTACGCGAACTCCTTTACGCAAGAGTTATCCTCAAACTTTACGCAAGAGCGATAGGCTGTCAGACTGCATTTAATGTGCGTGATATTGATCTGACAGATTGATTTTCAGACAGAACATTGCACAGAAGCCAAGAAGATTTTTGTACCAAATCCAACGCTTGTCGTTTAATGTGCAGATGAGCTACTTTACGCTCAAAAGACCGCTTCTTTTACGCATGAAAGTTATTTGAGTTTTTACGCTCAAGGCTATCTTAGCTACTTTTGTGTGCGTAAAGTTTATTTGAGCTAGATATATGCTCAAGGCTATTTCTTAGCCACTTTACACAAGAAGCTTATTTTGGGCTATTTTACGCTCAATTTTTCCTGGTTATGTGAGAACGAGGTCTGCATACGTGGCTTTCATGCCACACTTATCGAGAAACGTGTGTACGTGCTCTTCCCATATTATTGAAGTTATAGGACACGTGTCACCATGCGTAGAGACCATAACTCTATATGGGACACGTGTCATCACATGTAAAGGTCAATTTTCAATCGTGGATGGCAGTTACTTGCGTAAAGATTCAACATTGATGTTTTTTACGCACAGAGGGATTGTTGGTGCTCTTGCTCCTTGACATGAAGAGAGCTTGCTCTCAATATGCTTCGTAAAATTTAGTCCCACATTGAAAAAGCACCATGAGTTATCTCAACATATTTATGAGTATGTATTGTTGGGATATGTACATGGGGTGGTGACCCTAAGGAGGGAACCATGTGGATGATTTTACTAAGAGAAAAATGATTAATTCCAACAAGGACGTAAGTTAATTTTTGTTGTGCAGGCTCGGACTCGACACGGACTCCAGGTTGTCTCGTGCATGCACGGGAGTGTTCGGGAGGAAGGCGTGGGCTAGCACTCGACTATGTTGATTGTGGGATGATGTAAAACATCAAACTCTATTTTAGAGTATTGGTGTTTTAGTCCCACATCGGATATGAGAGATGGTGAGGTCTCACTCCACTCTATAAATAGAGCCCCTTGCCTCCATTCCAAGATGCACCAAAGAAGAGAGTTAAGGGAGTCCGTAATGTTCAGAAAGCCCGTTCAAGTCACAAATATTGACTGACGAGCGTTCCAGAAGTTCTTTTGAACTTGCTGGTTCCTGGAAGCGGATTGTATAGAGGCGAATCTTGCTTTGAGCAACGGTGTTTTTACACCCAGCAGATTTAATCCTCGTTTTCTTCTTCTTCTTCTTCTTCTTCTTCTTCTTCTTCTGTTTCTCTGTAACTCATTCTTCAGGTTTTAAGGCACCTACTGAGTAGGGAGGCCTAACTTTGTTCTTGAGATCTATCTTATTTGTGGCATCTACTGTGTAGGCTTGCTAAACTCCTCATTTGTGGCACATACTGTGTAGGCTTGCTAAACTCCTCATTTGTGGCACCTACTGTGTAGGCTTGCTGAACTCCTGTTTTTTTATCTATATCCACGCCTCGTGACTAACAGTGGATTTGTGAGAAAGGCAAGGAGCACCTAGTTCGTCGGTTGAAGAATAGATTATACAAGAACTTTGAGTTATTTATAGGAAAACATGGATATGCGAAGACAACATCAGACCATTGTGAAGTATTTTGGCAAAACAGATTTTTGTGATAAGTTTTCTCTATGTGGATGGTATGATACTCGTGCGTCACAATAATTGATGGATATCTGAATTGAAGTGCCAGTTAAGCATGCCTCTCTCAATGAAGGATCTGGCACGACAAAAAATATATTCTTCGGATGCATATCAATCGCGAGACAAAGCCGAGAATGCTTTTCTTGTCCAATGAGAAGTATGTCAGAAGAGTGCGTACTTCAGAGATTTGATGCAAACAGTTCAAAGAATGTGAGAATTCCTCTTGTAGATTACATCAAGTTTAGCATTGATCAATGCCCATTGACCGAGTAGGAGAAAGTTAATTTAGATAAGGTGTCATACACGCCAACAATTGGGAAAGCAATATATGCAATGGCTTATATGAGGTTAGACATACCTCATGAGACAACTGGTGCTAAAGCAAGAAAAAATGCAAACCATTTTGTGATATTTAGAGCTCGATCAATATACCTTGGCAAGAACCTTGTATTTTACAACAAGTCCAATCATATTGTAACTTAGCATCGCTGAAGCAAAGAAGGTTGACTTTTATAAGATAGATAAATAGATGACAATGGAGCGAATATACTCATGAACATACTTTATGTTATCCTGAAACAGATCTGAGATGGAAGAACGTGAGTAAACAGAGTGATTCTCCAAATAAATTTTGTCACACACTCTGTATATGGAGAACTTCGAGAATTACTTCTCAAGAAGAACATGAAGTCTCTGTCTCGAAGACAAAGAAAGACTGCTGGGGTGATAAAGTTCACCATTGCTCAAAGTAAGATTCTCCCTACTGCAATCTGCTCCCAGGAACCAGTATAGTTCGAATGAGAACTTCTAGAACGCTCGTTGTCACCTCCTGACTGAACTCGCAGAAATCCCTGGACTCCAATGGCAGCGGCCTCTCCACTCTCTTCGTCTTTTTATTTTTGAGTAGTCGTCAACGAAGACATGAAGAGAGTATTTATAAAGTTGGACTGCAACCCTAACTTTAATCTTGGCCATACACTGACTGCGAAAAGATAGGAACGAATCATGGAAAGATTTAACTGAATCAAATTTCAAATCCCACAAAACCGGATATGAAATATTGACTCAATCTTTCCATAACCGTTCGAACCTTCACATTCGGTGCCTTACAACTGCACAGGTGCGCGGGCTCGCAGATTCACAAACGCTCATGTGTGCGGGCGGGCGGACGCACATGCGCGCGAGCGCACGGACACACAAGCGCACGAGCGCACGCGCCACGCCACCGCGTCAAATCCGCACCTAGCCTGCGCCTGCCCCCGCTCCTACTCTCGCGCCTGGTCCGGCATCTGCACCTGCGCTTGCACCCGTGCCTGCCCATGCACCGAGCACATGCGCCTAACGGATGAGACTCGCACATAAGACGAGTGCACAAGCGCAACAATAGCGCACAAAGTGCCATGCGCCGATGCCGACGTGCTAAGTGTAAAGTGCACTAATAAGGCGCCTCATTGCGCCCTTGAGTCTGAGTTTGAGTCCAAGTCCGAGTCCGAGCCCGAGTCCGAGTCGCTAAGCCTCTTCGGGACTTAGCCCCATGAGCATAACAAAAAGCATAAATGCTTTCTTTATGGAGGTAGCCTTCTTTCTACTAGAAAAATACCTCCACATGGCACCCATGTGCTACTCCACACCTCATGTGAACATCTCAATGTAAGCAAAGCTTTATATAGAGATACTCACCGTTTGGTGTGAGCAATGTGGGACTATCTTTATAGTCTTCAAGGTAAAACACCAACAATCCCCCATATATCTCTATATGGTTTGAGCGTTCCCCACAGTGATTGTCCATCATGCATTAAAACACTACAGGAAAAATGAGTTTTTACGACGTTGTTTTATGCCATAAAATACTTTAGAACGGCGTAGGTACGGACGTCGTATTAGCCCATGCCATAAAAAGATCGTATTTTAGACGGCATAATATGCATGCCATCTAAACTCAGATTGTACATCGTCTATAAGCATTTACGACATGCATGGTGTACCGTTACAAGGCAATTATGGCATGTTTACTCCCGCCGTTACTAGTTTAATCATGACATACTTGGACACGTCGTTAATAATATTTTTACGGCATTCTAGTACATGCCGCTAATAATATTTTGTGACATTCGGCTACACGCCTTTTATGCACAATCATGACATTCTGCTGCATGACGTTTGTAATATTTTAGGACATATTTTGCACTCCTTAAATGCACTTTAATTTTTTTTAATTCCTGCTTTTTGGTACTCAATTTTACCTATGACATTGAACCACAAAACACATAATATACACAACAGTTATGAAAAGTAAACTTCCATTGAAACAATGATATCAAATCAAATCCAAAATCACTTTATACTGTAAACAACAATTGTTATAAGTCTACCTTTCTTTGAAAGCATATATAATAATGTCAAATCATGTGAATCCCAAATCACCATCTAAAATGTCAAAAAAATGTGGCATTATACTTAACCTAGGCCTATACAAAATATATTGATTCCTTCATTCCATTCACAGTCAAGAAGCAGCATAATTAGAGTCATCTTCAATCGCCATAGCATCAAAAGTGCCCAAGTCCAAAACCTCCAGATAAAAA